>JAZEWU010000038.1:6021534-6040495 GCA_036362915.1 Geotria australis | reverse complement strand
GGGGGGCTGCGTATGAGACGAGCGTGTGGGGGGTGGACACAGGGACCACCAGCTTGCAGGTAGTTGGAGGTTCGAGTTAATGACACGGGGTGGCGGCTCGGGCAAGGAGCGGGCGTGCAGACCGCGCGCGGGGGGCATTGAGTCATCTCTGCTGGGAGATCAATGAGGCCACATCGCGTCGTGCCAGACCGAGTGGCGACACGGCTCTCCGTGGGAGGTCCCCTGGGCACGCCCGCCCGTCGTGTGACCCGGACAACCGAGAGAAGGCAGGTCGACGGTTGCTCTTCAGAGCTCTTCTTTCGGGATAGCCGTGTCAGTGAGCGAGCGCTCCTCGTCATGCTTCCAGCGTGGGAGGCGAAACGTCGCGGGGGTGAGAGGGAGCGCGCTCAGTGATACTCTATCTAGAAAGAACAGCTCTGAAGAGCAACCATCCATCCATCCACCGTCAGAAACCGCTTAATCCTGTACAGAGTCGCGGTGAGCCGGAGCCTATCCCGGCAGACACAGAGCGCAAGGCAGGTTTATACCCAGGATGCGACGCCAGTCCATCACAGCTCACCGGGGGTAATTTAGTCCGCAGCCTAATTAACCATAATTAATCGAGCCGTGAAAACCTACATCAGTAATAGAGGGCAGACGTCATCTCAACCTCGCTATGGTGCTCGCGTAGAAGCCCTACTCGGCGGAGATCTGCCGATGTTCTTAGAACTCCTAGTTCTGAAACCGCATTTCCATCATTAACCACCCTCAATCAGCTGTGCTCAAGCCAACGTTGAATGGAAAGCTTCCACAAGCCGCCGCCACCTACCACGGTACATCATCATCATCCTCGTGAGTATCAGGACCCGCGTTACAATAATACAATTGATAACGTGCCGCGCAAATTCTACGCCTGGTCATGGACGAGACGCAGATACGGAGGCGTAGCGAGGAAATCGAAAAAGGGGGAGTCAGCCAGGCGATCAGCCGGCGCCAACCCACCAGACACTGCTATCCTATATATTACGATGCTATCGGCCGATTCATTAATGAGTTGCTTTTTAGTTGTGGGGGGAAACTGGAGAACCCGGAGGAAACCCACGCAAAACATGGGGAGAACAGACAAACTCCACACAGAAAGGCGCCCGAGGCGGGTATCGAATCGTCTTGGGCGCAGATGTTACCACTGCGCCACCTTGTACAGGGTCGCAGGGGGGGAATGGGAACGGATCCTATCCCGGCAGACACAGGGCGCAAGGCAGGACTAGACCTAGCATGGGACGCCAGCACCGCTGGGGGGTGCTATTTATTCAGCAGGCCAAGTAACCCATGGAACAACATGTCTTTGGACGGTGGGAGGAAATCGGAGTGCCCGGCGAAAACCCACGCGGACTCGGGGAGAACACGAAAAGCCCACAACGCCACCGTGCCGCCCTGTGAGTTAATCAATGACGATTCGTTACAACGCGCAGGCATTGGGGGTCGCTGAGAGAGAGGGAGAGGGATCGGACTGGTTCAAAGTTCCTTCACCGCTCATGTCAGACGTGGCCTGGAGTTTAACTCTGCGGACTACATTTCCCCCGGCGCCCCGTGATGGACTGGCGTCCCATCGTAGGTATAGCCCTGCCTTGCGCCCTGTGTCTGCCGGGATAGGCTCCGGCTCACCGCAACCCTGTACAAGGATTAAGCGGTTTCTGCCAATGGATGAATGAATGAACTTTTTCAAAGATCGCGTCCCCACTTTCTAGCAAATATCAGAAAATGGGAAACTGTAATTTAACATCGCGCTTCGAAGAATCGCAAAGAAGAAGAAGCAAATATCAGCAACTGTTTGCGCTTCCTCGGGGTCCATTCATCGAGTGGTTATTTATTTGCTCGTGCGTGTGTGTGTCCGGTAGTTGAAATGTCCACAACGTAGGAGACTCTCGAGCCGAATCAGATTAATACATCACCCGACCAGACGGGCCACCACGTAATCCGGCCCTGTTTGCTCCAACCTTGCAATCTAATGACAATAACCAGTTGGTTTTTTCTCTCTGAAAAACCAAACACATTGTGTACACGTATAAATACAGACTGTATGCGAAGACAAAGATGCCCCGTACAGCCTTAACAGACTGTATGGTCAAGTGCTGGAAGCGAGACTCTATGAATGTCACCACGGCACACGGCCGGGGTAGATGTTAGATAGATGTTGATTATTGCAGCAGAAAATACCCAGCCAGCCGGGTATTATTGCGGGATTCCTGCGACACAACAAACACGCAGGGGTGGGCCGCGAGCGCCACCTAGCGGTCCGTGGAGACCAGACCCAAGTGAACCTGGAGATGCAAAGGCTTGATAACCCGTGCTCTGTATGACAGAGATAACGTGAGATGTGTCGGTAATCAACCGTGGACACGCGACGTCTACCCAGAAAAATCATCATTGTCAGAAACCGCTTAATCCTATACAGGGTGGCGGTGAGCCGGAGCCTATCCCGGCAGACACCGGGCGCAAGGCATGGCTATACCCAGGATGGAACGCCAGTCCATCATACGGCACCGGGAGCAATTTAGTCCGCATGCCAATTAACCTATGCAACAGCATGTCTTGGACCGTGGGAGGAAACCGGAGTGCCCGGCGAAAACCCACGCAGACACGGCGAGAGAACATGCAAACTCCACACAGAAAGGCGGCACCCGAGCCGGGATACGAACCCGGCGGTTCTTGCTGTGAGGCGGCAGCGCTACTCACCGCTACGCCACCGTGCCACCCCCCAGCGAAACGGTTCGTACAAATTCCCCCTCTCCATTCGTCTAAACAGCGCTTCAAATTCCACACGTTTAACAACTCGGCAGCAGAGTGCCAAGCAATCTACTATAGCCGGAGGGTAGGTGCGGGAGGGAGGAAGAGGGGGCGCCTCAGGCAGACTTTGCATTTGAAAGCGATGCTGCTTGGCCGCTCCTTGATTCACACCCAGCACCTTGATTCACCACCCAGCACCGCCGCCAAATGCCAGATAGGTTGCTGACGTGAAGCGCTCCCTTCACAATACACATCCGCCGCGCTCGGCTCGCGGGCGGCACCGTGGCGCTGTGACTAACCCCTGCCGCCTCACAGCAAGAAGGCACGGGTTCGAATCCCGGCTCGGGTGCCGCCTTTCTGTGTGGAGTTTGCATGTTCTTCTTTCAATTCAATTCAATTCAACTTTATTTGTCAACTCTACCATATGTACAGGACATACAGAGAATCGAAATACCGTTTCTCTCAGACCCCGGCGTTGTTTACTGTCGTTCTACAAATGACTTGCAGAAACCGACGGCTAATACTTGTTACTTGATGAAAACGTAATAAAAAAAACGAACATGAAACCATGAAGACACCGCACTGTTTGGTCCGAGAGTAGCCGCTGCATCAGAACGCGCCGCCATTTCCCCAGACCCCCCAGCGTCGGCACCCACATGGAAGTTCTTGGCTTGGATTGGCTTGGGTTGACGCGGCCCGGCCCTGGCTTGACTTGGCTTGGCCCAGCCCGGCTTGGCTCCACATCAGCTTGGCCCGACCTGACCTGGCTTGGCTCGCAAGGCCGCGGGTGTGGTAGGCTGCCGGAGCAGGCTCAGGCCCTTAAGCCCACACGGAAGGCCCAGGCCTGGATTGGCTTGACCTTGACTTGTCTTGGCTTGGAGCTTGGCCTGTGTTGACTTGGCCGGCCTGGGTTGACTTGGCTTGGGTTGGCTTGGGCTGGCTTGGGTTGGCTTGGCTTGGGCTGACCCGGCTTGGCTTTGGCTAGACCCGGCCCGGCATGGCTCGGCCCGGCTCCACACCAGCTCGGCTAGACTTGGCTTGCAAGGCCGCGGGTGTTGTGGGCCGCCGGAGCAGGCCCAGGCCCCGAAGCTCGTCCGCCCGAGGAGCACCGAGCCAGCGTCCGCCAGCTGGCCTGGCCCGACCCGACCCGTCTTGACTTGGATTGGCATGGCCCGGCACGGCCCGGCCCGCGAGGCCACGGGCACGGCAGGCCCGAAGGAGCAGGCCCAAGCCCCGAAGCTCGCCTGTCTGAGACTGCGTTGGTAGAGGTTGTCCACTGTCGTTCTGCAATGGTGTCTAGCAGTAACTGACGGCTGCAGCTGACTCTTGATGAAGACGTAGACGTAAAAAAAAACGAACATTAAAAACATGAAAACACCGTACTTTGGTCTGAGAGTGGCTGCAGCGTAGGGAACGCGCCGCCATTGTAGCCCCCGGGGGAGGGGCTACAATGGGGGCTACACCGCACTCTCGCGTCCGCGTGGGTTTTCGCCACCGGGCACTCTGGTCGCTGTAAGGCGGCAGCGTTGCTCACCGCGCCGCCCCTGGCTCATACCATCCATCCAACCTCGCAGCATGTCGTTGGACGGTGGGAGGAAACCAGAGTGACAGGTGAAAACCCACGCGGACACGGGGAGAACATGCAAACTCCACTCAGAAAGGCTCTCGAGCCGAGATTCGAACCGGGGACTTTCTTGCTGTGAGGCGGCAGCGCTACCCACTACGCCACCGTGCCGCCCTCCCTGGCTTATACCCAGATATCCATATGCCACGGCGGCTAAGGAATGTGTCTAAGCCCCTCCACTCCCTGCACGCGGGCAGCCCGGCAGCAGACCACGCGGTGACCTGAGCGGCTGAGCCGACCGACGTCCGTCGCCCACAAGCAGACCTGCCGCCGCACGTTGCTCCTCTGGCCGGGGCGCCACTAATGAAGCCTGACCGCGTGAAACTCCCGCTGTGCCGGGGCTCCATTAGTGGGCGCGGTGTCGAACCCTGGTGGGGTTGTTTCTGGGTCCTATTCGCTCCCCGCGTGCGGCCACGTAGGGATGAGCGGGCCCAAGGAAAGGTCAATTCACCGAAAGGTCAATCCCACGATTACATTCCGTGCCACAGGTCAGCGTGATGGCAATTCACGCCTCAAAGAAGCTTTGCCGGAGAAAGGTTTTTTTAGAGGCCAGGACAGAGTGCCCCTTGTGAGGGCCTCTGCAACTTGATCGTCAGGCAAAGGGGGGGAAAGTAACCGAACTTTCGAAACTTAACCCATCTTCTTGTTTGCGATTCTTCGAAGCGCGATGGTTAAATTACAGTTTCACATTTATTCACACAGTTCTTTGCATTTTTATTAAGAACTCTGCAAGGTCTTTTAAGCTGCGCGCGTTATAAATTGTACTTATTATTTTAATCAAACCAGGATTCTTTAAATTTAATTGGTTCATTGGTTTATTTAACTGGGATAAAAAAAACAATCAACATATAGCGAGAAACGTGTACAGAGAGAGAGAGCGCAACAAATATAAGCAAATCGCTCACAGATCCCGCGGCTAGTTGACAGGATATGCTTAAGCGGCAGCTGATCAGCGTCGTCCTCAAGAGCAAGTGTGATGCTCAGAGAAACCATTTGCCCCGTAACACAAGCACATTCGCCAATAACTCTGTGGCTCTGAAAATATTTTTTAAAATATATGATGTAGCAAGTGTTTGTTTGTGTATATGTATGTCTGCGCTGAAGGGTACCGGCTTCAAATACCTGAAAGGTGAAAATGTTACCAGCACAGCACCGAGGCTTGAATGTCTTATTTCAGAAGCGTTCGCGTCGCGATCCCTGTCAGGTAATACTTGGTGTTGCCTGCGAATTCTACCAAACACTTCCGAGGCCGAGCTGAAAGACAACGATGTCCAGAGGCTGACCATCGTGCTTCGAAGAATCGCAAAGAAGAAGACTCCCGCTCATTGATTAATCGTCTGAAACGTTTAACACAATGTCAGCTTTAAATTCCCACTTTTGCACCAGTACCACCAACCCTCGGTCGCACTCTTCCGCCTTTAGCCTGAAGTCAAAAGAACGTGTCACACGCTTGGAACAATATCACCCACCCGTAGGATCTCCACGACAACAATTCAAGCCACGGCACACAGACCAGGGCCAAAGGCCCAACACATCTCCTGCTGTTGTTTGTATATGTTTGTGCTGATTAAGCTGTCTCCATCCATCCATCCATTGTCAGAAACCGCTTAATCCTGTGTAGAGGGTGACGGTGAGCCGGAGCCTATCACGTAAAGAGCTTGCAAGCTCACTGGGTATTTTTCTGCTGTAATAAACATCTACCTAATGTTGAAGACATCCTCAGGCGTTCTGAGACGTCTGAGACTTCATTCAGTTCCAGAACTCGGCCTCAGAACGCCCGACGATGCCTCCAACAGTGGGAGGCGAAACGTCGCGAAGGAGAGAGGGGGAGCGCTCAGTGACACGGCTATCCTGAAAGAACAGCTTCAGAGAGCAACTCCCATTCATCGAGCCGTGAAAACGTACATCAGAACATATGCTGGACAGTCAACGCCCACACGCGATCAATGTCAACACATCTGAAGCAATCAGCCAGAGAAGTGAGCAGTTGACAACAGCCGTTCGCCACTAAGTGGCGGTGACGTCACCACGGCGCCTGTGCCAGGCCAGGTGCACCTCGAGGCCACGCAGAGTGTCGAAAGCAGTTGACAGTGGCTAACACGTGTCCCTGCAGCACAGCAATCAGGTTTGTTGGTTTAATATTGCCCTGTAAAACATGCACAAGACGACTGGCTGTAGCGATATTGAGCGATGTCTACCTCTAAAGGCCACACAGACTGCTGCCACATTTCGTTGATGTCTAATGTACAAGCAAGGGCTGCTAAGAGTGACAGAGTATGAAACACATGTTTATTGCGAAACGGGAATGCATCTGGGATTACTGAACTAAACGTTTACATGAAGCATTTTTGTAAGTTAGGAAAATACGCGGTGCCATGTTGGAATTAGTCGCCAGCGAGAAGCCAATGAAATCCCCCCCTCGTGACATGAGTGGAACGCGTTTGAGAATTGATCTCAAGAGCTGCTCTTTTGGGATAACAGTATGCCCCCGGTGCACTCTGATAGACTGTCGTCCCCATCCTCGGTATAGCCCTGTTTCTGACGGGATAGGCTCCGGCTCACGGAAACCGGTTTTTGACAATGAATGAATGAACGAACGCATCGAGCGTTCTTCCTGTCTCGGCTATCCCAAAAAGAGCAGCTCTTGAGAGCAACTATCCCACACAGAGCCGTGAAAACCTACATCGGTACATCGGAACGCTTCCATACTCCTGGGTCGCGTGGGACTCTCTGCGCAGCGCCGCTGGCTACGTCGATAGGTCGACGCACGTTTCACGGGCTCTGCGTCGGAGGTCGACGGTTTCACTGCGTATCCCTCCGCCGGCATTTCGAGCTGTCTAGCGCGCAGGTCTGCGCGGTGTCTGACGTTTCGCTCAACGTGCTGGGAGCTGCTTTAGGAGCCGATGTTACAACACGTGCTACAACACGTGTTACAAGCTGGGGTCGCCACCGGTGCGAGTTTGACCTCCGGGAAATCGGCGTTTGTGTTCGGAAATAGCGGTCGATTTGAATCGCGATCGGGCAACTGTATTGTGGTGAAGGTTACGGCGGTTTACCGCGCGGTGTCGATCGTAGACTTGTTTCTGAGAGATATGTCTACAGTGGTAAAAGGTGGAAACTCTTGTACAACCCAACGGCACGCTGAAGAGATACTGCGTAGCCGTCTAAACATGGTATCCGACAGCAGGGTTCTGACCAGGTTAGCTTTCCGAGGGATTACGCGAAACCGCTTCATCCATTGTGCGTTGCTTCTGCGTTGGGATACACAACAACGAGGGGGGGGGAGCGACCGAAGCGCTGCGAAGAATTTGGAAAAGACAACAAATTGACCCGAGGGCACGTGACAAACATTTCTTCCTTTTTTTTTTAATCATTGCTCCTCTTTCAAATCGGCCGATACGTGATTCCCGCAGCCTCGAGTTAGGGGCCTCGGTGGCACCGCGGCGGGGTCAGGGGTCTCAGTGGCAGAGCACCGCGGGGTTGGTGCAGTGGGGCTTCTTGCACTCCATCTCGGTGGACGCGGGTCGCAGCTCCGCCTGGTTCACCTCCTCCCAGAACTTTTCGTAGATCTTCTTGTTTTCGGTGAATTTGTCCTTGCAGTGGTTCTCGAAGTAGGACGTCCGCAGGGCACTGATCTGCACCATGCTGCCTGCGGGGACGGCGGGGAGTGAGGGGGGGAGACGGTGAGGGGGAGAGGACACACAAACTCCGGGCGGAAAGGCGCGCGAGGCGAGGTCGCTCTTTCTGCGCGGTCGGGGATGTTACCGCCGCGACGCGACTTACGGGAGCAGTCGGCGAGGCGGAGGCCGCCGATGTACTGGGTGGTCCACTGGTAGAAGGTCGACGGGCCACACTTCTCGAACAGGCGGCTCCGGCGCAGGAACTCGAAGTCGTGGTTCTACGGCGACACGCGACGGCACACGGGCAGACGCGTTCGTGGCGGTGAGCCCACCCCCCCACCCACCGAATCGCGTCACGCAAGCGAGCGGAGAAGTCGCAAAGTCAAACGAGAGGCGGCGGTCGCGCGACAATTCCACGGCTTCCCGCGTCGTTTGGTCCTCCTCCTCGTCAAAATCTTCTTCTTTGCGATGATTCTTCGAAGCACGACGGTCAGCTTCTGGACATCGTCGTCTTTCAGCTCCTCGGCTTCGAAGTGTTTGGTAGAATTTGCAGGCAACACCAAGTTATAACCTGACAAGGATCGCGACGTGAACGCTTCTTTATAACGCGTGGCCCGTATTCATGCAATGTCGAAGGTATTAATTCCGCAGAGAGGTTGAAGAGGCAGCCAGGCGGTTTGTTGTGAGGCGGCAGTGTTACCCACTATTCGAGACAAACTCAGAAAGCATTTGTGGTCAGAGCAGGGCCCTCCTGAATTACCTTGGGACCCGGGGAAGTTTTGCGAGTGATTTAGAGATTGTTTAGTTGTACTGTATAACATTCTAACAAGCTCGAACGACCGTACAAGGGACACTCGGGAATCTATAGTTGCAACATAATTAAATGTAATTTCTTCAAAAGATGAAGTCAAGGGCAGCATTTAAACGTTACATTTGGACAGGAACACGGGGACACACAGTCCTCTACTCTTGCAAATTACTTTGGTTATCTTTCTAATTGGACCACACTTAGTAGCCCAGGGGCCGCTTTCTCAATCCTCCCAGAGCGGCGACCCAGTAATCGCCATGACGATTACACGCGCGTGTCACGCAACCTCGCGCTACCGACTTTCTACACACTATAGACTGGCTTTGATAGGTTAATTGGCCTGCGGACTAAATTTACCCCGGTACCCTGTGATGGACTGTCGTCCCATCCCGGGTATAGCCCTGCCTCGCGCCCTTTGTCTGCCGGGATAGGCTCCGGCGCACCGCAACCCTGTCCAGGATTAAGCGGTTTCTGACAACGAGCTGGATACTCGCAACCGCCCGGTGCTCCCGGGTTCAAATAAACCGTCTCCTCACGTGACGTTAACGTGTTTTCTTAACGTCTTTCCGATGGGATTTAAACAAACAACTTTCGAAAATCACTGTTCAAATAAACCGTCTCCTCACCGAAATGTGGAACACAGGAGCCATTATGCACGCACTCACACACTCAACGACGCTCTGAGGAACTCGCCGTTCCCTAGAAGGAAGACTTTTTATTTTATGAGTGGTCGAGAAACTTTCCATGATCGGTGTGGGTATACTTAGCCGGCTTGCAAGGTCAACAACCGAAAATGATGGTCAAACAGCCAGTGAGGTGCAAAGGAAATAAAAACTAAATCGTCTACAACTCTCTGGCCCTGAAAGGAAAATAATACGTGATGGTGACGTTCTGAAAAAATGTCTCTAGCAACGACCGTTATATGAAACGTCATCCATCCATTGTCAGAAACCGCTTAATCCTGTACACTTTACAGGGTTGCGGTGAGCCGGAGCCTATCCCGACAGACACAGGGCGCAAGGCAGGCCTATACACATTATGGGAGGCCAGTCCATCACAGGGCACCGGGGGCAATTTAGTCAGCAGGTCAATTAATCTATGCAGCAGCGTGTATTTGGACTGTGGGAGGAAACCGGAGTGCCTGGCGAAAACCCACGCGGGCACGGGGAGCACATGCAAGCTCCACACAGAAAGGCAGCGCGAGCCGGGATTTGAACCCGGGACCTTCTTGTTGTGAAGCAGCGGCGCTCTTCATCACTACGCCGCCGTGCCGCTCAATTCAATAAATTTGTTCCTTTTATGGGGCAGAGCGTTATTGACGATCGTGTTGAGTCTTTGTTACTTATGGTCAGGTTCACCGAGAGACAATGGACTGGGGCCTCACCCTGCATACAGCGCTGCCTCGCGCCCTGTATCTGCCGGCATAGGCTCTGGCTCACCGGGACCGCAAGCAGGATTACGTGGGAATTCGCCGATAACGCAGGTGGTTACTCTTCGGAGCTGCTCTTTCGCTCGACACGGCTATCCCGAAAGACCATCTCCGAAGAGCAACCGTCGCAAATCGAGCCGTGAAAACCCGCATCGGCGCACGAACGACCGTTAATCGCCCGGAGTTCTGTGGTCGGACCGAGTGCCGCGTGGAGTCCGCCCCTGGCACGCTCGCTGGCCCGTCGCCCTCCTCACCTTGTTGCACATGGGCTTGCAGTAGCGGGTGAGGTTCAGCGTGAGGCACACGAGCCCCCCATTGCGCGGGATGTAAGGAACTTTGCAGCTCTTCTCTGCGTGGGCCCAAAGGTCACGGGGGGATTGGTTGGTGGGGAAGCGCAGGAAAAGGTCACAAGGTCAGTGTTTGCATCGCGCCTTCGGCTATTTATTTTAACCGAGCAGAGTGGCGAGCTTGGAATGCGTTCGTCTGACCTCTATTGTTGATAGATGGGTGTTTATTATTACAGCAAAAAAGATACCCGGTGAGCTCGTGAGCTCTTTATGGGATTCCTGCGACTGATGAGGGTTTCTGCTTGACATGATTGCTTTGACATGGAATTCTTAATAATAATTACAAGTTATAACGCGTGGCACATATTAATTCACTGTTGTGACCCTCGGGTGAGAGGCGCTCTATAAAATTATATTGTTATTATTCATTCGAAGAGAGAACGACTCAGAGGCGCGAGGAAACCGCAGAGAGGTGTGGGAGGGGGGAAGGCAGCTACACACTGCGTCCTAGAAATTATGTTATCAGCCAATTCATTAATGAGTGGGTTTTTTTGTTGTGGGAGAAAACTGGAGAATCCGGAGGAAACCCACGCAGAACAGGTGGGGGGGGTACACACAAACTCCACACAGAAAGGCACCCGAGCCGGGATTCAAACCCGGGGAATTCTTGCTGTGAGGCGGCATCGCTACTCACCGCGCGCCACCGTGCCCGCCCAAGGTTAGAAATGTACCCAGTAAATATGTAACTTTGGTCTAGCATCCCGCCAATTTTTGGGCCAACGGTTGCAACTGCTGTGCCAACGTTGTTCAAACGTTGCGAATTTACTGGGTTAGCACACAGAGCAGTCTCTTAGACCTGCTGTAGCTGCGAATTGACAGAAGGACTGCTCATTACCATAATCATCAGTACCCGCTTAATCCTGTCCAGGGTCGTGGGGGGCCTGAAGCCAGGACGCAAGGCAGGGCAAGACCTTGTATGGGACGTCAGTCCATCGAAGGGCACAGGTGACAGTTTTATCAAGCGAATTAACCCTAGGCAGCATATCTTTGGACTGAGAGGAAACCAAAGTCCTCAACCCACGAGATTACGGGGAAAGAACGGAGAAAGGCACACGAGCCGAGAATCGAACCCGTGTGCTTGTTGCTGTGAGGCGGCAGCGCTACTCACTGCCCACGCCCGGCCTTTCATTATACACGTGTTAATGCAGTACAGCAACAGCGGTGTAGAGACGCTCAACTCGGCCGTGTCGACAAAGCGACGGAATCTGAGAGCCCACTGGGGGACACCGGTCACTCTGATGGTTGCTCTTCAGAGCTGTTCTTTCGGGACAGCTGTGTCGAGCGATCTCCCTCCCATTACTCGGTGACACGGCTATCCAGAAAGACCATCTCTGACGAGCAACCATCACGAATCGTGCCGTGACAAACCAACATTAAGTACACCGGTCACCGTGACGGCACGGAATCGCGAGAGAGCGGACACATCGGTTTGTCAGCCGTAAGTTCCGCGCCAGGAACAAGCGCGAACGAGCTGACGACAACTGTGTTCCCAGCCACAGCGAGCAGGACGCCCGGAGGACTATCGTTCAGAGGGCGCGTCTGGTGACCGGCCAAGTTACGAGCCGAGCGGCTGTTCCAACAGAGGTCAACGGGAGGCGCCCGTGTGTGTGCTTTGTTAACCAAACTGCGGGCTGATGACTCGCCAGTTTTCCCCAACGACGGCTTTCAATGGAAATGTCTCCTGGCACCGAGTGCTTCAGAGTCTGCTGCGTGAATCGGACCATTACCCAACAGTGGGAGATTTCGCATCGAGAGGCCTATCCTGGGTGTAGCCCTGCCTTGCGCCCTGTGTCCGCCGGGATATGATTACGCGGTTTCTTATAATGGATGGATGGAGGCAATGAGAGAATATACGGAAAAGCCACGGCTGTTCGTGACATTTAACAATTAAGACTTTCGTGACCAATGTTATCCATTTTTCTGACCTAACCCATGAAAAGTGATATATTATGTTCATCTCATCTCATTGTCAGAAATCGCTTAATCCTGTACAGGATTTGCGGTGGGCCGGTGCCTATCCCGGCGCACACAGGGCGCAAGGCAGGGCTATACCCGGGATGGGACGCCAGTCCATCACAGGGTAGCAGGGGCAATTTAGTCCGTAGGACAATTAACCTATGAAGCAGCATGCTATTTGGACTGTGGGAGGAAACCGGAGTGCCCGGCGAAAACCCACGCCGACACGTCTATGGAGGAGTTGAACCCGGTTCAGTACAGTACCCTCAGTAGCGGGCACACGTACATACAAACGCTGGCTCCGTCATATACTGTACAGATACACAGCACTTTGAGATATTCCAAACAATCACGGCGCTTTCAACAATAATCATCGTGTTCATTGCATTGCGTGGGGGCATCCTGTCCATGCCGGATGATGGTGGTGATGATGATCAAGACTGACACTCTCCCGTCAAACGACTCCCACCAGCGGCCTGCCACCCTATGTTTATTATAAATAAGTTATTCGTATAATTCACTGGCGTCCTATCGTGGGTATAGCCCTGCCCTGCGCACTGTGTCCGCCGGGATAGACTCCGGCTTATCGCGACTCCGTACAGGATTAAACGGTTTCTGAAAATGGATGGATTAGCATCCCACGGACAACGGGCATAACACAGACATTATGTGTACGTCGTCTTGCGAAGAGCGCTAACCGCCGCACCACCGCTCCCCACACTGCAAAGACAATGCTCTCCCGTGCTAGTAGCGAGCAGCACCTGTGAAGGCCGGCACGGCACACACAGAGGGTGGTGGGTGACCCAGCACTACGCCCACTATTCGTCTTAACACCACTGCAATCACAATAATAACAACAACATGAGAAGAACGACGCTGATTGTACGTACGGGGTCCGTGTGACGCAAGCGCTGTCCCCACCAGGCACAGGCACAGCAAGAGAACCTGCATGTTTGCCGAGTCTACTGCTGCTCGCTGACAGAACCGCAGCTTCTCGCAAGAAGGATTCGTCGGAAACTGAGCTGCAGCGAGCGAGTGTGGCTGCTTATATATGCTGCTCTCATTCCCCCAGCGGGGGGGCGGGGAAAGAGGGGGGCGTTTGTTTGAGTGACAATTAATTATTCATTCACTGCTGTTGCTAGCCGGGATGCATGGCGTGACATCACTGGGTGCGTTTTTTTTTTGGGAATGCTCGGTTTTACGTGAAATGTTAACGATGGATTTGCGGGGCGGCACGGTGGCGGTGAGTAGCGCTGCCGCCTCGCAGCGAGGAGGCGACCCGGTTCGAATCCCGGCTCGAGTCACCGGGCACTCCGGTTTCCTCCCACAGTCCAAAGGCATGCTGCATAGGTTGTTTGTCCTGACTAAATTGCTCCCGGTGCCCAGGTGATGGGCTGGCGTCCCTTCCTGCCTATAGCCCTGCCTTGCGCCATGTGTTTGCCAGGATGGGCTCTGACTCACCGCCGCCTGACGGGATGAGAACTGGTTTGGGGCGATCCGTCTGACAGATATCGATATAAACTCCTATTGCTTTCTCTCTAGGAATGCCTGCGGCCGTAATTATAATTTTCAACGTGTAACCGCCGCTTTCCCAGAGACGCTCTCAGAGGCACGAGCGACAACCACAGACAGTGTACTTGGTGTCGGTTTTCACGCCTCGATTCTGTTCGCCTCCCACTTGATGAAGTGGGAGGCGAAACGTCGCGAGGGAGAGAGGAAGAGCGCTCAGTGACACGGCTATCCCGAAGGAACAGCTCTGAAGAGCAACCGTCATGAATCGAGCCACCGTGAAAACCTACATCAGTACACGATTTCACCTTTGCATTCTCACCTTTGCACCAGAACCATCAACCCTCTTCAGCGCTCTTCCGCCTTCATCCTGACGTCAGAGGAACGTGTTACACCCTCGGAACAACGTCATCCGTTGGGCGGGTACTCTGCTAGTGTATTCCAAACGCGCTCCTGGCATCGCATAGTGACAAACGATGTTTATTATTACAGATGATAGATAGATGTTTATTATTACAGCAGAAAAATACCGAGTGAGCTTGCAGGCTTTTTTTACGGGATTCCAGCATCACAAGAAACATGCGAATTGACAAAAAAATTACCAAAAAACATTTACACACAGCATTGCACAAATGTATCAAATGAAAATTGACAAAAAAAATTAACAATTTTTTTTTTACATGCGAATTGACAATTAACCAAAAAAACATTTATATGCGAGTTGACAAAAAAATTAAGCAAAAAAAACATTTACACACAGCATTGCACAAATGTATGAAATGAAAAAGTAAAAACACAGCTGTTCATTGCGATGGAAAAAACGAAAACATATTCTAGGTAGCGTATTCAACATTGAGATGAAATAGTGCAACATTTGCAACATTTCATAAATTACTATTAATAATATTATTATTATTTCAAACAAGTCAACCGGAGCGGTAAATTCTGCCGAGCAGCGCACTCTGTGTGCCAGAGCACGTGGATGGGGTACACAGTGCGGGTCACGCTTCGCATCCTGTTTTCGACTTATTCCGTCAAGCGGTTGTTTTGGCATCGATTTCTATTTGCTTCGAACTTCTATTGTATCCCGTGGGTCACAAGCGTAATGATTAATGCTCCCGGTTATGGATTTCATTTTCCAGCTACTCGGTAAACTCTAAGTGACCGTCTTCCCAACGTACAACTCAGTGTTAACATTAGTGGGCGGCACGGTGGCGCGGTGAGTAGCGTTGCCGCCTCGCATCCTGGGTTCAAATCCCGGCTCGGGTGCCGCCTTTCTGTGTGGAGTTTGCATGTCCTCCCCGTGTCCGCGTGGGTTTTCGTCGGGCACTCCGGTTTCCTCCCAGTCCAAAGACATGCTACTGCTTCGAAGGCTTTCATGAACGATATTATCCATACTGTAGCTCTTTTTACGAGTTTAGGTCACGTGAAAAGTTATGCAAGTGTTGTGCACCCATCGATATGTTGGACAAAACAACTGAACATACAGCACTTACCTTTACATTTTTTTATCGACGTTTCGCTGGAAATTACATCCAACTCCTGATGAAGCTAGAAATTTCATCCAACTCCTGATGAAGTAGGATGTAATTTCCAGCGAAACGTCGATAGCATCTTTAAAGCTAAGTGCTGTATGTTCAGTCGTTTTGTCCAACATATCGACCGGTGCACAACACTTGCATAACTTTTCACGTGACCTAAACTCATAAAAAGAGCTACACATTGCTACTACTTAGGTTAATTGGCCTGCTGACTAAATTGCCCCCGGTGCCCTGTGATGGACTGGCGTCCCATCCTGGGTATTGCCACGCACCATTTGTCTGCCGGGTTAGGCTCCGGTTTACTTTTTGCCGCTCTTTAGTTTGCCAGTTTCACGACCTTTCGGTATATTCGAAGCAGCCTTAATCATTTATTTTTTGTTGCTTTGGTTTTTTATTGGTTGTTTTTTTTTCTTTCGTTGTTGACATGCCGTTCTCTTCGCGGCCCTTGTGCAGCCCTTTGTGACCCTCGGGTGAAAGACGCTATATTAAATGCTATTATTATTATCATTTCTTCGACCCTGTACACTGTACAGGATTAATCGGTTTCTGACAATGGATGGATAGATGGAGAACGCGAACTGCGGCGTCGTGAAACCATCGTTCAAAACGCACGGACCAGTCCAGTCGTACTTTACACTTAAACGGTGCGATGGTCAAAAAGCAAAATAAACAAGGAATGTTCGAGTTCGGGCCTTTGGGGACAGTAGCAAGGCCATGTTCAGAAAATATGCAAAGTCACTTTTAAACGTTTAACAAAAATAAGCGCCGCCGCAATTTGTCGGCGTGTTTGTTTTGGAAGGCGCACACGGGGGGGCATCTGGGGATTTCCCAGCGCGTCTTCTCACAGCGACTGCTCCTCCTTAAACAACAACAATTGTTATCGAAAATATTTTGGCAACTCCTTTCCACGAACAGTTTACGTCCAGAATATATATTTTTTCTTTAAAAAAAACATGAAAACGCGTTCTTATAAATCCCGAGCGTTTTCCGTCCCGGCGTTAGGAGTTGTTTTTTTTGTTGGTTTTAGTGGCCTTGACCGGTTGTTATGTTTTCATTAAAAAATATATTCGGAGCCAAAAGTCATGAAGGATGTTGTTTGACCGATCATCGCACCTGTGACTGACATCGAGGAGACCTGAGCCGCTGCTGATGCGGCGTCTCTGCCGTGAGTTACGCGGCTCCTAGGTTCGAGAGCCGGCCTGGCCTGGTTGTTGCAGGATCATCCTCATTGTTGATTAGGCAACTTTTCTGTGAAATCTAGTCGCTTTCCTGGAACAAGCTATCAATTCACGTCCTGTTTTTTTGGGATCTGGCCAATCGCACAGAGCTACAGTCCTTTTGTGCCTCCGAGGTTTCAACCCTGCTCCTGAATAACGTCACCGCAACAATGAAACTTTATTTCCAGAGCTGTTCGGTCTGGATAGCCGTGTCGAGCGTTCCCTCTCCTTCGCGATGTTTGGTCTCCAACGTTGGAGACATCCGCAGGCATTCTGAGTTCCTGAAGATTCCTCCAACATGGGAGGCAAAACGTGGCGATCCAGAGAGGGGGAACGCTCGACACGGCTATCTCGACAGAGCAGCTTTGGAAAGCAAATTTGGAACGCAATTCCGTGACAACCTACATCAGTACAATGAAACTTAATTTAAATTCAGCACACGCGCCGAGTGAATTACTCGGACGGAGCGGAGGAGCCGCGGTACGTTGGCTCGGCGATGGAGCGACTCCAAGTCCCCAATTGGTGGCTGACTTGGCCATATCATCCCCCCGCGATTGACCAAATGGGCGCCGCTGTGTGGGAGGTTGACCGCGGTTGCCCTATTTGTGTTTTGACGTACAGCCGTTTTGGTTGGTGTAGGTTTGCACGGCTCCATGTGTGAGAATTTCTCTCAAAAGTTGCTCCCTAGTGACAGCTGTGGGATAGCCGCGACGGCGGGAGGAGGAACGCTCGACACGGACATCGCGGAAGTTCCAGGTCTTGAGAGACATTATTGTACAATTCTATGCTAATCCACTGCTGGATGGAGACCTCCCCATCCCGATCACGTGGACGGGCTTGGAGGTTGTTTGACCATACTTCACCACGCTGGTCAGGTTGGGTCGTTGAATGTGGGGAGCGTAGAAGCTTGCTTTAACAATTTGCTCCGATGGCCATAACATCGTAACGCCTTCTGTGTTCTGTGCATGCTGGTCCCCCAGCAAAACACTAACTCGGCCGTTCTCAACCGGTGTGTCGCGACCCATCAGTGGGCAGCGAGCGCCACCTAGCGGTCCGTGGAGACCACACCCAAGCGGGCCTTGAGGCGCGACATTTTGCGAAACCCCTGCGCTAAGCATTTTGAAGGAAGTGCATGAAAGGTGCTGCCTCTATGTAAACATTGCTATGATGCCGGATCGAGCCCAACTTAGCTGCGATGTGGCGCCTGGGGTGCGGTTTGGCCAGAGGCCAGACACGACTCCTCCAGTAAAATTCCATCACACACAACACACTATATAATGTATTATATACCGACATGCATGTTTATGTAATGAGTGTCTGAACCGGTCCTGTGCCTCTCCTAGGTCGACTCAGCCTGAAATTAGTATCTGGTGCAGTGCGTAAACATCGCCACTAGGGATACAAAGGCGGCCGGGCGTGGTGCTGGCCACGCACCCCTTTGTGTGCCTTCATAGGTGCTCGGTAACAGCACTTTGCCCTAAATGTCGGAAACGGCTCAATCCTGTACGGGGTCGCGGTGAGTCGGAGCCTATCCCGGCAGACACAGGGCGCAAGGCAGGGTTACACCCAGAATGGGACGCCAGTCCATCGCAGCGCATCGGGGGCAGATTAGTCCGCCAGGCCAATTAATCTATGCAGCAGCATGTATTTGGACTGTGGGAAGAAACCGAAGTGCCTGGTGAAAACCCACGCGGACACGGGGAGAACATGCAAACTCCACACAGAAAGGCCCCCGAGCCGGGATTCGAACCCTGGGTCTTCTTGCTGTGAGTCAGCAGCGTTGCTCACTGCGGCACTGTTCCGCCCATTTTCCAGACACTGCGTCCTTTATATTATTATGTTATCTGCCAATTAATTAATGAGTGTTATTTTTAGTTGTGGGAGGAGGAAATCGGAGAACGCGGAGCATACCGACGCAGAACAGGGGGAGAGAACACACAAACTGCACACAGAAAGGCCCCCGAGCCGGGATTCGAACCATGGGGTCTTCTTGCTGTGAGGCGGCAGCGCTGCTCACTGCGGCACCGCGGCCGGCCGTGTGATTTGATACGGAGCCGCGTGTTCACGAGGGGCCGCGTGTTCACGAGGGGCCGCGTGTTCACGAGGGGCCGCGTGTTCACGAGGGGCCGCGTGTTCACGAGGGG
>JAZEWU010000038.1:6009443-6020353 GCA_036362915.1 Geotria australis | reverse complement strand
GCGCAGCTGTATCGCCATCTCCTGGCCACGCGCAGCCAAACAAGTGAGGAGTCTCCCAGGAGAACGTTTATCCATCCATTGTCAGAAACCGCTTAATCCTGTCTGTACAGGGTCGCGGTGAGCCGGAGCCCCATCACGGCAGACACAGGGCGCAAGGCAGGGCTATACCCAGGATGGGACGCCAGTCCATCACAGGGCACCGGAGGGCCCGGCGAGAACCCACGCGGACACGGGGAGAACATGCAAACTCCACACAAGCGCTTTGTGACCCTCGGGTGAAAGGCGCTATATAAATGCTATTATTATTATTATTAATAGATTCACGGATCTACCTGTCTCTCCGCTCGAGCTGAGGTCGGACGCGGGGAATTGGGGCGACGGCGCGACTCGAAATCTTGCCCGCAGCGATTCTCCCGCGCATCACGAATCGGCGGAGACAGCGAATGGACGGGAGATAAGGAGACGCGTGGAGCGGCCGCGGGGAGTCCACGCGGAGTAACGGCGGCCGCGGCTGATCACATTAGAGACGGCGCCGCGGCTTAGTGCCCCGTCGAGTCCGAGGCCTGATTATAAGCTCTCGTTAAATGCTGAGCTGGGTGAGAGTCGCTCTGGGCAGGGTGCCTTACGCAGAGGTAACATCACAGAAAGAATAATAATAATAAAAGCATTTATATAGCGCCTTTCACCCGAGGGTCACAAAGCGCTGCACAAAGCTGCAGAGAGAACGACATGTCAACAACGACAGAGCACGGAAAATCAGCAATACTTTTTTTTGGGTTTTTTTTTTCCGAGCTGTGGAGAGAACGGCACAACAACAACGGGGAGACAGAAAACTGAGAGTCAAGCGGTAGGACAAAAGAAAATGCAACAGGGAAACTAAGAATAGTCTTGCCCGAGGCGGTTCGATTCCTGCCTCGGGATTTGTTATCTCCCCCTATTCTGCGTAGGTTTCCTCCGGGTTCTCCGGTTTCCTCCCACAACTAAAAAAACCCACTCGTTAATAATTTGGCCGATAACATCATAATATATATAGGACGCAGTGTGTGGCAATATGCGGGCGCCGGCAAACCACCTGGCTGCCTCCTCCGCCTCTCTGCGGTTGCCTCGCTATGCCTCTGAGTAGTTCTCTCTTGGAATGTATACCTTCGATATTGAATTATTATATTCCCGTTATAAATAAAATGAACATTTTTGGTGACTGGCCTGGGAACGCCAGGGAATCCCCCCCCAGGAAGAGCTGGAATCTGTTGCTTAGGAAAGGGATGTCTGGTCCACTCTCCTTGGACTGCTGCCACCGCGACCCCCACCAGGACAAGCGGTTTAGAAAATGCATGGATGGATTTTTGATGGCATCAGTGCAGGATCGCCACGGTCTAAAACCACACCGGGGCTCCACAAGCCTCTTCCCAGCGTGCTGCCTGGCAAGGCGATGTGGAATAACCCTTGCCAGGACCTTTCCCGGTACACCGAGCATTGACATGCCTCTGCAGTTTTTATCATCAGTGCGGCCCCGCGTCCAATCCTACGGAACCCGTCCGGTGCTCCGGACGGCTAGCACGGCACACAAGTGGGTGGGTGGCCAGCACCACGCCCGGCCGCCTTTGTCTCCCTAGTGGCGATGTTTACACACCGCACTAGGTACTTATTTAAGGCTGAGTCGATCTAGCGGAGGCCCAGGACCGATTCAGAAAATCGTCACTGATTTTCACCCTTACGCCCACACACGCGCGCGCACACGCAGCACACACATTGATAGCCGCACAGAGGCCAGGGTGAGTCCCCGGCCAGATTGAGACATCTGTCCTGCATTACACGAGCGTGCGCCGCGCTCAAACAGATGGGAGAGCGTGCCTCATGCCTGCCTCCCTCCCTCCCTCCCACCTCCTGCTGCTACCCCCCCCTGCCAGGGTAATCATGTATCTGCCCGGCGTGTGCCACACACGCGCTGCCTCGGAAAAACAACACAATCCAGAGCGCGCCATTCGCCTAACACGATAAACTGGGGGGGGGCAGGGTTGGGGGTGGAGGAATGTGACTGTTTTTATCCGTAAAATTGCTCGAATTTTTTTGGGGGCTGATTTTTTTTTCTTCCCCTACTTTTCGCTTTAAACTGTTTTGAGAAATGGTCCCAAATGCAATGAAATAACCGACAACGTAGCCCTGGCGCCGCTCTCCCACTGATGAACCACATCCCCGAAACCGCATCCACACGCCAAACCAGGGCGGCGGGCAGATGCGAATTCTTCACCACGGCGATGTTGATGTCACGAATGGAAATGTTTCCAAATACTCCGGCAGTGTTGTGGAGAACTGTGGTCACCGTGCTAGAACAGAGACCGTGGGTCGTACGGCGGCGACTCGACGACAGATTCACAAACGCGCGGGAGGCAGGAGGCGGCGTCCTCACAGCGACGCGCTCCGCGACTCCTCGAAAACAATTGTCTGGCTGAACCAATGTTGTCCTGTTCACCAAGCAAGACCCAAGTATGAGTGCCAAACTCCAGGTGACACAGCTCCGGGGTTAATTGGAACACGCAAACCGCTCCGCCGCGATGGGGTTACGATCCGCGCCGGCAAAATACTTTCAGAAATACAGGCAACTGAAACTGGAGCGTGCGTGTTTTTTTGACGACCCTCTAAAACACCCGCTCCCGCGGAGCGTCGGGGTCAGCATGCCGAGACGGGGGAGGATGCCGGGAACTTGACCCCCGACCCGGCGGCCTCCGGGCGGACAGCCGCGCCGCCACTAAGCTGCCCGCCTCGTGTTGGAGAAGGTCACGGGTTCAAATCCCGGTCGCCGGGATAGGTTGACACTCGCTCTGTGGGAAGTCGGGAGCGGTTCCACGCCATAGCAATGTGGAATTTCCACCACTGCTCCGGGTCTTCTATTGGACATGAGCGCCGCCCAACGATTCGTTTTAAAACAAAGGTAGTTTGACTGGCAAAGGTTGTTTTTAAATATTCCTCTCACAGCACTGGTTCTGATGTCACAACACCAATGAGGCACAGGGGGTGTTCTTCACGTGAAAACATGTTCAACTCCACACAGAAAGGTACCCGAGTCGGGAATCGAACCTGGGTGGTGTTGGCTGGGCGTGCCGCCCCGCTGTGACGTCGCATTGACTAATCGCCAACGTGATGCCGACTGCGTCACTCTGGACACAACGCGCGTGGGATCAAACCTCACTGCCTGACACGCACATTCCACTGAGGCTCCCTTGAGCCACCTCAAACCACACAGCGACTCAACAACCCAACCATACAACCACCTAATAATCACTCCACTCAAGCACTCAGCCACGCAATCGCCCAACCACCCAACCGCCCAGCCGCCCAACAACCAACTACCCAGCCGCCCAACCACACAATCACTAAACCACTCAGCCAACCACCCAGCCAACCAACCAACCATCCAACCACCCAGCCACCCAACTACCCAGCCATACAACCACACAACCACCCATTCACCCAATCACCCAAAAACCACGCACTCAGCCAGTGCGGCGCCCGGCACGGCGCACGAGGCGCACAGCTGGAAGCCGTCTCCCCCCCGCGTCTCCCAGGGACCCGCAGTCGCTCTCATCACCACATTTCCGGCCCGGGCACCACTGCTCTGCTGGCCGCGTACACGGGCACGGCAGGGTGGCCACGCAGTGGTAACATCCGCGCCTCACAGAAATAATAGTCTTTCCGAGGCGGTTCGATTCCCACCTTGGGCGCCTGCACGTGTAGAGTTTGTGCGGTCTCCCCCTGTTCTGCGTGGGTTTCCTCCGGGTTCTACGGTGGCGCGGTGAGTAGCGCTGCCGCCTCGCAGACAAAAATTCGCGGGTTCGAATCCCGGCTCGGGTGCCTTTCTGTGTGGAGTTTTCACGTTCTCTACCCGTGTCCGCGTGGGTTTTCGCCGGGCACTCCGGTTTCCTCCCACAGTCAAAATACATGCTGCTGCATAGGTTAATTGGCCTGCGGACTAAATTACCCCCGGTGACCTGTGATGGACTGGCGTCCCATCTTGGGTATAGCCCTGCCTTGCGCCCTGTGTCTGCCGTGATAGGCTCCGGCTCACCGCGACCCTGTGCAGGATTAAGCGGTTTCTGACAATGGATGGATGGATGGCTAGCGTAGTGAAGTATGGTCAAACAGTACCCGTGACCAACACCGTGTGTGGAGACCTTCGTCCAGCAGTGGATTGACCAAGGGCCTTGAGTGCGCGGTTGAATTTCCCAAACAAAATAATGTACTGTTTACTTACATCTGTGCTGCTTTGGTAAACGGTATTTCATGCAACCATTTTAAAAATCGTTGTTTTTACACGGTAAAAAAAACCTGGTGTAACATCATCGACGCAGGACGTCCCGGGTCCCGATTCTTTCCCAGATAAATAAAGGCTATATTATTATAATTATTTCAGCCAAAGTGTCTCCACTCTCGAGCAAGGTTGGGCCTGTGGGTGCCGTTTGTTGGCTTTGGCAGGCATAAGCCAGTGGTGGAAATTCCACATTCCTATGGCAAGGGCAATACTTCCCGTCAGAAAAAAGGACTGTAGACGTTTTAACGAAGTAATACTAATTTCAGGTTAATTGACCTACTGAGTAAATTCCCACAGATGCCCTGCGATAGACTGGCGTCCCATCCTCGGTATACCCCTGCCTTGCGCCCTGTGTCTGCGGGGATAGGCTCCGGCTCACCGCGACCCTGTACGGGATTAAGCGGTTTTCAGAAAATGGATGGATGGATGGATACTTTTCAGAGCTGTTCTTTCGGGATAGCCGTGTCGAGCGTTCTTCCTCTCTCCTTCGCAAACGTTTCGCCTCCCACGTTGGATGCATCACCATCATCACGAGCTGTGAAAACCTACCACAATAGCAAGCAAGCACTGCGGCTCTGCCAGAGCGCCTCCGCAGATTTCTATCCCAGCTATGCCGCTAATGCCCGTCTAATGGACTTAAGTTCTTGAGGTTGCCCGCTCAAGACTCGTACTTGAGCAATCACGGTGGGAACGCGTTGCGACGCGGCGCCCGGCAGATCACAATCACGGCGGGCAGGGATCTCTGCGGCCGCCGAGGATGGGCCCTGCTGTGGCTCCCGGCTCGGCTGGGCGCGGTGCCCACGAGGCCCGGTAATGAGGAGGGGCAGCTGCCGCCACAATTATCCAGTTTCCCAGTCCCCACGCGGGAGACGCTTTTGCCCCGCGCGCAGCGAGGCATCTGTGCGGTGTGCGTGGGTGTGCGTGGGTGAGCGTGAGTTTGCGCGGAGTATGCACGCGAGCGGGGAGCGGTGGGCTACACTCCTGGCGACCCGAGTTAGAATCCCGCTCACGGCCACCAACACCAGTGACGATTTTCTGAACCGGTTCGGGGCCTGCCCTAGGTCGATACGTAGTGCGGTGACAAAGGCGGCCGGGCGTGGTGCTGGTCACCCATCTCCTCGTGTGCCGTGTCGGCCTTCATAGGTGCGCGCTAACGGCATTTGACCCTACAGTCTGTTAAGGTTACACGGGGTAACTTTGTGTGCGTGAGTGTGCATGAGTCAGCGGCGGAGTGTGTTGGACTCTGACTCATATCTAAAAGTGAGGGTCCTTTTAATATAATCTATATATAAGAGAGCATGTGTTTGTATGTGTGTGTGAAAGTCAAATTTGGCACGGTGGGGAGCAGAGGTGGTGCCCCAGTCAGGCAGCCAATGGCACCTGGGTCTGTCCCATGACTGTGTCAGCGAGCCTTCAACACTGCGTGATAGCCTCAAAGCGCACCTGGCCTGCCGGGATAGCCAGAGCCGAAATCGGCGGACACAGGGCGCAAGGCAGCGTTATACCCAAGTATGAGACGTTAGTCCATCACAGGGCACCGGGGGGCAATTTAGTCAACAGGCCAATTAACCTATGCAGCAGCATGTATTTGGACTGTGAGAGGAAACCGGAGTACCTGGCGAAACAGAAAGGCACCCGAGCCGGGATTCGAACCGGGGACCCTTCTTGCTGTGAGGCGGCAGCGCTACTCACCGCTACGCCACAATGCCGCCCTGTGTGTGGATTAATGCAAGTGTACTGTAGAATCGTCTATAATTCGATCGCCTGTGTTGCCCCACGGTTGAGCCCACTATAGCGGCCTTGAGGAGAGATGTGAACTCGCCGAAACCAACAGCATTGGGCGCACTGAGGGCGCCGTCAGCCACAAAGGGAGCCGCGTAACAACTTAATCGGCGCGGGAGCCGGAGCCGGCGTCACGCGGGCCGCTCGTTACGTCCTCGGCGCGTCTCGCTCGGCAGGTATTTAATGTCAGCCCTGTTTATTGTTATCCGTTGTTGGCCTCTCGCGGGGCGCGCGTTTGGAGTGCGCTTGGCGGGCGGCGCGGTCCAGTCACAGATCCCCGCGTGTAGCCTTCACCGGACTGTAGGGTCAAGTGCCGTTAGCGAGCAGCACCTATGAAGTTACACTAAAGACAATAGATCCCCCCGTATTGCATGAATGTTGTCATCGTTTTATCGCCGTTGGCAATGCCACCAAGCGGTGCGCTCTCCCACAGGTGGTACTGATTTTACGCGCCTCCCCCCCCCGCCCCGGAGGAACGATCGTGATGGGCTGATGGGATTTAATCGAGGCTGCCCTGCCAGTGGCCGGCTCCGACGTTGGTCGACGCATCGCGTGGCGGTCGCGGGGCCGCTCCCACGTGCGAGATGCGATCAGAGCAAACATTCGCTAAGACTCCGGTACGAGGGGAAGATGAGCTATCGCTATTTCCTGTCCCTCCTGTGAACTTCAATCATTTTTTTTGGCATTCTCCAGCAGTGGGTGGTGACAGTGTACACCCGCATGCTTTTAGCCAGGCTGTGGCACGGTGACGCAGTGAGTGGCACTGCCACCTCGCAGCAATAAGGTTCAATTCCCGGCTCGGATGCCACCTTTCTGCGTGGAGTTTGTGCATGTCTCTCCCCCGTGTCCAAAAAACCACACACTACCGAGGGTAATTTGTTCTGGCTAAATTGCACCAGATGCCCCGAGATGAACTGGCGTCCCATCTTGCCTGGCGCCCTGTCTCTGCCGGGATAGGCTCCGGTCCCCCGCGACCCTGTACAAGATTAAGCAGGTACTGATTATGATGATGATGACTTTTAGCCAATTATGGAAATGATAAGCCAGTCACCCAGAAGCCGGTACGCGCACCTCCTCGGCTCTTTTGCAGCTGCAACAGGCCAAGCAGATTCAGCCCATCATCTCGGCTGGGAGTAAGTAAAATGAGTACCACTTTGTGGGCGGGGACATGTGACCAATTCACGCGTAAATGTGACCCCTACAACCACTAGGGGCCGCTACTTTCACTATACCTTCATTCATTGTCAGAAACCGCGTAATCCCGTACAGGGTCGCCGTGGGCCGGAGCCTATCCAAGGGAATACAGAGAGCAAGGCAAGGCTATAGCCAGAATGGGACGCCAGTCCATCACAGGGCACCGGGGGAAATTTATTCCGCAGGCCGATTAACCTATGCAGCAGCATGTCTTTGGACTGTGGGAGGAAACCGGAGTGCAACGGCAAGTCTGCGGTGGAGCCGCAGCGCGCGGCCGCGTCCACTAGAGGGCGCGCGCGCTCATCCGACGTCGGAGGCATCATCAACAACGCGGGAGGCGAAACGTGGCGAGGGTTGAGATGGAGATGGCTGAGTGACACGGCTATCCCGACAGAACAGCCCTGAAGAGTAATCATCATGATGAGTCCAGCCGTTAAAACCTCCATCAGTACAAGCCTGCGTTTGACAATTGCTCCCCGTGGCTGTTCTTTCGGGATGGCCGTGTCGAGTGTTCCTGCTGTCTCTCGCGGTAAGAAGGTCCCGGGGTTGATACCCGGCTCGGGTGCCTTTCTGTGTGTGGAGTTTGCATGTTCTCCCCGTGTCCGCGTGGGTTTTCGCCGTGTACTTCGGTGTCCTCCCACGGTCCGAATACATGCTGCCTATGTTTTAAAAAAAACTACTTCTAACGTTGCATCTGTTTCACCGTATCCTGAAAATAATTAATGACAATAATTGACCTGCTGACTAAATGTCCCCTGGTGCCCTGCGACGGATTGGCGTCCTATTCTGGATATATCCCTGCCTTGCGCCTTGTATCTGCAGGGATAGGCTCCAGTCCCCCGCGACTCTCTACACGATTAAGCGGGTACTGATAATGAATTAATGAATTCATTTTAAAATTGCCGGTTTATGGGGAAAGTTTACAACACCCTTCCTTCATCTGTATGACGAGCCGTAGAGTGACCTGCTCCGAATCCCTAGCGAATGAGCGGTGCTCAGCGCTCATTCATTTGGTGGTGGCAAAGCTGAGCACGACGGTGGAAATTCCACGTTGCTACAGCAGGGCTCTATTCAATACAGTGGTCATCAATGCATTCGCGCTTGTATTGTGCACGCGATGAACCGCAGCGCGAGGAAATCTGGGTCCCCGGTGAAAACCCACGTGGACACGGGGGAGAGAACGTGCAAACTCCACACAGGCCTTGAAGCGGAACCTTGGAGTTCTCAAGGCAAACTTAACTTGACTTAATCCAGTTCGGGCGCCTCTCAAGCGTCTAAGGTGGTGTTTCGGGGCAGCTGTTAGCGAGCTGCTGCTACGGCTGTTTGCTGTTTGGCTGCGGCCACGCTCGCTGGCTTGTTAGCCCCGCATTCGGGCGGCTTGGCACGACACGCCGCTTGGCAGGGCCGGCAGTCCGACTGGCTGGTGTTTTCACTTGAATCCCCAGGAATTCGGTGTTGGAGGCGCCTACCGCTAACTTGGATGCCATTCAGCCGGGAGCCCCAACCCCACCCCCCCCGCAACCATCTCAAACTCAATCTCCATTCCCTCCCTCCTTCCACCCTCCACCAAATCTACCCACAACCCACCCCAAAGACAAAGCTCCCCCGTATAGCTTTATCAGACTGTAGGGTGGAGTGCCGCGAGCGAGCACCGATGAAGGTCGACACGGCACACGAGGAGGTGGGTGACCAGCACCACGCCCGGCCCCTGGTCGTGAGTGGTATTCGAATTCGGGTCGCCAGGTTTGTAGCCCCGCGCGCTAACAACTGAGCCTCCGCTCCCCACACACCCCACCTCCCTAGCTCCCACCCCATTGCTGCCAAGGAAGCCCCACAACACCGTCAATGGCCAACAGTCAACAAGCTCTGTTAAAGAGGCGCGCCACGCGTGGAAAAGTTTTTAAATGACTCGTAGCTACACACACACATGCGCGCGCGCTCACACACACGTGTGAAAGACAAAGATCCCCTGTGTAGCCTTAACAGAATGTAGGGGCAAGTGTCGTTAGCGAGCACCTATGAAGGTCGACACGGCACACGAGGAGGTGGGTGACCAGCACCACGCCCGGCCGCCTTTGTCTCCCTAGTGCCGATGTTTTACACACCGCACTAGATACTCATTTGAGGCTGAGTCGACCTAGGGGAGGCTCGTGACCGGTTCAGAAAATCGTCACTGGTGGTGTTGGCCGTGAGCGGGATTCGAACTCGGAGTCGCCAGATTTGTAGCCCAGCGCGCTAACCACTGGGCCACCACATGCAACAACAACCGTCCTTCGCCACTAAGTGGCGGTGACGTCACCACGTCGCCTGTGCCAGGCCATATGCACCTTGAGGCCACGTGAAGTGTCGAAGGCTCGTCGACAGGAGGTGACAGGACAGACCCAGGTGTCATGGGCTGCCTGACTGAGACAGACACACGCACATACACACAAGCGCGGTGCGCGCACACGCACGCACCACTGATAATGATCCCCCGTATAGCCTTGACAGACTTGTAGGGGCAAGTGGCGTTAGCCAGCAGCTATGAAGGCCGACACGGCACGCGAGGGGGTGGGTGGCCGGCACGGCACACAGATATCAGTCGCGTTCGATGTGGTTCTGATTTGGATAATTTCCAGCTCTGATAATTATAAAAAAAACATCACTTGTTTTTATTTTCTGCTGTAATAATAAACATCTATATATATCTATACCTTCTTTATCCTCCAGAGGGTCGCGGTGAAGCCGGAGCCTATCCCGGCAGACGCAGAGAGCAAGGCAAGGCTATACCCAGGATGGGACGCCAGTCCATCACAGGGCACGGGGGGGGGTCAATTTAGTCCGCAGGCCAATTAAATTAACCTATGCAGCAGCATGTATTTGGACTGTGGGAGGAAACCGGAGTGCGCGGCGAAAACCCACGCGGACACGGGGAGAACATGCAAACCCCACACAGAAATGCTCCCGAGCCGGGGATTCGAACCCGGGACTTTCTTGCTGTGAGGCGGCATCGCCACTCACTGAGGCAGCGTGCCGCCCTGCCACCGTGCACTGGACACTGTCATCACGTCAGTTCTATAGAAGCCGTAACAGTGGTGGTAGTGCGTGGTGCTGGTGGGTGGGCGATGGTGGTGGTGGTGGTAGTAGTGGGTGGCGGTGCTAGTGGGCGATAGTGGGTGGTTGTGGAAGTCGTGGGCGTTGGCGGTGGTGGTGGTTGGTTATGGTAGTGGGCGGAGGTGGTTGTGGGCGGTGGCAGCCGTGACTGTAGTGGCAGAGGTGGTGACGCTAATCTCACAAACTGTGGCATTTCACCTTGGGCCGCGATCCCATGTGGAAAGTGTTTATGTTACAATAAAGCAACAGAAGGCGCAGTTTTATATTCAAGAATAAAAGTGCATAAAGTTTAACGCAGATTTAAGTCGGGAAAACTTTACGGCGCATTCATGAAATGTGTGAATCATAAATCCACTCTCTCGTAAACTAGATTTTTAACCCCATAGAGAGAGAATTTCTAATTAAATCTGTTTGAATAACACAAAAAAATGACGTGAGTATTACGCCACATATCGAATTGCTGATTCACTTTCTCAACTGCTTTGTTTTCCAAAGTTAAAAGTTGGACGTGCCTTTAAAGACATGAATGTGGGAT
>JAZEWU010000038.1:5980541-6009299 GCA_036362915.1 Geotria australis | reverse complement strand
CCCAGGAATGGACACCAGTCCGTGGAAGAGGGCAATTTAGTCAGCAGGCCAATTAACCTATGCAGCAACATGTCTTTCGACTGTGGGAGGAAACCGGAGTGCCCGGCGAAAACCCACGCAGACACGGGGAGCACATGCAAACTCCACACAGAAAGGCACCCGAGCCGAGATTCGAACCCGGGGACCTTCTTGCTGCGAGGCGGAAGCGCTACTCACTCCGCCACCGTGCAGCCCCATTTACATTCATGATGGTTGCTCTTCAGAGCTGTTCTTTCGTGCTGTCTCCTTCGCGACGTTTCGCCTCAATACGCTGAAGGCGTCTTCTTCGCTATCCCGAAAGAACAGCTAGGGAATCAATTATCATACATCGAGCCGTGAAATCCTACATCAGTACATATCGATGCAGTCTTCTTCTTCTTTGCGATTCTTCGAAGCACGATGGTCAGCCTCTGGACAACGTTGTATTTCAGCTCGGCCTCGAAGTGTTTGGTAGAATTCGCAGGCAATACCAAGTATTACCTGACAGGGATCGCGACGTGAACGCTTCTACCTTGACCCCCATCGATGCAGTGGCAAACCATGATAGGCCTCTCACTGATTTGTGGTTCACTACGGATTGTATCAACGAGCGGCACGGTGGCGCGGTGAGTAGCGCTGCCGCCTCACGGCAAGAAGCGCCCGGGTTAGAATCTCGCTCGGGTGCCTTTCTATGCGGAGTTTGCGTGTTCTCCCCGTATCAGGGTGGGATTTCGCCGGACACTCCGGTTAGCTCCTACAGTCCAAAGACATGCTGCTGCATAGGTTAATTGCCTTGCGGATTAAAATCGCGCTCTGTGCCCTGTGACGGACTGGAGTCCCATCAAAGGTATAGCCCTGCCTTGCGCCCTGTGCCTGCCGGGATAGGCTCCGACCCTGTACAGGATTAAGCGGTTTCTGACAATGGATGGATGGATGGCTTGTATACACTCCGCTCCGTTGGACCGACTCCGGTCCGCGATTACGAGTTTGCCGGGCTGCTCTCATCACAAGGAAATCGGATGACATGCATTACGTGAGTCTGTTGACCTGGAAAGCTGAAGCGGATTATCGGCCATCAGATCCGGAGCTCGCGACGCGCCCGGTCTGTTAATGAGGCTCGGCGACCGGGCAAGCCCGGAACGGAACGGTTCGACTCCTGCCACAGCTGCGCAGTAATTTATGCAGGGAATTTGTTCAGAGATGTTATTTTTTTTTATCTCATGGCGCAGTGAGTGTTGCTGCTGCTGCGTCACATCAAGAAGGTCACGGGGAGATCACGCGCTCAGGTGCATTGTTTCACGTCAAGACGTCAGAGATAATTTACCAGAATGTCGAGAACGAGTGCAGAGGCTTTGTGTTTTTTTATTTTATTAATGGACAACACTGATTATTACACTTATTTGAACTGTAAACTTCACAGATTAAGATATTATTACACTTTGTACAACGCGGAAGCATTTGTCGTGTGACCGCGGACGTGTCTGTGTGAGTACACGGAGCTACACACAAGCGCGAACACACACAGCGCACACACTCAAGGAGCGCACACACACAGAACACACACACAGCGCACACACACACACACACACGCAGAACACACACATTCACCAACGCATCGATGTGGGGATCCACGACTCGATGCACGAGAATCGCTCTCAAGAGCTGCTCGTTCGGAACAGCGGCATCGACCGTTCCTCCTCTCTCCTTCGCGACGATTCGCCTCCCACGTCGGAGGCGTCACCGTGCTTCTGACCGAGCGCAAACACACCGACTCTGCTGCGATGCGCGCGTGTATCGATGAACACGCCAGCAACGTGGCTGCTGGTGTCACACACACACACTCACACACGAGTGGACTCATTATTTTTGAGCAAGTGCTGTTAGCCAACAATCTGTTACGGCCGACACGGTGCAGCAGCGGGGTGGTGTGGCTGACACCACTGCCCAGGAGTGGCCCGGATCAGGTTCTGGCGCTCTACAGTCTCTCCTCGACTTACGACATGTGCGACTTACAACGACCCCGACTTACGACAACCTTACCAGTAACCCTACTATATTATTGTCGAGTACCGACGGTTGGTCGTAAAGTCTAACGACGACCGCTCCGCTCCGGCCGTGGTACCATAACATCGGCCGGCCGCGCTGCCGCAAGGCGGCCATATTTGTTATCGTCTGGGTCTCGTCCTGTGTGTGGGGTATCTAGCAGCCGGTTGTGTTTTGTCTACAGACTGTTGCGAGGGTTTTTTCGACTTACGACCAAATCGACGTACGACGGGGTCACCGTAAAACGTGACCCCGCCGTAAGTCGAGGAGAGACTGCACCGCATTTCGTGGAAGCACGCGGCCGGGGATTGAACCTAGGCCGTCGGGACGCCGGCGCAGGGCCGCGGCCAGCGAACAAACCGCCGCGGCGGTCTCCCCACGTAGCGCCGCACACCAACACAGACGCGCGCGCGGTCGCACGTCAGAAGCAATCTCGACGTTTGATAAGTTTACATAAAAAAAGAGCCTACAAAACGTCTCGAGCGTGTTCACATTGTATTGGCATGACTGCAGTAAAACCTTACTTAGTACGAGGCGAGCGAGCCGCCGCGCTGCGGCACCGGCGATCCGCGCGCGGCTCCCGAAAGGCGCCGCGCAACTTCGCCGGCGTGAAATTTCCGATCGCCCCCCCATCTCCCCTTCCGCCCCAACGTCGACATTTTCCGTTTTCGTCGCTGCAGCCGCCGCCGCCGCCGATCGCCGGGCGAATAAAATAAACGGAAGTAGAAACCAAACGCGTACCGCTCACATTGTTTGATTGGCGAACGGGTGCACCCTCCGGCGGTACGCGTGGAGAAAAAAAATCACCTAAATAGCTACGTCGCAGATCCGCGATGTTCTGACGCCTCCGAGCGCGTGTTTTCTCCGTGGCGAGAAGGCGCGGGGAGGCCGGGCGGGTGACCCGGGGCGCGGTGTCGGTCCCGCGCCCGGCAGGCCATGCCGGTCCCGCGCGTATGCGTGACGAGCCCAGGCAGGCTCCACAGTTTTCCTTTAACACTGCATAATAATAATAAGAAGGAGATTTCTGCTCAAACGTTCTGTGCCGAAGGTCACCGTCCGAGCGCTAAAAGTGCTTCTGATTGTAGGGCAGCGCGACTGGTTTCTGTCCCGTCGCCTCTCTCCGCGCCATTCATTCCTGCGACGACAACAGCAGCGACACACGTTAAGCGGCCATTTTTACAAACCGCGAATTGGCGCGAACGGGGGTGGCACGGTGGCGCAGCGGTGAGTAGCGCTGCCGCCTCACAGCAAGAAGACCCCGGGGTTCGAATCCCGGCTCGGGTGCCTTTCCCGTGTGGTGTTTGCATGTTCTCCCCGTGTCGACGCGGGTTTTCACCGGGCACTCCGGTTTCCTCCCACAGTCCGAAGACTGATTGACCTGCGGACTAAAATTGTCCCCGGTGCCCTGTAATGGACTTGCGTCCTATCCTGGGTATAGCCCTGCCTTGCGCCCTGTGTCTGCCGGGATAGGCTCCGGCTCACCGCGACCCTGTACGGGATTAAGCGGTTTCTGACAATGGTTGGTTGGACACATGGAGAAGATATGCATAGCAACAGTGGCTAGGCGTGATTACACTCAATAGGCACAGTAACACAACACGTGCCCTGCTCGTGCAGCGATGTGGCACGTGGCACTTTAAAACGTCGTGTGGTGTACGTGACACTGTGACGTGGCGCGTTCGGGTAAAGCGACACGGGCATTCCATCGGCTCATTAGCTGCTCTGGCTTGGCCGTACGGGCTAATATCCACTCTCATAAGTCTAAATTCAGGGTGAAATATAATGCTTCACGACTGCTTTGGCACTGTTGGAACGCCGCGGTCTTAAACGGGCTGATCCCATCTCCCGATTAAATAAATAAGCACGGCTTCCGAGGGTTTAAACTGCGGCCAGGCTCCACAACGATCATCATCATCATCATCAACGTCGTCAAAACAGTGACATGTTGACCACCTGACTGTCACACGCAGAGGCTGCTCGTTGCCGTAAGCGTGTGGTGTTTTCAACACGTTCCTTCTTTAGTCACGATTAAAAGGTGGAGAAGTGCCTAAGAGGGTTGACGGTACGAGTGCAAAAGTGAAACTTTAAAGCAGTAATAGTCAAAGTTTCAGAAGAGTAACCGATAGGTAGACAGTAACGCTGAAACAAGACATAAGCGCCTTTGCGGCGTGCAGATGCATTGTGGGGTCGTGAATGATTCGAACCCGGTTTCCCTCAGTGCGGACACACAGACGCAAAAGCACTCGCTCGTCATCAAATATGGATTACGCTTATTCAGATGTGGCCCATTTACTGGAACCGCCGAGCGCTCAACAGAAACACATGGATTATTCGTCTCGAGACGCGCGCGCCAAGTTTGAGACAATTGGCCGCGGATATCGGAACAGTCATGGTTTTCACATTTGGGGAGAAGCGCGCGAGGTGGCTGAGCGGGCGGCGCGGTCAGCAGCGCCGCCGCCTCGCGGCGAGAAGCTCCCCCCTCGGTTCGACTCCCGGCTCGGCTGAACTCGGGATTAACCCGGCGGCGGGTTCTGCCAGGCGCGTCGCAGCCGCGGGTGGGATGGAATCATGTTTTTGTGAAAGTGCGGGTGTCGCAACACCCGCGGCTGCGACCCGCCCGGGCTCTCGCAACCGCCGCGGCCGGCTCGAGCGATCGCTCCTCGGCACAGCGCCGTCCGTTAACTTCCAGGATGCCGACGGCGGCGGCTCCTGTGCCGTCTGCGCGGGTGCGTTTCCGCCGAGCGCCGCGCCGCGCCTCGCCGCGCCCTAAGGCCTCCCAACACCTGGACGCGACCGCTTCCTGCGTGTAAACGGCTTCCTGCGTGTTTAGCCGCGGGGGCGCGAGGAGGAGGCGGCGGGCGAGGGCCGGCGAGGGCGGGCGGCGATGGGCGCCCGCCCGCCCGCTCGCCAGCCACCGCGCGACAAAACACAAACAAGTGCCATCGGCTGCTGCGAGGGGGGGTCTAGGTTGTGGGCAGCGAGAGGTCAGTGCGGTGGAATTGATTGAATGGTCGTTAGTGTCGTAATACGGTGGTGGCTCGCTTCACGATGGCCTCACAATGCAATCTTCTTCTTTGCGATTCTTTGAAGCACGATGGTCAGCCTCTGGACATCGTTGTCTTTCAGCTCGGCCTCGAAGTGTTTGGTAGAATTCGCAGGCAATACCAAGTATTACCTGACAGGGATCGCGACGTGAACGCTTCTACCTTGACCCAATGAAATCGCTTTAGGATATACGCTCTGTAAGAGGGTTAGTATCGCGTTGCGATCAAACGTCACTGTGTTACAATGCGTGCTACGATATGGCTGAGCGAGAGCGTGGGTGGCGCGGCAGCCAATCGGCAAAGCGGATGCATGCCACTTGGGTAGCATCTCAGCCAATAGCGGCGCTTTTTAGTGTTTACACCCCAAAAAAAAATTGTTGCTGATTTTCCGTTCTCTGTCGTTGTTGACATGTCGTTCTCTCCACTGCCTTGTGCAGTGCTTTGTGACCCTCGGGTGAAAGACGCTATATAAATGCTATTATTATTATTAACTTGCAAGGTCTAGGAACGAATTACCATCAAACAACGGTAAACATGTCTGGAGTCTAGCACTCCTGCTATAGCGTCTCATTGGTGAACAGGTCTGGAGTCTATCACTCATGCTAGGGTCTCCCTTGGTGAACAGATCTGGGGGGGGGAGATTGCAGACAAATAACGATGCGAAGCGCCTCTGACTAAAGGAGGTTGGCGTCAGGAAGATAATCTGGCCGTAAAATGCTGCTCAAATGTCCCCACCATCGGGGGGGGGGGCAAGCGGCCAAACCCCGCGTCAACAGCAGCCGTTTACACCGGCGGCCAAAGTCATACTGGGCGAGTCGAGCCCTGCGTGGGGAACCAACTTGGACCTTTCCAACTGCTGGACGTGTCACCCTGCCCACGTGTTTTTCACACCTATCCCAGCTCTGTAAACTGTGCCAACGCGTCAAGTCCTTTGCATTCCTGGCGTACAGCAAAGCATCGCTCCGCATCGCATCGCCTCTCAATGACGTGTACACCAATGCTTCACCGCTGAGTTATACGAGTAAATGTTTATATATATTTTTTAAATCTATTTTCACGTCCTTATTCCCGTATTTTTATTCCGACTGTCAAGCTGAAAGACGACCATGTCCAGAAGCTAGCCATCGTGCTTCGAAGAATCGCAAAGAAGAAGATTCCGACTGTACGATCAGTGCTGTTCTTTCGGGGTAGCCGTATCACTGAGCGATCTCCATCTCTCCCTCGCGACGTTTCGCCTCACACGTTGATGCCTCCAACGTCGCGAGGGAGAGATGGAGACCGCTTAGTGGCACGGCTGTCCCGAGAGAACAGCTCCGATAAGCAACCGTCAAAATCGGGCCTTGAAAACCTACATCGGTACATCATGCGATCAGTGTCACGTTGCGGGACGCAGAACCCGCTCGGATCTGAGAACGTCTCTCAAGAGCTGTTCATTCGGGATGGCGGTGTGTCTCTGACAGGGCAGCGAAGGCCTTCGTGTGCCGCACATTGGCCCGTGACAGCTAATACCACACGGGTTCCTGTGAAATCCCTTCAAGTGCCCTCTGATCCCCAGAGCACGAGGCATTGCTCTGGTGTCTCTTAGCGGCCCTGAAATGTGTAAACTCCACATTGTTATGGATGGGGCCAGTCGCTTTGGAAACTATCCGACAGAGAGGAAGGCGGCTTATTGACGACGGAGGGATTACGGGCGGAGGGAGGCCGCCCGCTGCCTGGGATTGTAACTCACATCCTTCCGCGTGCGAGTGGAGCCCTCCGGCTATAGCGCCGCGTGTGTGTGTACGGGCAGCGGTAGCCCAGTGGTTAGCGCACCGGGCTACGAATCTGGCGAGCCGCGTTCGAATCCCGCTCACGGCCAACAAGACCAGTGACGATTTTCTGAAACCGGTCCTGGGCCTCCCCTAGATCGACTCAGCCTCAAATGAGTACCTAGTGCGGTGTGTAAAACATCGCCACTAGGGAGGCAAAGGCGGCCGGGCGTGGAGCTGGTCACCCACTCCCTCGTGTGCCGTGTCGACCTTCATAGGTTCTCGCTAACGGCGCTTGCCCCAACAGCACGTCAAGGCTACACGGGGGATCTTTGTCTTTGTTTTTGTGTGTGTGTGTGAGTACGTACGTGCCGCCCCGTGCTGCGAGCGCCGCCAGAGGCTCCACGGACTCCTCGGGTCAGTTGACCTCCCAACCACCCACCCCCCCCACCACCCACACACACACACCCACCCACCACCCCCCAGTGAACACACAGATTCCTTCGCATCTGGAGTGGCGTCAGTGCGGGGCCGCGTGGGGCACGTGGAGGGCTGAGCGGGAGCTTGGGGGTGGGGGGAGGCTGTTCGCATAAAAATACCTTCGACAGCCGCGATACATCTCTAATAGCGGTTTTGTTGATAAAATAACTACAAAAAATAAGCGCGGCCTTCGTTTCTTTTCCTTTTTTGCAATCGGCAGGGGGAGAGAAAAAAAAATATGAGAAGCGAACAAAAAAAATATCCCCCCCAATTAAGAAACTCCCTACCGAACGAGCGCCGCGTGGAAACAAACAAGAAACAAATGCGCTCGCTCGCTCGGTCAGTCAGTCGCTCGCTCGCTCGCTCGGTCGGTCGCCAGCGCTGCGATAACCCTTCAGCGATCCACCGTCCGACGTTGGAATCGCAAAGCCGACCCCGCCAACCGAGCGCGGTGCCCCCCCACCAACCCTCCCCGCTCTCATCCTCCCGCGGTGCCTGTGGCCCCCCGTCCGCGCCACGCGTAATGCAAACGTCGTGAGCGGGCCTAGCCCCGCCCGGCTGCCCGGCTGCCCGCCTGCCCGCCTCGCGGGACAGAGCGCCGCATTCATTATAGGGAGGAGGGGGGCGACGCCACGGTGGCGGCGGCGGCGGTCTCATTCAGCGCCGCGGTGTCGAGTGTCGTTTGGCCGCTGCCATGAAAAGCCCCATCGGCCGCCGGTCGCGGCGCGAGGGTAACTGGCCCGCGCTGTCCCCCCCAAGGCAGCAGATGTGTTTGCAGTGATGGAACGCTGGCACGGCGCCCATCGGCTTGCCCCGTCACCAATGCCGGAGCCGGACAGGGGGGGCGGAAAGGGGGAAAATAAAACCCTCCTGGAGGAATTAAAAATATAAAACACTGAGAGAGAGAGAAAAAACAACTCTCCCGATTTTTCACAATGGATTTGAAGCAACTAACGTGTCGATTTGGGGTTTTTTTTTTTAATCGCGGCTCGATGTTGTAGGAGTTGCTCTCCAGCTGTTTTGGGATGGTCGTGTCCAGCGTTCCTCCTGTGAGCCCATCATCCCCTCCTGTAAAGAGCTTGCAAGCTCACCGGGTATTTTTCTGCTGTGACAATAAACATCTATCTATCTATCTCTCTTGGAGACAAAGTAGACGTGTATCATGTTATGGGAAAGTGATGGTTGTTCTTCAGAGCTGTTCTTTCGAAACGTCGCAAGGCAGACATGGAGATCGCTCGACACGGCTATCTCGAAAGAACAGCGCTGAAGAGCAACCATCATGAGTCGAGCCGTGAAAGCCAACAGTGTTTTCTGAGAATTTCTTTCCAAAGCTTAACGGTTCGCAACGTTGTGGCCAAAAAATCAGAAACATTACTCGTTACAAATAATGTATTTCATGGAACACGCGCCAGAGGACGTTCCCCGCAGAGATGGAGCCGTGAAGTCGGCTCACATGCAGTTGCTAAGTGGATTGTTACATCGCATAACCAATAGCATGGGAACGCCTTCATCCAGCAGTGGATTGACCAAAGCTTGCGATGATCATGATGGTGGCGATTAACAAACAGGTTCACTATTGCATCGCCAGCTCGAACGTCATCGTTCTGAAGTTGATTAAATGAGTGCCGATGTTTGGGAAAATCAACACTGGTGACCTTAACCGGTGAGTGGCTTCTGGCACAGGAATGTGGAATTTCTAACAGTGCCTCGGGACAAGCAGGAGAGGAGAGAACACGCATCTGCCGCGTCGGAGCGAGGAGGCACTTTGACTCTCGAAGCGAACGGCGCAAACTCATTTCTCTCCAAAAAAAACCAAACCCCAAACCTAATTCCACCTTTATAAAGAAGATGAGAAAAAAACCGCCTACAAATTAATCAGCCCTGAATAAGTATATCTCGACGAACGCAACACACAAAAAGCCTTTCCAGCTGATCCGACACACGCTCACAGAAGCAAGGCAGCCTAGCTCTCAGCTCCTTCCCAAGCCAGCCTCCCAACCCCCCACCCGTCCCCCGACACCCACCGCCGGCACCACCACCGCAACCACCACCCGCGCTGGGCGCGTGTTTTCGGCCTGACCCCGCGACCCCAACGGCGCCAGACCCCCGCCCCGTGGCGCCGCTCGCCGACTGAACATCTGGCCTCCCACCCTGCGCTGGCTGCCAGGCGCCGTACACGCTCGCTCGCTCGCTCGCACACACACACGCACACATGACACACGCGCGCACATGCTCTCCCGCGCGCGCTCTCGCTCCCACACGCGCGCACACACGCACACACGCACACACACGCACAAAGATCCCCCGTGTAGCCTTAACAGAACTGTGGGGGCAAGCAGCGTTAGCGAGCACCTAGGAAGGTTGACACGGCACACGAGCGGGTGGGTGACCGGCACCACGCCCGGCCGCCTTTGTCTCCCTGGTGGTAATGTTTTACACGCCGCACCGGGTACTTAATTTGAGGCTGAGTCGACCTAGGGGAGACCCAGGACCGGTTCGGAAAATCGTCACCGGTGTTGTTAGCCGTGAGCGGGATTCGTACTCGGGTCGCCAGATTGGGAGCCCAGCGCGCTATACTACCGAGCAACCGCTCCCCACACACACGCGCACACACGCGCACACACACGCGCACACACACGGAGGCTGACAGCCAGGCGCGCACACATGCCCATAGTACTGACACAGCCAGGCACACTGATACACACTCACGCGCTCGCTCACACACACACGCGCGCGCACTCTTCAAGCCAACGCACGCAAACAAGCAATCACACAGTTATACGTAGTCTGACACAGCCAGGCACACATATACAAAGACAAAAATTCGCCTCCTCCCCATAGTATTTAACGGGCGGCACGGTGGCGCCGTGAGGAGCCCTGCTGCTGCTTCACAGCAAGAAGCCCCTGGGTTCGATTCCCGGATCGGGTTCCTTTCTGTGTGGAGTTTGCATGTTCAAAGACATGCTTGCCTAGGACAATTGTCTTGACTAAATTGCCCCCTGCTGCCATGGGATGTTGTGACTTGCTTATACCTCCACCGCTGGACAACTGTTAAAAAGAGCTACATAGCTCAACGGTGCCTTCCAGCTTAAATACAAATCGAATGACTGACTAATAGACTGTTGGGGCAAATTATGTTGACGACCACCTATTTAAGAGTGGCACAACACACAAGGAGATGGTGTTCGCTAGCACAATTCCCGGCCGCCTTTGTCTCCTTAGTGGTCATGTTTACACACCGTACTGTAGCAGGCACTCATTTGAGGCTGAGTCGACCTAGGGGAGGCTCAGGACCGGTTCATAAAGTCGTAAATGGTGTTGGCAGTGAGCGGGATTCGAACTGGGGTGGCCAGGTTTGTAGACCAGCGCGCTAACCACTGAACCACCGCTCCCCACCCCATATACTTACACACACACACGTATTGACAGCCACACACACAGATACTTAAACAGAGGCAATCAAAACCCCCTATTGACACAGTGAAACACATAGATACCCACGTACGTACTGACACAACAGCCGCATGTAACAAGATACTGACAAACACATTTTGACAGGCGGCAGGCAAAGACAAAGTCCCCCCGTATAGCCTTAACAGAGTGTAGGGTCAAGTGCCGTCAGCGAGCACCTATGAAGGTCGACACGGCACACGAGGGGGTGGGTGGCCAGCACCACGCCCGGCCGCCTTTGTCTCCATCGTGGAAATGTTTACACACAGCACTAGATAATCATTTGAGGCTGAGTCGACCCAGGTGAGGCCCAGGACCGGTTCAGAAAATCGTCAATGGTGTCGGCCGTGAGCGGGATTTGAACTCGGATCGCCAGATTTGTAGCCCAGCGCGCTAACCACTGAGCCAGCGCTCAGTGGTGTGTACGCGTGTGTACGTGTGCGCGTTCCGTGCATCGCTGTATTGCAAACGAGCGATGACACGCGGCACGCTAAACAATCCTCTCGGTTTTTTTTCTCTCCCTCTTTCCCCAATTGAATTCTGAAATCGATTCACATTCGCGCCGTTCATTCCGGAAGCGGATGGAGACATCAGTTGGGGTGGCGTTACACGACGGCGCTTAAATCCCAGCCGTCGGTGAGATGTGTTGGTGTGTGCCGACACGTAACGTGATAGTGCGAGTGTCGGACGCCCGTGCGTTAATTGCAAACGAGCGCAAGAGACGAACAGTGTAATGTGCGGTTGCTCTTCAGAAGGAGAGAGGCCGAACGCTCGACACGGTTATCCCAAAAGAACAGCATTGGAAAGCATCAATCCATCCAGTGTCAGAAACAGCTTAATCCTGTACAGGGTCGCGATGAGCCGGAGCCTATCCCACAGGGTGCCAGGCAGGGCTATACCCAGGATGGGGGACGCCAGTCCATCACGGGGCACTGGGGGCAATTTAGTCCGCAGGCCAATTAACCTATGCAGCAGCATGCATTTGGACTGCGGGTGGAAACCGGAGTGCCCGGCGAATGGTCATTGAAAAGCTATTCTCAGAAAACACCGTTGGCTTTCCCGCAGCTCGGTACACGCGTACTTTATCTCCACGACAGGGGATGATGGGCTGAGTCGACCGTCGATCTGCGTTTTGAACTCATGACCCCTCGCGAGTGCGAGTCAAGTGGTCTGTTAACAGCAGCGGCAGCTCTTGCCGTTAACACGCAGAGGCTCTTGGCGACAGTGGCGGAGCGCGAACAGCGGCCTATCGTGATCAGACACCCTCACGTTAATGTGTGACCTTTGCCTCCGGTCTCGTGCGCTGCCGCGTTTCGAGAATGGGGAGCGGTGGCGCGGCGGTTAGCACGCTGTGCGACCAAGCCAGCGGCTCGGGTCGGGACTCGTTTCGTGAAAACGTACAGATTTCACAGCACACAGCTGCCTCTAAACTGGAGGGACGTTGGTGGGAAAACCAGGAGAGGTGGCAACTCTAGCAGCGACAGTTACCCGAGTTCGATTCCCGTTCACGGCCAACCGGTTGCTGGGCCTCCGCTAGGTCGACTCAGCCTCAAATTAGTTCCTGTTGCGGTGTGCTGGCCAGCAAACGCCGTCGCGCGCCGTGCCGGCCTTCACGGGTGCTACTCGCTCACGGCACTTGACCCTGCAGTGTGTTAAGGCCACACGGGGGAGCTTTGTGCGTTGAGAGCCTCTTCCCGCAGACGGCCTGTGTCTCCCGGCTCTCGTTCATTCCGCGGCGCGAGGCTGTCAGGTAAATTCGTGACGAATCAACAAACTCGGGGTTGATTTAAGGCGGCAAGATTGCCACGAGAGGCGCGAGGGAATTGTGGGTAGTAAACTCGACGCGGCGAAAGTCCTCCCTAATCCTCGAAATGTGTGGCGGGGCTTTTCTTTTTAAAGAATCAAATTAAGTGGTACAGAATCCATTTAGGAATTTCATTATGAACTTGAAAATTGTGCCACGTATCAAGATTTTTCGCACACGATGATTTGTATTTCGTTCGCGTTTCGCGAGAGTGGCCAGAAGCGTCTCTCAATAGCGGGCGGCACGGTGAGTAGCGCTGCCGCCTCACAGAAAGAAGGCCCCGGGTTCGGATTCCGGCTCGGGTGCCGCCTTTCTGTGTGGAGTTTTCATGTTCTCCCCGTGTCCGCGTGGGTTTTCGCCGGGCACTCCGGTTTCCTCCCACAGTCGAAAGACATGCTGCTGCATAGGTTAATTGACCTGCGGACTAAATTGCTTCCGGTGCCCTGTAATGGACTGGCGTCCCATCCAGGGTATAGCCCTGCCTTGCGCCCTGTGTCTGACGGGATAGGCTCCGGGCTCCTGAGCCCCTGTACAGTATTAAGCGGTTTCTGACAATGGATGGATCGGCTCACATCAGCGGTGGCATCCCAACTGTGTTGAATGCTTGACTCAGTTTATCTGTCCTGTTTGACTCCCAGTTTATCTGTTCTGATGTTACTGACATGCCGTTCTCTCCACAGCCTTGTGCAGCGCTTTGTGACCCTCGGGTGAAAGGCGCTCTATAAATGCTATTATTATTATTATGATGGCTCAATGGAGGCATTATCAGACTTATGACTCAAAAGCCTGACACAGGAGACCGATGGCTGCTACCCTTCACCAATCATCACAACTGACCAGCACTGTGAAGTACGGTCATTGGGCAGCACAGTAACAAAGTGCCGAGCGACTCGATGTATTTACATAGGTTTTCGTAGGAAATGCCGTGCGGGATTATATTTAGTTCGTGACCGAGGCACCGCTCACGGCACACACACACACAAACACACGTCAGGCATTCGGCCCGGCACACAATACACATTCGTTGGCACAGGCAGATACACTCAAAAACATATCCGGCCATACAAGCCACACACACAGACACAGACACGCGCACACACACGCGCGCTCTCACGCACATTCCCAACGAAACAACACCGCGCCCCCCGCACGCTACTTATTGGTCGCGTTTAAGATATTTTTCGTCCCCCCCGGTCGCCCGGTCCCGTCGTTGTTTTCTTAACACTTTTCCTTCCGAAACGAACCATTCAAACAAACGTCGCCGCTGAGCGGCCACACCAGCCAACGGTGCGTCGAATAATGGGCCAACGTTGACTAAAGCAGACCTTGGAGGGGGAACGGTGGGGGGTGTGTGGGTGTGTGTGTGGAGGGGGCTTCTTCAAAATCGCTGAACTGTGGTCCCTAAGAACCAGCGGTCGCCCGGGCGCTGTTTTGTACCGAGTGGCGGCGTCTGAGCTGTTGGCGCTAGTTATGTAACTCGTGACGCTGGGATATGTCAGCGGCGCATGACTGATCACCATCTGGCCAGCGTGCGCGCTCACACACAACACAAAGCTTCCCCGTATAGCCTCCACGGACTGTTGGGTCACGGCGGCGGCGAAGGCCGGCACGGTACGCGCAGAGTGGGCGGCTGGACCCCACCGCAAGACAAACGCCACAGGATCCATCCATGATCAGAAACCGCTGAATCCTGTAAGAGGCTCGCGGTGAGCCGGAGCCTATCCCGGTAGGCACAGGGCGCGAGGCAGGGCTATACCCAGGATGGGACGGCAGTCCATCACAGGGCAACCGAGGGCAATTTAGTCCGCAGGCCATTTGACCTATGTCTTTGGACTGTGAGAGGAAACCGGAGTGCCCGGCGAAAGCCTACGCGGACACGGGGAGAACATGCAAACGCCACACAGAAAGGCACCCGAGCCGTATAGCATTAATGGACTATTGGGGCACGGTGCTGTTAGCGAGCGGCTATGAAGGCCGGCACGGCACACGAGGAAGGGCGAGTAGCTGGCACCACGCCCTCAAACACACACACACAAAGGTCCCCCGTATAGCCTTGAGCAGACTGATAGGGCAAGTGATGTTAACGAGTGGCACCTGTGTAAGCCGGTCTGACACACTAAGGGCTGGCTGGCCAACACCACGCCCGACCGCCTTTGTCTCCACAGTGCTAATGTTTACGCGCCGCAACAGTTTGCTCTTTCAAGGCTGAATCGACGGAGGGCAGGCCCCGGGGATCGGTTCGGATATTCGCCACTGTCGCTGGTCGCGAGCGGGAGTCGAACTCGGCCGGCCGGATTAGTACCACAGTGAGCCAACCACTGCGCCACCGCTCCCCACATAATGTGCACACGCACACACACGCACACACACGCACGGACGCACATGGGGCGACGGACTGTCGGGGGGGGGGTGGGAGTGGTGGGGGGTAAGAATGTGCTTTGAAGCTTCATTGTCGCTCCGATTAAGACGCAGCACAAATGCTAAACAATAGCGACGCGTGACAGTAGCCTGGGCGCCACTCAGCGCCGCGGCTCCGCTAAGCGACCGGGACTATTCCCATGCACGGCTGAGTGTCCCTTTTTGCCGTGAACCCGTACGGGGAAACTCGCGTCTCTCCGGAGTTCGTTAAAACGCTCACAGGCGGCGGCCGCGTCTCGCGTGAGCGTCGCTCGTGGTCACGGAAACTTTCGCTGCTGCTGCTGTCGCTGCTCGTGCCGCTTGTATTTGTTTTTTTTCTGTTAATTGTTGGCAATTCGCATGTTTGTTGTGTCTCAGGAATCCGGTGTTGGATTCATCAACGACGGAGCCGTGATGGTCTTAAGTCGACCTTTGACTCGAATTTGAACTTTTGCAACCTTCTTGACTGCGAGTCAGATGTGTTTCTCTAACAACACCAGCCGGGCGGCTGAATCATTAACACGTTATTCATGAGGCACCTCCGATCGCGAGCTCCTCGTCGATGTTAAAACCATCGACTCGGCGACACCGTCTGTGAGCGGCGGTCGTCGCGCGCCAGCCCGCCCGGCCGCCCGAGTGAAAGCCAATTTTCCAAGACTCTCATATTACCGATAAATAAACCATTATAACGCACGGATAAGGCTCACCGCAGGTATAATTAACTCACGTCGCTCTTCATGAAGTCATAATTTTAATTAACTCACGGCTCCCGCGATACGCTGCAGACGCTCAGGGGCGTCTCACCTGCTCAGGTGAGTGGGCAGAACTGCAATCGCACAGGTAACCGCGACGCCACCGCTCCAGCACCGCGCCCGGCCGCCTTTGTCTCCCTTGCCGTGATGTGTACACATCGCACTGGGTACTCATTTAAGGCTGAGTCAATCTAAAGCAGGCCCAGGACCTACATCGGTAGATTCGTATACTGTACTCGTCACCGGTGACGGTGGCTGTGAACAGGAATCGAACTCTGGGCCGCAGCAGTGTGCTAACCGCTGTGCCACCGCTCCCCGTACACCCAACGCACACACAAAATACACGGCGATCCATTTACAGATACTCTACTGAAATAATGGAGATAAATCATAGAGAACATAATATTTGAATTCCAAGCCTCTTAAGTGTCTCTCCCAGTCTCCATAAAGTTCGCGTGTTGCATATGGTAACGCTCTCCGAATATGCTTTGTCCAATATCGCTTTCTCAATATTCCATCACGTGTTGAGAAGAAACCACACAAGGTGGGGGGAAGTGTGATTCTAAATCAGCGGAGTATCTATACATGGATCGTTATCGCGGTGGTGGACGGGGTGCAGGGGGTTCAACGCTAGGAATTCATTCATTAGCGTCGGACAAAAATCAAAACTGTTTTCGGTGCGATTGTCAACCTGGGAACCCGGAGGAAATCCACGCAGAACAGAGGGAGAACACACACACATATAAAATACATCCATCCGTTGTCAGAAACCGCGTAATCCTGTACAGGGTTGCGGTGAGCCGCAGCCTATCCCGGCAGACACAGGGCGCAAGCAGGGCTGTCCCCGCTATCGGACGACAGTCCATCACAGGGCACCGGGGGCAATCTAGTCCGTAGGCCAATTAACATATGCAGCAGCAGCATGTCTTTGGAGTGTGGGAGGAAACCGGAGTGCCTGGCAAAAACCCACGCATGACACAATCATCTGGGTCAGCTAGCTCAATGCAAGGTTACAGCTGTTGCTCTACGACCTACGTCAACATCAGGCACACGAAGGAGACATTCGTCGATTATAATATTCTCTCCGCCGTGAGAGAATGTGTGCCGTACGGTAGGTGACTGGTTCCGGGTGCGTAGGACAGCGCGCTCACTGCCGCTCCATCGCCGTACACATCACTACAAACATTCAGGGTGTCTCGGGACTGTGGGAGGAAAGCGGAGTACCGCGCAAAAACCCACGCAGGCGCCGCGAAAACGTTGTGGCATCCACGCAGACCGGCACCCGAGCCGGGAGTCGAACCCACGGGATTCTCGCTGTGAGGCGGCGGCGGCGCTACTCGCTGCGCCGCCGTGCCGCCTCGTTACGAACATCCCGACGAAATTGTCGGGGGCGAATATCGTGAACGAGCGAGCACCCTGCTTCGTTTGGGTTTGGCATCTGGTTACGACCAGCCACACACACACACTAGCCAGGGACATAGCGCCTCTGCCATTGTCTGAACTATAGGGAGCCGAGGATATAATCCACCTTACCCCAACTAAACTACATTTTTGTCTGAGTTCATCTTTCGTTAAAAAACAAACACGGTGACGCAAACCGAACACGGGTTACGCCGACGAGACGGCGCCGTTTGCCCGCCACCGCCGCCTCCTCCGCCTCCTTCCTCCATCATCTCCTCCACATCCATCCTGGTCCACCACCACCACCACCACCGACCTCACCTTGCGCTTCTTGGCGCGCCCCTCCGCCTGCAGCGTGCGCGTGCACTGCTCCACGCAGTCGCCGAAGCTCGGAGCGCCCGCCTCGGCGCCGTAGTCGTCGTTGGCCAGCTTGGCGAGCGCCAGGATGTAGCTGCAGGCGATGCGCAGGATGGCCAGCTTGCTCAGCTTCTGGCCGTACGAGTAGCACGGCACCTGCGGGACGGCACGGGACGGACCGCGCGGAGCGCGGGGCCCGGTGAGCAACGCGCGCGGGCGAGCGGGCGAGCGCGGTGGCGTGCAGAGGTTTTTGGTGATGCACGCGGCCAACTCCGACTCTTTGATCGTATGCCCCCAAGACTGAAGTTAAAGGCCTAGTACTGAGAAACGTGAGAAAGGAAGACAACTTTTTGATTGGATGCCCCCCTGAAATGTATTCCCGAGGAGGTAATGGACCGACGCCGAGTAGGGGACGCGGTTTGTTCGGCTACTTTTTTTACGCTCGCTGGCGTATGTCCGGAAATCCGTCCGTCCATCCGTTGTCAGAAACCGGCTTACACCTGTAACGGGGTCGCGGTGAGCGGGAGCCTGTCCCGGCAGACACGGGGCGCAAGGCAGGGCTATACCCAGGATGGGACGGCAGTCCGTCACAAGGGCACCCGGGGCGATTTAGTCCAAACCAGTCACGTCAACGAGAAACGTCAGAAAAAACGCGTTCGACACTTGTAACAAGATCTTAGGTAGGGCGGGTACTCTGCTGGTTCAAACAATCGCTTTGAATCATCAGCATGATGACTGTCGCGTTATCATGAGCCGTGATGATCTTGGTCACGGGCCGACTGGCGGATTACGGTCGCGCGATCCACCCGGCCACCCGACTCACGCGCATGACCTGATCTCATTGCTCCATCTCCGCGGGGTACGTGCCCGATAGGCGCGTTCCCGACTTTGGCCGCCACTCCGTCATGAGTCTCGACCACTGCCCCATCGTCCCTTCACGTGACACGTCGTGCCCGATCCCTCTAACGTCTCCCCAGCAGTCAACGCGACGATCTGTCTCCGCTGTGTTCATTCCTTGCTCCACCTTCCTTCTTTTGCCTCTTAGTGCATTTCCATATTCTAAGCGAAAGTTTTTGCACGATTCTGCAGCGCTAACCCTCTAGTTTCCACAGCTGTGTGTCTAGCAGCTTGCTGCATAGGCATCTCTGCAACGCAAGCCGACGGCAACACGCTGCCGGCTGCAACAGGGGACCGTTTGCGTCAAGGTGTTCCGAATATTTAATCTTCTCGTCCCTGAAGGAACCCTAGTTTCTCGGCAGTTAGGGCTGACCTGGACAGTACTCACCCCTTCTTGTTTTAAAGTCACATCTCGCACCCGCGAAAATAAACACCGCAAAGGCGCGACGGACATTTGGAAATGTTCCACCCTCCTCTCCCTCCTGTGTCCACCAACGGCATCAGTCGATCGCTCAATCGCTCACTCTGTCCCTCTGTTCGCCAGGTGAAACCCATCGAGATTCCTTATCTCTCTCACAAGGGCGTCTTTTTGAAACTTGAGTTATTTAAACGGTTATTTATAGTCGTGTGGCACGAGCGCAAGGCTTGTGGCTGGCATTTGCCAGTACAGTAGTGTGCATCGCGGATTAGAAAAAAAACATCGGTCGCTAAGAAAGGTGTCCTTGTGTTTGGTCCTAAAGGCCGCGGGTTGGCCCCTGCCAGGTTAATTAAGGAGGGCTTTTAAAAGAACCCCCTTTTGCCAAGCGGCGCACCATTAGTGGGAACACCGCTAATACGTGGCCCTAGACACTGCAGTCGCCGCTACTCGGCTGATGAAAGCAATCACGTCGCCCCTGCTTTCATTTGAAAGGAATTAATTGGTAATTTTAGATTTTTCAACAAAAGGTTCTGTGTGAAGTGCATCTGCAGTAGCGTCTGCGTTATTGTGCATGATTTCCCATGTTCCACACGTTAGTCTTAATAAGCGACAGTGTGCGTTTAGCCATCCAGCTATCCATTATCAGAAACCGCGTAATCCTACACAGGGTTGCAGTGAGTCGGAGCCTATCCCGGCAGACACAGGGCGCAGGGCAGGGTTATACCAATGGTGGGACGCCAGGCCACCCATGGGCACCGGAGGAAATTTAGTCCGCAGGCCAATTGATCTATACAGCAGCATGTGTTTGGACGGTGGGAGGAAACCGGGGTGCCCGGCGAAAACCCACGCGGACACGGGGAGAACGTGCAAACTCCACACAGAAAGGCACCCGAGCCAGGCACTCACAAGGGAGAGATGGAGATCGCTCAGTGACACGGCTATCCCAAAAAAAACAGCTCTGCAGAGCGACCATTATGAATCGAGCAGTGAACACCTACATAAATACGCTCATTACATTGGCCGGTAACACCTTAATAAATAGAGGACCGCGGAGCTCAGGCAATTGTTGGTAGCGCTGGCTCACTGCCTGGCTGCTGCTGTTGCTGTCCGCCTGTGCCTCCTCCTCCTCGTGCCTCTAAGACTGGGGGGCACAGCTCGTGTTTCGTGAGGGGGGCCCGTTCCAGATAAAGTAGCCGGACAAAGGGCCACAGACTGGTCACGACCCCCGTTCCCTCTCCGCATCTCCTTGCAGGCACACGGAACATTGAGAGCAGGCTACAGCGGTAGAGGGCTGTGTCAAAAAAATACGAGTGTATTTTAACGTGGACGAAAAATCCAACTGTTTTCGAGTTTAATTATGACATTGTCAGCCAATTTATTAACGAATATTTTCGTTTTAGCTGTGGCAGAAAATCGGAGAACCCGGAGGAAGCCCACGCAGGGTGAGAGAACACGCAAACCCATCCATCCATCCGTTGTCAGAAACCGCTCAATCGTGTACAGGGTCGCGGTGAGCCGGAGCTTATCCCGGCAGACACAGGGCACAAATCAGGGCTATACCCATGATGGTACGCCAGTCTATCACAGGGCACCGGGTGAAATTTAGTCCGCAGGCCAATTAACCTATGCAGCAGCAGGTCTTTGGACTGTGGGAGGAAACCGGAGTGCCGGGCAAAAACCCACGCACAATAGGGGGGGGGTGAGTGGAGAAAACACGCAAACTCCACACAGACAGTCCGCGCGAGGCCGCGAATCGAATCGCCTCGGGCAGGATGGGACTTTCTGCCTGCGAGGCTCGGACGTTACCGCCGGCACAGCCACCCGGATCGAACGCGAGGAACCTCCCCCGCTCAGCGTGACCGAGCGAGCGAGGGCCGCTCCCGTGCGGGCGGTGCCGGACAACAGGCGCCTCGCTCAGCAGCCGCCGCCGCCGCCGCCACCACCACCACCACCGGGAGATGTTGTAATCGCGCCGGCGGGCGGGCGGGCCAGCAAAATACACAACGGTCCGAAAATAAACACCGCCGCTGCTCCGTTACACAAATAGGGGAGGTGGGGGGGGTAGTGGTAATTCAAAACAACGCGTTGAGAAAAGTTAATCAGACACGTGGCCGCGAGCTGGCCGCGTGGGGGGGGGAACACGTGTTTGTGCGAGCGAGCACCTGTTTCCTCTGCAGTCGCCCAAGTTCTCGGCCAGGGTGGGGATGGAGGGAGTGCAGGGGGGACGGGATGGAGGAAACATCTATGTATAACGGAGCAGGTGCGCCTTTCTGTGTGCAGTTTGCATGTTCTCCCCGTGTCCGCGTGGGGGTTTTACGCCGGGCACTCCGGTTTACTCCCGCCGTCCAAAGACATGCTGCTAGGTTAATTGGCGTACCGACTTAATTTCCCCAGGCGCCCTGCGATCGACTGGCGTCCCATCCTCGGTGTTCCCCTGCCTTGCGCCCTGTGTCTGCCGGGATAGGCTCCGGCTCACCGCGACCCTGTATTGGATTAAGCGGTTTCTGAAAATGAATGAATGAATGATCCTCGTGGCTTGTGATGATGAATACTTGACGTCATTCAACGTGGCAATTAATTTTCGAGGAGGGTTTGTGGCCAACGCTCCTGCTGATGATCATGATGACAGCTCGTGCTGATTATCATTTTCTACGCCGGCAATTAACGCCACTGACCGTTAACCTGCTAATTATGAAGATGATATTGGCAACAATTGGTTGAAGCGTGCACCATATTGCAAGGAACAAACAGCGCTGTCATAGCTTGCTGTTGTCTAGCATACCGTGTTGTTGTAATTCAGCTTTATCAGCAATTCTACCGCAAGTTCGTGGGAAATATTTGTCTCGTTTGTCGCGGCGAGCCAGAGTCTGTCCCGGCAGACACAAGGCGCAAGGCAGGGCTATATACTCAGGATTGGACGAAAGCCCATCGCAGGCCACAGGGGGAAATTCAGTCAGCTGGTCAATTAACCTGAGCAGCATGTCTTTGGACTGTGGGAGGAAACCGGGGTATCCGGGAAAAACGTTTAAACTGCACAGAGAAAGGCACCCAATGTGGGAATCGAACCGGGGTCTTCTTGCTGCGCTACCATGCGGGTCATTTGATTTATTTTGGTTTGAAAATTGCAAAGCAGCATTCAAAAAATCTTATCAGAGTGGCAGTTATTTATAATGGCTATTAATAATCAGTATTAATAATTATTTAAACCCATAATGCACGGAACATACACTGCAAGTTAAATGCAACTGCATTTCAAGACACCATAACCTCATCGAAGATCAAGTATGAGTTGAATTCGCAGTCTGGCCATCATCATTACCATCATCCCTCCAGGGTGGATAAAACGAGTAGCACCCGGTGAAGCCGTACATCTTGGTGTTTGACGATGGGAAGACGGGTGCTTGCCATAGATAAGTGGAATTTCCACCATGGGTTATAATGTAATATTATATATTTGTTGTATTTTTTGTCAAAGGGAGAATGAAGCAATTATGCACGACCCGAAAATATATCAAACACTGGGTTGATAAATAAGTAGAGTACCACACTGTGGGATGTCAACAATGCCAAGACTCGGCCCCGTCATGAGAACGTGGAATTCCCACTGCTGGCAGAGATGGGCACCGCACCCCGTAAATGAATTTAAGGAAGGTTCAGGATACCGTTGACACTTTGATCCTGACAATCTGACAATTTGACCCTGATACCAACACTTTGACCCTAGCACTCTGACACTTTGACCTTGACACGATGACCGTTTGTCACGACACTACGACCCCTTTGACTCAGTTATGGTGACTTATGATTGCCAGAATGTTGCCACTCTTAAGGTTACCAGATTCACGACCTTTCAGTATATTCGAAGTAGCCTTAATCATCTATTTTCTGTTCCTTTGGTTGTTATTGTTGTTTTGTCTTTCGTTGTTGACATGCCGTCCTCTTCGCGGCCCTTGTGCAGCGCTTTGTGACCCTCGGGTGAAAGGCGCTATATAAATAGAAATTATTATTATCGACAGTGACACTTTGAGAGACACTGCTAGTTTTCCACTCTAACATCCACATGCGTTGGCATTGTGACATTGTGATGCTTTGACACTCACACTTTGACATTAACAATGACAGCTGTGTGTTGATGTAGGATTTCACGGCTCGACGCATGGTTGGTGCTCTCCAGAGCTGAAAAGCAGCCATCAATGACAAGTCTGCCCCTTTGACTTTTACATTTTGACACTTCTCACTGACACCCTGATATTCCAATACACTAACACCTTGACAGTCTTCGAATGACACTTTAACACCCACACTCGGAAACGCTGACACTCACGCTTTACACTCTGACACCCTAACATTCCAACACACCGACACTTCGACACTGATAAACTAACACTCGGACAGTCTGCTTAATACAATGACAACCTTGACAACCTCTCACCTTGACACCTAACACTGACCACTTTCACACTCTCTGGACAGTGACCGAAACTCTAACACACAGGAGGACACACTGACAGTCTGACACGGTGACCCGAAACACGCTGACCTCGCTCACGGGTCGCGTGACCCGCCAGTCGGCTGCGCGCGGGAGCTGCATCGCCCCCCAACCGCGCCGCGACCATCAATCATCATAACACACACAATGTATAACGCGCGGAACATATTCATTCAGTTTTTGAACGTATTCATTCGAAGAGAGAGAACGACTCGAGGCCGTGAGCTAACCTGCAGAGGGCGCGGTGGGCGGGGAGGCAGCCATGCGGTTAGCCGACGCCAACCCGCTAGACACTGCCCCCTATAAATCAAGATGTTATCAGCCAAATCATGAATGAGCGTGTTCTTTAGTTGTGGGAGGGAAGCGGAGAACCCGGAGGAAACCCACGCAGAACACGGCGAGAGAACACACAAACTGCACACAGAAAAAGCGCCCGAGGCGGGAATCGAACCGCCTCTGGCGAAACTTTCTCTCTGCGCGAGGCGGCGCAGATGTGAGCGCCGCACAGATGCGACCGCCGCGCAGCCGCCCGATCATCACCTGCTGCCGCAGAGCCTCGAAGGCGGCGCTGATGGTGTGAACCCGCGTGCGCTCCCGCGCGTTCGCCAACAACCGCCTGGTCTGCTGCACCACCTTCGAGTCCGCGCCCTGCAGCGCTGCCCCGCCGCCCTCCTCCCCCTCCTCCTCCTCTTCCTCCTGCTGCCCCTGCCCTGCCCCCTGCGCTGCCCCTTGCCCGGTCACGGCGCTGTCCCTGCTGTCCTCCTCGCTGGGCGCTAGGAGCGCTCCGAAGCGCGCCCGCTTCGACGGAGGAAGAGGCAGAGGTGACGTGTGCGGCGGTTGTTGCTGCTGTTGATGGTGGTGGTGATGATGATGATGATGCTCTTGTTGGTGCTGCTGCTGCTGCTGATGGTGATGATGAGGGGGGGGGAGGTGATGATGACGTTCGTCCGCGTAAGACACTGCGTGATGTAGGTGCTGCTGCTGATGATGATGAAGCTGTTGCTGCTGCTGAAGGTGCTGCCGGTGCCGCCTGTTGTCGCCCACGGAGGCCGGTGACAGCGAGCACTCGTCGGCGCTGCCGCCGCTGCTCGTGCCGGTGGTCGCGTCGAAGGCCGAGGAGGAGGAGGAGGGCAGCACGGCCACCTTGGGGCCCCGGATCACGTTGACCGTGGCCGCCCTGCCCAGCGCTGACGCCTCGGCCGAAGCCGCCAACCCCCACAGGAACTGGCTCGGGTAGAAGGCGCCGAGCGGGTGATGGTACGGCTTCATCTCCTCCACCAGGCGGGACGAGGAGCCCGCGCGACCGCCGCCGCCGCATCCCACGCCGGAGCCGGCCAGCACGTAGCTGGCCAGGGGCCGGAAGGCGTGCGGCAGCTCGGCGTGTCCCGTCGGAGTCCGTCGCGGTTCGCCCGGCTCCTCCGTCTCGCTGCTGTCCAGGGGACTGCCCGGCGGGGAGCCCGTGCTGGACGCCAGCGAGCCCGGCGCCGGCGGAGGGTACCTGGTCGGCTTGCTGGACTTTCGCGGCGTCTTGGCCTTCCGCGCGGGTCCCAACGACCTGGGGCCTTCGGCGATCTCCCGCATCTTGTTCATGATGAGCTGGCCGAGCGAGATCAACGGGCCGCGCGGCCCGAACTGAGGCGCGCGGGAACTTGGCTTGCTCCGGCGCGTAATCGCGTGAACACGGAGTTTGCTAGTCGAGGCGCGAAGATGTCACTGCTGGTGGCGTCTGCTCACCGGCATGGCTCGACGGTCCCGAGCGAGTGTGCGTTGTGGGTGTGAGCGTTGTCGGTGTGAGCGGAGTCTGTGCGCGTGGTGTCCGACACCCAGCCAGCAAAGGCTGGAGAGGACCCGGTTGTGTGCGAGTGAATGAGTGATGAGACGAGCGGCACAACTGAGTGTGACAGTCCGTGAGCGAGAGGGTGACAAGTTGAGTGATGGAAACACACAGAGAGAGAGCGCGCGAGAGAGAGTTGAGCTCGCGAGCGAGCAAGTGGGTACGACCCAGAGATTGAATGAGAGACTATGCCGAACGAGTGAAGCGGGAGACAGTGAAACGCTGACGGGAGTGGAGTGACAGAGACAGACAGCCAGGGGAGCGGCTGAGCGGGTCTAGGGGCAGGACACGCATCCCGGCCCGGGCTCGCGTCGCCGATGCTCTCCGACTCCCATCGCAGCTCCCGGCAGTGTGAGCACGCCCGTGTTGGAGACGGAGCCGCGCGCCGACTCCCGTGTGTTCGTCTCCCGCTCCACTGCAACGCCAGCAGCAGCAAGCAGACTTTTTTCAGGATCGAGGGAGAGAGGGATGCAGGGGAAGGGGAGGGTGGGCGCGCTTGCTCCTGGGGAGTGATGGGGGGGTTGGAGAGGGTAAAAAAATCTGCAGACTAACTGGCAACAGCTGTGTTTACCCAGCCGGCGCCGGCCTAAGCTTAGCACACTCGCCCGTCGCCATTCCCTCCTCCCTCGCTGCCTCTGAACCACCACCACCCGTCCACCCGCCAGCAGCACATCCCATCACACACACACACACACGCGCGCACATCCCCCCCACATACACACACGCGGGCAGGCACATCCCGATGCACGCACACACGGGCTGACACACGAGCACACACACATCCCTACACACACACACGGGCTTACATACACGCGAACACACATCCCTACAGACACATCCCTACACACGCGCACACGCACATCCCTACACACACACATCCCTACACACACACATCCCTACACACACACGCGCGCACATACGGGCACACACACGGGCTCACATACACGCGCGCACACATCCCTACAAAGACAAATATTCCCCGTATAGCCTTAATAGACTGTAGGGTCAAGTGCCTACACACACGCGCGCACACACACACACATCCCTACACACACACCGGCACACTTCCCCACAAACGCGCAGAGCCGTGGCGGTAGGCGCGCCGCGCACACTCACACGCTCCGCAACAACAGCGACCCCCATTCGCAATCAAGCGGCGGTGACGTCACCACGGTTGTTGTGCCAGGCTAGGTGTACCTTGAGGCCGCGTGAAGTGTGGATGGCTCACCCGCTGGCGAGTGGTCAACCAGATCCAGGTGCTGTGAGTTGACTGCCCGGATGACTGACAAATGCGCCACCTGTGCTCGCCACTCTGCCAACTTGTTGAGTTTTATCTGTCTGGCGCTCGGCTCGTTGTTGTGAGCGTCACTCATCTGCCCTCCGCTGTTGTCGGCGGGCGACTGCCACCAGCTGTCCGGTAGCCTCCTTCACGAACCTCCTTCACTGACATCGAGCTTGACACCGCCGGTACCAGTCGTCTCAGCTCCCACATCCTTCTGCGCCACATCAGTCCATCACTTCTCCAGCCCGTGCCGCGCCCGTTCAGCCCCCTCTATCCGGCCAAACAGAAGCTGCTTGGGCATGCGGGGTCTGGGCATGCGGGCCACAGGACCCAGCCAACGCAGCCTCGCCTGCCGGAGGAGCTCACTAATGGGAACCTGTCCATATCGTTGAAGGATCTTTGAGCTGCTCGTATCATTCATTCTGGTTAAATCCAGGATGGATCGTAGACAGGCCGGCCTGAATGTTTCAAATCGGCGCAGATGTCCCGTTGAAGGGGTCCACGTTTCATAAGCACAGAGAAGAGAGGGGGTTACTGTGGCCGAGAAACCCCGGAGGTTTGAGTGGAGCGATAGACCAGGTAGCTTCCACACAGCGTTACACAGCTGATGAAAAGATATCGCCGCTTGACTGATTCGGAGTGAGACCTCCGCTGCAAAACCAGAGCTAGTCATCAGCACACTGCCCAGGTACGGAAACTCCACTGATGTTCAGAAACCGCTAAACCTGTACAGGGTCGCGGTGAGCCGGAGCCTATCCCGGCAGACACCTCCATCCCTTTTCCAGAGCAGCAATTACCAGATAAGCGTACATAACATCGCCCAATAGGGAGCCATTCCTTGACCGCACCCGGGTATTGATCCGCCTCCCCCTGTATCTCTACCATATGGAAATTCCTCCGGTACAAACATAGTCAAAGGAGATGTTAAACAGTGGAGGGGCCAAAGGGCAATCGGGTCAGTGGGCAGATCAGGTCTTTGCGTCAAGGACGTCCAACAGCAAGCGTCACTTGGACCCTGTGTGCATCCATGATTAGTGGATGCGGAGGCGCAGCGGTTAGCGCGCTGGGCTACAAATCTGGCGATCCGAGTTCGAATCCCGCTCACGGCCAACACCAGTGACGATTTTCTGAACAGGTCCTGGGTCTCCCCCAGGTCGACTCAGCCTCAAATGAGTACCCAGTGCGAGGTGTAAACATTTCCACTCAGGAGACAGAGGGGGCCGAGCGTGGTGCCGTGTCGACCTTCATAGGTGCTCGCTAACGGCACTTGCCCCAACAGTCTGTTAAGGCTACACGTGGGCACTTTGTCTTTTGTCTTGCATCCATGATAAGTGGATGGGCCTATGCCGGAACACGATGTTGGTGATTACAAGGCCATGGATTGGTGATTACAAGGCCATGGATTGGTGATTAGAAGGCCATGGATTGCACAGTTGTTATTGAGCTGATCTGGCGCCGGAGTGATGGGCACACGCCTTCCTATTATTCTGGCGCAGATGTCGGCCTCATGACCCACTCGGGCATTAAAATCACCCAACAAGATTACTTTTCAGTCTGGAGAGGCCGCTTGAACCAGGACCTGACTCGCCCGTCTGTCCAGCCACCGCTTCCCTCACGTCAGCAAAGCCGTGCTTTCGGGCCAAGTGCCGTTAGCGAGTAGCACTTTCAAAGGCCGACGCGGCACACGAGGGGGTGGGTGGACAGCGCCACGCCCGGCCTCCTTGTGACTGCCCGGATAGGCTCCGGCTCACCGTAACCCTGTACAGGATTAAGCGGTTTCTGACAATGACTGACCGAATGATAACAAGACACCGTGATCAGGCGCCTCGCAGCCGCGGGTGTTGCTGGTGTTGCGACACCCGCACTTTCACAGAAACATGATTCCATCCCCCCCACTTTTTCCTGCAACACCCGCGGCTGCGAAGCGCCGGACCGTGATGGATCCACGGCTGCTGCTGTAGCGCGACCCGCCATCGCCTCCAGCCACGTAACGCGTCCCCCACGGAGCGCCGAGCTGCCGCCTCCCTCCCGCACCCGGCGGCCGCCAGTCGCTCCCAGTCGCTCCTGCGTCCAGACATTCGGTACACGGAGAGCACGAACGGCGCGCTGAGTCGCCCTCACGCCTCAAGGCAACAACCCACCCGGTTCGATTCCCGGTTGGGTTGCCTTTCCGTGTGGAGTTTGCGTGTTCCTTCCCTCCCCCGTGTCCGCGTGGGGTTTCGCTTGGGTGCTTCGGTTTCAACCCACGGTCCAAAGACATGATAGTATCCATCCATCCATTTTCTAAACCGCTTGTCCTGGCGAGGGTCGCGGCGGCAGCAGTCCAAGGAGAGTGGACCAGACA
>JAZEWU010000038.1:5944382-5957517 GCA_036362915.1 Geotria australis | reverse complement strand
AATAAAAATAAAAATCGAGGCTCGTGTTGGCACTGGGGCAATGCCAGGGACATTCTGTCTTACGAAGCACTAGTGGCTTGTACCTCGGGGAGATTTTGGGAGCGGGAAGGATGGCCAAATTTGGGGTCAGGAAGACCTCTGCGTTGGGCAGTGCGTGCGTGAGTGCGTGCGACGAGGAGACCTCACCGCTGGGCTCGTTATGCTGCCGGCCATCCCTGGGGAGTCCAACTCGCACACGATAGTCAAGGGAGTTTGCGACTCGCTGAAAAATTCTACGTTATCCACGTAACGCCTGACCGGGATTTAAACTTGCAACCGTCTTCCCACTGTGAGCAAAGAGTCCTGCCACTGCACGACTTCTTCACCAGATATACGTTGAATAACAATCAAACGTTAAATTGTGTCTGCGGCCGAAGCGAACGTCGGCTAAAGTGAGCAAGTGGTAACAATTTCACATTCCTGAGCGGCACTCTCTTTACACCACAATACAATGACGTTTGATTTATACAGTGCCTTAAGTACGACCGCGCCTCAAGACGGAAATACACGCCGAGTCTCCGAATCGCTCTTAAGAGCATAGCTCTGTCGGCTATCCCTAAATCAAAACATCGCGCTAAGTACGCCGTTTGACAGAGAGAGTGGTCGGTCACAGGCAGAGGGAAGAGGGCTGGGCTGTCGAGGCTCGACCAGAGCAGGGGAAGGGTGCCGACAACACGGACAGCAGGGCGAGGGAAGTTCCCGTAACGGTGGCCGTACAGGTCTACCCTCGGTCGAGAGCACCATTGCTCGACCAACGATGGATACACGAGCGACGTTTCGGCCGACGGCCCTCACGAAGGGCCAGGCGGAGCGTACCGCAGTTGCTGAGGCTGAGCAGAGGGTGGTCGGTGGGCAGGGGCTCCGGGGCCGTCACGTCCAGCCCGGCCGCCGCAATCTCTCCCGACTTGAGGGCGTCGTAGAGGTCGTCCTGGTTCACGACGAGACCCCTGAGGCAGACGGTCGCAAACAACAACCTTGCCGCGAGGAGCCAGAGCAGAAGAGCTTCGAGTAAAACGCGTCAGTAAACGCGAGCCGTAACACGTTGCCATCCATTTTCTAAACCGCTTGTCCTGGTGAGGGTCGCGGCGCCAGCGCTTCAAGGAGGGTGGACCAGACATCCCTTTCCTCGGCAACAGATTCCAGCTCTTCCGGAGGGATTCCCAAGCGTTCTCAGGCCAGCCGAAGAGATATAATCCCTCCAGCGTGTCCTGGGTCGGCCTCTAGGTCTCCACACAGTAGACTTCCCGGGGGAGCCTCCCAGGGGGCATCTATAACAGATGCGCGAACCACCTCAACTGGCTCCTCTCAATCCGAAGGAGCAGCGACTCTACTTCGAGGCACTGTGTTGCGAGTGCTCGACTGGGAGTGCTCCACTGCAGTTCCAAATCCCAGGCTGTGGCCGACTAAGAGCATTATCCATTCAAGTACCGCTTTGTAAAGGAAGTTAACGATGGTTGCCTTAACCGAGCATTTGCCTCCAACCACAGGAATGAGGAATTTCCACCAGCGGCTTAGCGCTGCAAAATGCGGACAAGTGCTGCGCTGCGATTGATTGCTGACCAGAGACGCTTTGGGTTGTCTCGTGTTTAATGGATAAACTATGTAATGAATAAGCAGCCATAAAGGTTTTGTTTGAAAGGGAATAACTCTTGCTCTAACGGCAGAAAGAACATCCACCAATGAAATACAAAGCGATTAATTCAATTCCCACAACTTCTGCAGGGAATTATCAGAGTGCATTTTTGGCCGCATAATGACGGAAGTTCAAGACCACTTTATGTAATAAGATCACCCTCGTGCAACAAGTGTGTGGTACAAAAAAAAACACAACTGGGAAGAAAAACCACACGCATGCATGGTTTCTTTCTGTAAAGATTTCCAACGTGTGTTTCTCGGCGGAAAAAAAATATATTTGTAACGCGACGTTTCACGCTGAGCGATGAGATGACGGCGGACACGGCGCAACACGTCAATTTCCGCCGTAATGTTTGTGGCTTTGTGGCCAGCCGCCATATTCTGTAATGTTGTCCGGCTCTATGCTGTCCTGCAAGTGAAGTGCGGGACGAACGGTCGATGAGCACCGAATTGGGCACCCAGCATCTGCTCCGCAACCGAGCCCCGGGAATCGAAGCCAGACTCTTCTCGCGAACAGGTGTGAGCGTTTCCACCGCGCCGAAGGTTCCAAGTTTCGAGAATTGCTCGCAAGAGTTGCTCTTTCTGGACAGCAATGTCGAGCGTTCCTCCTCAATGTTGAATACGCTACTTATAATATGTTTTAGTTTTTCCCATCGCAACGCGATGCTGTATAAATGTATTTAGACAATGCTGTTTCTAAATGTATTTTTTATTATTTGCTTAATTTCTTATTTTTATATTTTTATTATTTTCGTCAATTTGCATGTTTGTTGCGTCGCAGGCATCCCGTAAAGGGCTTGCAGGCTGCCGCAATAATAAACATCAATCTATCTATCTACTCTCTCTTTCGCAACGTTTTCCCTCCCACGTCGGAGGCATGGATAGCTGTTTATTATCACAGCGTCATCCGGCTAACGCAGTGAAGCGCGACGGTTGGAGCTACTCGCAAAAGAGCAGCTCTCGAGAGCAACGCTCGCAGATCGAGCCGCAAACGCCCCAGGTTGGCACGCTCAGAGGGTGGGGGGGGGATTCATTATCATAACGCAGCAGAGTGGAGCTGGTGGGGGATACCGGCTGATGTTGACGAAGACGGCGGAGCGCTTCATGCGGGCGAAGGCGTCGCGGCCGAAGAGCCCCCGCGTGGCTGGGACCAGCGCGCAGCTCACCACCACGAAGTCGGCCTCGCGCAGCAGCTCCTCCAGCGGCACTGGCGCGCGGTCACGCGTCGCGCGGGCACGAAAATCATCGCGGACCGCGCTCGCCCGCAAACCATCGCGACGGATGACATTTGTGAAGCGGCCCTTTCACGAGTAGACCGCAGACCGCAGAGCGCTCCGCGAAACTTATGCTGGGTTAATAAAAAAAACGGCGCGTAGGCTTATATAGTTGATAAACATTGCAAAGGGTAAAAAGCTAACTTTTAAAGTTTTCGGAAAAAAAATCTCCGCTGACGGAGCTGGATGCGTCATTTACCGGCCGACAGTGACACCAATGTTGGTTGCTCTTCAGAGCTGTTCTTTCGGGATAGTCGAGTCGAGCGATCTCCCTCTCTCCCTCGCGCCGTTTCGCCTCCCACGTTGGAAGCATCATCAGGCGTTCCAACGTGGGAGGCGAAAACATCGCGAGCGAGAGACGGGTTTCTGACAGTGAGATGAGAAATGTCTAAACCGTTATGCGGAAGTCATATTATGCAGGGACTGATGCCCACCAAGGGAATGTGGATTTTACATCAACGGATAAGGGCCAGCAAGGAAACGGAGGAGAAGCCCTAATGTTCAATTGAAGAGAGAGACACTTTGTCTTTGCGATGCAAAAGGATGGAGGTAGAGAAAAACTGAATCTGGAACACCAGTCAGCAGCAGTACCAGTGAAACCCTGATTTGAAACTCCCACGTATCCTCGCACAACCAACGCAGCAGCAGGTATCAGGAAACAGGATTCCGAACGCAAAACGCAGCCGCCCCGTGTTCTCAAACGTTCCAAAGCTTCAACGCATTTCCTGCACGTGGAGATTTGAACTGACCCCAGCTTAATCAGTCGCCAACCCCAAAGAAAAACCAGAGCACGCCGAGTAATATTCGGCGGTTGTATTGCAGCTTTCAGACGGGGGAGGGAAGGATTTCAACCGGATGGCTGTAAATTCAAAGGAAATAATTAAGCCTATTTTGGGATGTGGCGTCAGTTGCCGTGCCATTAGCAAAAGCTACCTGTCTTTCTCTTGCTCGTGATTAAAGGTCAGTCCGAGTGCGTTGAGTGAAACAGGTTCCCCCCCCCCACTTCTTGGCGTCATCTTAATTGGCCTGTACCGTAGCCGGTCATTAAATCTATTAGTGATCGCACATTAGTGATCGCGCATCGAGCCAAGCGCGCATTCCCCGTGGATCGGATGACCCACAGTAGAGCGCGGAGGTTCGTCATTAAGCACTGCCCTTTAAAGAGTGGAAACATGGTAAGAAACCGAGATTGTTGAATCGTATTTTTAAAGCTGTAACGTAACATGTTCGAATTGTATTTACGTTAATTTACATCAAGCATAGGCTTCTTTTGGAGCTTGCCGTCATTGCAGCGCAAACACCTAAAGACATAAATCACCATCTCTCTGAACAGATGAGCAACAGGGCAGGCTCATCTCCCAATGGCAGCCCTGAGACATCCATCCATCTATCGTCAGAAACCGCTTAATCCTGGAAAGGGTCGCGATGAGCCGGAGCCTATTTCGGCAGACACAGGTCGCAAGGCAGGGCTATTACCAGGATGGGACGCCAGTCCATCACAGGGCACCTGGGGCAAATTAGTCCAGAGGAAAAATAACCTAGGCAACAACATGTCTTTGGACTGTGGGAGGAAACCTGAGTGCCTGGCGAAAACCCACACGGACACGGGGAGAACGTGCAAACTGTTGAAATTCCACATTCACATGGTTTGACAGTTGCCAGGTTCTCACAACGAGGTACTAAATGTATTGCTCCAGAAACAATAATAATGGTCGCCCAAGTCGACCCTTGACCGGGATTTGAACTTACAACCTTTCTGCTAGTGAGTGCGGCACTCTAACCGCACGCGGTGCCATCCCGCTAGTGCGGGATGGCTCACGGTTTAGCCCGCGTGTTATCGCGTGTTTGTTGTGTTGCAGGAATCCTGTTAAGAGCTTGCAAGCTCACTGGGCATTTTTCTGCCACAATAAATAAACATCTATCTGTCTATCTTAGCATTGCCTTCCAGGTGGGCAGCCCGCCGCCCAAATTGATTATTTAATAAAAACGACAACATCTAACTTTTTAAAGTCTGATCCAAGCGACAGTTGGCGAGTAATTATTTTAAGCTCTTGGCCCGGGAATGAGAACCCACATCCGCCCCGAGAAAAAGCCAGGCAGATGCTCTCCTAACCGCGAGGCAAACGCAGCTCATTAGCCGCTCTCATCTCGCGCACGGCTTGCGACGAAATTGCTCCGTTCCGTGCTCGGACCACTCTCTCGCGCGGAGGCAGGAAATCTCTTGGCAGGACGCGGAGTCACACAATCGCGCGCGCCACTGGTCCCCTCCCGCCCCGGGCGCCGTGGAGGAACGCGCACGGCCCGCTTCCGAGCGCCAGCGTGGCGACGACGCGGCGAGCCGAGCAAACGTACACTTCACGGTAGTTTGATGAGCGTAATTAGCTGTCGATAAAGGGACCCTGGATCGGACGGTAGGATAAGTTCGCGGTTGTTGGTAGAGGGACTCGACACGTGGGCCCGGAGAGTCGACGAATGATTGAAATCGCCGTTGTGTTGTGAAGGGTCGAATCCGGGTCGAGAGAGGGGGTTTAAAAGAGTGAGAGTCGAGTGCTGACAGAGACGGTGTGTTTTTGGCGTGCCGCGGACCTGAGCTGTGGTGCGGCGGACGAGAGAGGACGAGAGAGCGTGAGCTGTGTGAGTGCCTCCGCGCTGTAAAGTTGAACGTCGGGGAACACGCTGTTGGTCTCTGCGCTGTTGGAGATCACGAATAAGTTCCTACGCTGAAATCTACGCGTCGGCCCGGAGCAACTTGTGCAAAGCGAAGTGCGGGACGAACGGTCGGCGCTCACCGAACTGGGCGCCCAGCTTCTCCTCCGCATCTGGCTTCGGGCTGCGTCCCGCGTACAGCAATCGCCGCACGCCGAACGGCTTGAGACGCTCACACACCGCCACTCCTGGGGTGCCGCGGGGGAGGGGGGCCCGTGGGAGACACGGTGGGGGGCACGGGGGCCGCAGGAGGGACGACGCGGGAGACACGGGGTTGGTAACAATAATAACAATAATAAACTCTAACACGAAGGCTTTCACGACCAATTTTATCCACAGTCTAGTTCTTTTTATGAGTTTGGTCATAAAAATAGCTAGTCTGTGGATAATAAACTCTATTTATAACGCGTGGCACATTCATTCATTCAATTTATAAGGTATTAATTCGAAGACAGAATGATGAGAGGCGCGAGGAAACCGCAGCGAGGCGGAGGAGGCAGCCAGGCGGTTTGCCGGCGCCAACATATTGACACTAGACACTGCGTGCTATATATTCTAATGTTCTTGGCCAATTAATTAATGAGTGGTTTTTTTAAGTTGTGGGAGGAAATTGGAGAACCCGGAGGAAACCCACGTAGAAAAGGAGCAGAACACACAAACTCCACACAGAAAGATGCCCCAGGCAGGAATCGAACCACCTCGGGCAGGAATCGAACCACCTCGAGCAGGATCGTCTTCCTGTGAGGCGCAGATGTTACCCCAAAAAAAGTAACCCTCACTTCTGCAACCACGGTCTGAGATGACGACATGAAAAAACATCCAGACGAAGCGAGCAACCTCCTTCCCTGTGCTGGAATCGGAGACGATCCTCTGTTAACCCCCGCAGGTGGGTGCGTCGCACGAAACAGCGATGACCTGAGCTACCCTCCAAAACCGCCAGCCCTCCCGATCCCCCAGCACAGCCGGGGTTAGAGGTCAGCGCCAGCGCATGTGGATTTGGGCCAAATTGCTACCTTCATCTGGACCCAATAAACGACAGGGAATAGGGCACGGGGGGTGGGGGGTGGTGGGGTTGAAAATGGAAATGCTCACCGATCCGTCCCAGCCCCACCACACCCACGGTGCTGCCACTCAGACCCTGGCCACACATCCACATGGGTTTCCACGTGCCCCATCCTCCACTGCAGGGGGCGGCACGGCAAGCGGGACACGCAGCCTTGGGTTACGTGCCATCGCGGAGATTTGCGGGTGGCGCGGCCGCGTGCCGTGCGGCGTGATGCCCGACGTTTCGCGTCGCGTGCCGGCGGCTTCCTCAGGCGGTCAGTGGTAACATCTGCGCCTTACAGACAGAACGGACTTGCCCGAGGCGGTTCGATTCCCGCCTCGGGCGCATTTCTGCGTGGAGTTTGTGTGTTATCCCCCTGTTCAGGGCGATATCCAGGATGGGACGCCAGTCCATGACAGGGTACCGGTGGCAATTTAGTCAGCAGGCCGATTAACCTGTGGAACAGCATGTCTTTGGACGGTAGGAGGAAACCGGAGTGCCCGGCGAAAACCCACGCGGACATGGGGAGAACATGCAAACTCCACACAGCAAGGCACCCAAGCCGGGATTCGAACCTGGGCCCTTCTTGCTGTGAGGCGGCAGCGCTAATCACCGCGCCACCGTGCGGCCCCCAAACCTTATTATTCATGTCTAACTTACAATACAATGTCTCTAGGGGAAAGTAAAGTATAATCAACCGCCCCTAATATTGAGCCGAACTTTCTAACATGGGACCATAGAGCTTGGACGAATGTTGGCGTCAATTCCGACCACCTTCTCACTCGCCCGCGGCTTCCCGCGCCTCCGAATCATTCCGTCTCTCGCTACGGTGGGGGCAAACGAGAACAGTGCGCGTTTCCAAGCCCACGTTATTAATGCGGCCCAGCGCTCGTTTGTATGGAGACACAGGAGTTCCGGTATGTTTGTTAAATTAGTTGCCGAACGGCACTGAAGTCAGAGCGGCTTCCCCGCAGAGTCCGTTTGCATCAGCGTCCAAGGTTAAATTCCTGCAGCTGTCCCGCGAGCCACGGAATCAATTAGCGAAATGGTGGCCCGCTCGCGAAACCTCCCACGTGTGCCTGTGTCACAGAACCGAATGTTTTCACAACCAGATTGTAAAAATAGGTTATAATCAACAGATCGCACAACACTGATATATGCCAAAACTGCAGAGTCAGATCACCCCCGGTATGCGATTACACACCTTACACAGGCTTGCATCCATCCATCCATTGTCAGAAACCGCTAAATCGTGTATAGGGTCACGGTAAGCCCGAGCCTATCCCGGCAGACACAGGGCGCAAGGCAGGGCAATAGCCAAGATAGGATGCTAATTCGTCACAGGGGGTTAAACAGGCTTTCGTGTGAATAGGTAAAGTCCGTTGACCCATATTAACATATTATGTGTATTTCGCATTTGAGAATTCTGTACGGTTATGTAACCCATGCTAGTGAAGGGGTAACACTCTATCCCCTTAACAAGAGACAGATAATATATTAGTCCACGGCGCTGTACCAGCTTCTCCCGAAAAGCCAGGATATGAGTCCACGCCGCCTGCGCAGAGTTTCACAACATGTGTGCGGTGCTCCGCCAGCCCTCGCCTCCACGGGGGTGGATTAAAGGCCACGTGGCGGCTGCGCCACGTTTTTGGAACAATATTGCCATGAGCTTGAAGCTACAGTCACAACCGTCAAAGACTAAGCTTAGAGAGCCCAGTAAGAATTTACATTTCTGCCTAGTTGTGATTGCAAATCTGGACTTGTATTTTAACTGTTCCAAATGTTGCACTATTCCCTCTCAATGTTGAATATGCTATCTATAATATGTTTCAGGTTTTTTTTTCCCCATCGCAATGCAGAACTGTATATTTACTTGTTTATTTAAAAAAATAGTGCAATGTTATGTGTTAATGTATTTTTTTTGGTTGGTTGATGTATCAATTTTTATATTGGTATTTTTATGTATTTTAAATTATTTTCGTCAATTCGCATGTTTTTTGTGTCGCAGAAATCCCGTAAAGAGCTTGCAAGCTCACTTGGTAACTTCTGCTGTGATAATAAACTTCTATCTAAACGTGCAGAGCCACCACCACCCAGCTACGTTTTGGTCACTGTATGTGAACAAGTCCTCCAGTGTCCATTCTGCAACTCAAACCATCCAGTACGAAGCAGCTCTTGCATCAGTGAAACATGCCGCCGGCTGAAAACGCAGCTCTCGTGCACCCTTGTGTTCCGACGCTTCAAGTGGTCAGGTCACTTCCCCAATGCAGCCGAATCGCATTCTCAGCAGCAGGGGGTCAAGGTAGAAGCGTTCACGTCGCGATCCCTGTCAGGTAATACTTGGTATTGCCTGCGAATTCTACCAAACACTTCGAGGCCGAGCTGAAAGACAACGATGTCCAGAGGCTGACCATTGTGCTTCGAAGAATCGCAAAGAAGAAGAAGAAGCAGCAGGTGGCAGAATTATAAATTGTTGCCGAGCCGCGACGAGGTGAGACGAGAGATCCGCTCGTGTCGCTCCGCCACGGTGGTCACGCGTCCCCGTGCGGCGATACAACGGCCACGGCGGGGAATCGAACGTGGGCCTATGACCTCTTGACTTCGGCGGCCGCCTCCAGCAGCCTGCGCGACGTGGCGAGCAGCAGGCCCGTGGCGAGCTCGGCGGTGGCGTCCGTCAGCACGTCGGGCGTGTGGCCGACGCGGATGCCCCTGCGACGGAACCGCGTCCACGGCACAACATCGCACCGCACCGCCGTCAACATCTAAAGTCGTGTCGTAACGATAAAGCAAAGCTCGGTTTTGAGAGCCTAGTGAGGCTCACTGTAAGTTAAAGCCGGTGGACAAAGAGGATTTAAAGAAACAAAATCCACAGCCCTTAACATAATTTGAATTCGAACAGTGAACTGAAGACTTGGTAGGTTTCACAGAGATAGGAGACCAGGCCCAGATCATCAACTGCCTACACTTGATAAGCCGATTTAATCACCGGTGGCTGTGTCTGGATTTAAATCCAGGATCTCAGAGGTACTGGCTCAGCACTCTGGCCCCTGAATCACTTGTCCACCCCTTGAGCCAGGCACGGAGGTGCGGTGTCACCTAACTTACCTCTTGGCGCACTCGTCCAGAGAGAGGTGATCGAACCCCACCGACATGGTGCTGATCACCTTGAGGCTCGGGCCTGCTCGCGTGAATGGAAAACGGCGCTCAGCACGGCTCTGTTTAACAAATTGCTATGTCTAGATTTCCAGGGTGGCGCAGAAGAGGGAACAAGTGCAACATTCGAAGTAGCCAACATCGTCCGTTGCTTCCAAAGTCCGTTGAACAGAGGTCCGTTACGGCGAAGTTTTAACCGTACCGACGATTCGATTTGAAATCCGCTTGGGGTGGCGGCGGCGTCGTCGTGGTTACCGGCGGCGTCGAGCACGGCGGCGTCGATGCGGTCGGTGAGTATACAGTAGATGCCGTGGACTCCGGCGACGCGGCGCAGCAGCTCCTCCTGCGGCATGAGCTCGTCGCTGTCCCACTGCTGCACCTCGCACCTGCCGCGCACACGCCACCGGCCCCACTGGTTCCGACGGTGCTTTGGCCGCGAAATATTTTGAGGGGCTCGAAACGTGTCGGCCGATCGTCGGTGTAAATCTGTATATGAAAAAAAAAAGCTGGTGGTTTGACGCAAAGGCTTTCGTGACCCAATGTTAGCCGTGGTATAGCGTTTTTCGTGGGTTAGGTCATGTAAAAATAATAAGTGTCGTAAAACCCGTCTCCACCCGACACAGTCCATGAGTAAGGTTTGTTACGGTCACGTTAACAAAACGTGCCAATTCTTTACTACTTCAGCACACCGGTGTGTTGAAGAGCGAAACGGTAGTTGGTTGACGACATTCGTAATAATAATATTACAATTTATAACGCGCACAAATTTCCCGCCCAGCCGAAGCGAGACGCAGATACTGAGTCCCACTCTGTGCGTCGTTGCTCATATTGAGAGGGAACACGTGACACGATTAACGCGTAACGTTTGCCGTCTTGTCACACGAAATAAAAAGACGTATAACCGGGAAGCAGCATGTTACTTGGGCATAGCAAGTCAGCCAATTAAGACTGCGATTCTGAAATATATACAACGCTAAATGCAAAGTGGCCAGACTATTTGGGGATATAACATTCAAAAGGTGTGCACAGACCAGTTCCAGCATCCCATTGCTGTACTGCCATCTCTTGGCCATCTTGCAGGGTTTGCGAGTGACACAAATCTGCTCCCAAAGCACTATCTTACAGTAACTGGATTGTTCACGGATAACAGACAAAGCCGCGAATGGGAAAGCAAGACAGCGTTAGGTATAGGGGTTATGGATAATATGAAGATTGATAGTGGTTAGGAATAGGTTTAGGGGTACATTTCGAATCGTGGATATGGTTTTTCGAGAGTTGGAGTTATGAATATGGTTAGGGACAGGCTTGGGGAATAATTGTTTTCATTTATTGTCATAAACCGCTTAATCCTGTCCAGGGTTGCGGTGAGCCAGAGCGTATCCCGGCAGACACAGGGCACAAGGCAGGGCTATATCCTGGATAGGACGCCAGTCCATCACAGGGCACGGGGGTAATTCAGTCAGCAGGCCAATTAACCTATGTAGCAGCATGTCTTCGGACTGTGGGAGGAAACCGGAGTGCCCGGCGAAACCCCACGCGGACACGGGGCGAACATCCAAACTCCACACAGATAGGCACCCAAGCCGGGATTCGAACCCGGGTCCTTCTTGCTGTGAAGCGGCAGCGCTACTCACCGCGCCGCCGTGCCGCTTGGGGGATAGTTTAAGTTAATTTTGTTTAACCAGGTGAGAACTCAAGAAGCCAAGATAGTCTCATTTACACGAGTGACCCGAGCCACCAAAATAACAAAAAACAAACAAAACAAGTGCAGCAATGAAGCAAATAGAAATCACGCCCCACAACAGCCATGTGACATGAGAAATCCAAAACCGTGGGCAAACACGAATCAATGCCAAATGATAAACGACCTTCGCCACAAGTTGGCTCGGGTCGGCGATCTCCAGGCTGATCACTGTACAATTTCAGAAATTTACTCACAACATCAAACAGATATAGGGGTGACCATTGTACGAGCATGTAAAGAGGCAACGATCCATCTGCAATGCAACTGCACGTGAAGTTATTCTAAACAACGGAGAGTTTAGCATCAGTTTGTGATTCAGACACGAGACATCTGTCACTCATTAGTGATAGGGCAATGGTGAGTGCTCGGGCACGAGTCACGGATAGGGCTACAAATACATTTAATAATAGCGTTATGGTGTGGGTTAGGGAAAGTCTTGTGTGCTAGGGCTGGCATTAGGAACGCTAGGGCAAACGTGGGAATGCAAAGCTAAAATAAGGTAGTATTACAGCTTCAGAAGAGTAATCAATAAGTGGGTAGTAAAGCTGAATGAATCCTTAAAAGCATTGGTGTTGAGCATCGCTACAGCACAGCTGCCGCCGCTCAGTGCACGGAGCGCTGTCGGAGGGGCTGTGTGTGCACTGCACGAGGGGGCACCGGGGGAAATTTAGTCAGCAGGCCAATGAACCTATGTAGCATGTCTTTGGACTGTGGGAAGAAATCGGAGTGCCCGCGAAAATCAACCCGGACACGGGGAGAACATGCAAACTCCACGCAGAAAGGCATCTGAACCGGGATTCGAACCCGGGAACTTCTTGCTGCGAGGCGGCTGTGCTACTGACCGCGCCACCGTGCCGCCGCCGGGACAATCAAACCAACCATCCATTCATTTTCAGAGACCGCTTAATCCTGTACAGGGTCGCGGTGAGCCGGAGCCCATCCCGGCAGACACAGGGCGCAAGGCAGGGCCACACCCAGGATGAGACGCCAGTCCATCGCAGGGGGGGGGGTCAATAAACGCACACACCAATTTCTAAGTGGCACTCCTAAACCTTGGCCTGCAAAAAAATTTGGGATGGGGGAAACAAAGTGCGTCTTATATAATCCGAACAACACGTCAAACCGTGTGTATGTGTCCCGTGTGCGTGTGGCTGGGCGTGCACCACGCACTGTCCGCTCGCCTGCAGAGCGCCAAGCCCCGACGCGGGGATCCTGCGGGTGAGGAGGACCGTCCAGGGCGGTGGGCAGCCGGCTCCACGGAGCGCTCCGGCGGCGGCACTGGCGGCGCTGCTGGCCATTGTGAACCTGAACGCGGACGGTCTGACTCCCTGTAGCAGCAGCAGCGCGCTAGCCGGCATCCAGCCCGAGGCTCCCTGCAAAGAGGCGGCGGGGAAGTGCGGTCAATGGAGCCCGGAGTGAACGCGCGGCGGCGGCGGCATTAAGCAATAATAATAATAATAGCATTTATATAGCGCCTTTCACCCGAGGGTCACAAAGCGCTGCACAAAGCTGCAGAGAGAACGACATGTCAACAACGAC
>JAZEWU010000038.1:5925556-5942634 GCA_036362915.1 Geotria australis | reverse complement strand
TTTCGACAAACGTGAGAGCTGCTCGTGAAACACGGCAAGCGTTCCTCGTGACGTCACTTACTTACCCATCCCCGCTGGACAACTGTTCAAAAGAGCTACATAGCGCAACTGTTCCAGCTTAGACACAAATTGACTTGACACGACTGAACGCATCACGCGAGAAAGAGACAGCGCACTGAATTAGAGTGAGCATTTATAAAGCTTTGTTATAGCCGATGCTTCAAGCGTGTACCTTTAAATGACAGCGATGGTTTTACAAACGCGAAAACACGAGCTGCGGTGCTTGCCGTATTTCACAAAACGGATCGCCTCGGTGAACACAAGTGAAGGTTAAACGCGTTTGGGAAGTGGCATTTCGTGCAGCACGTGGCCACCAGGTGGTGCTCTGAGTCCAACCACGAGATTCATTTTTTCATTCATTCATTGTCAGAAACGGCTTGATCCTGGATAGAGTCGCGGTGAGTCGAAGCCTATCCCGGCAGACACAGGGCGCAAGGCAGGGCTTTACCCAGGATGGGACGCCAATCCATCACAGGGCACCAGGGGCAATTTAGTCAGCAGGCCAATTAACCTATGCAGGAGCATGTCTTTGGACTGTGGGAGGAAACCGGAGTGCCCGGAAAAAACCCACTCGGACACAGGGAGAAGAACATGCAAACTCCACACAGAAAGGCATCCGAGCCGGGATTCCAACCCGGTCACTTCTTGCTGTGAGGGAGCAGCACTACTCTACCGCGTGGCCTGCTGCTACCTGTGTTAAACGTATTTATTTAGCTTTTATTTGTTGTACATTAGTCATCTTTCAACTGTTCCTTCTCTCTTTGGGAGGTGGTTTGTTTCTGTGTAACTTTGGTGTTTGTTTTTGTTGTCTGCCATGCTCTTGTTGCTTGTTTTTATTTGTATGTTTTGCGCGGGCTACTCCTGGCCCAGTCCTGCCTTGCCTAAACTCGACTCGTGGTGTCGCGTGTGGAAGTTGTGTTTTTGTTGTTGTGGGTGGCTGCGTTTTTTGCTGTTGCGTGTGTCTGTGTGTGCTCTTGTGCTTCAATGTTGATTGTTTAATTTGGATTGGCGTTGCTTCCCCCTCGTGTCTGTCTCTGTGTCCCTAAGTCTCTCCCTGTCGCTCACCCTCCCTCCCAGTCTCCCTCCGTGTTTGTCTTCAAGGATGTCACGGCCATCTTAGGGGACGCTGGCAGAATGTTGCCGCTCTTAAGATTGCCAGTTTCACGACCTTTCAGTATATTCGAAGTAGCCTTAATCATTTTGTGGAGGTGCGCCCGAATGAGGGGGATGTGAAGCTCGTCCCTTTCAGGGGGGAAGTGTATGTGAGGCTGTGTGCGGCGAATCGGGAGCGGCCGGTGGTATACGTGGCCAGCCAATGTGTGGGGATTTTAGGGGGGTGGGGGATGGGAGGAGGAGAGAGAGAACCGGAGACGAGAGAGGGCCCGAATGGGGCCCTCGGACACGGTGGAGAAGCCTGCGGTGCGTGTGGGGCCCGGGCCTGGACCCTACAAAGTAGAGGAGGAACACGAGGAGACATATGAGCCGTCGGTAGGTGGGGCCGAGGATCCTCATTTAGTGGGAGCATCAGGAGGACTGGAGCAGATGGTGACCAGGGCCGCAGAAGACCGGGACCCGACACCAGAGCAGGCGGTACCAGGCCATGTGCACCACAATTTATTTTCTGTTGCTTTGGTTTTTATTGTTTTTTCGTTGTTGACATGCCGTCCTCTTCGCGGCCCTCGTGCAGCGCTTTGTGACCCTCGGGTGAAAGGCGCTACATGAATTGATATTATCATTACTCATTATTATTACTCACCGCGCCACCGGGCCGCCGAGCAACACATAGTCCCCCAATGGAAATATCTAGCACTGCATTGTGCACGAAGATTTACTCCAACTTCCAGCCACCCCATGAAATGTTGTTTAAAACAACCAATCCAAGTAGTCGAATACGGTAATTGGTGTAACAAGGTAGCAGTTTGCATAGGATCAGTAATTTAACCTAATCCACACTGAGATTCCAATGGTCACAAACATGGCGATGGCTTTTAAATCACAGAGAAACAGTCTCCAACTTTTACAGGACCAATTTTATTTCTCATTTTGAATGACAATCTAATGGCAAGCAGCTTTTGTAAAAGCTATTTTAATTAGCAGTGCGCTAGTTATGCCACCATGAAAAAAGTTAAAGTAATAATTTTCAAGCAATTTATTTGCAATTTAAACAAAACACCACATCCCAAAGGGGCTTTAATATATCAGACATTTCTCAATGAAAAAAAATGTAAAGCGATATTTTAGACTTAACTCATGAATTTTCACGATTCTCATAAACCAGACACGAAAATGTTAGGCTTGATAAAATAGGCACATTAGCCTTGGCAATGTTTATAATGAAGCCTTGAAACGAACATTAACACTATCACCTTATGATGGTTGCTCTTCAGAGCAGTTCTTTCGGGATAGCCGTCTCGAGCGATCTCCCTCTCAGATGGAGCCCAACACTTTAAGCAATGTCCCTGCTGCACCTCCCTTGCAACAGCTCCGGAGATGTTGCCACATAAAAACAGCACATTTTCATCTCGTACACATTTTCGCTTGTGTGTCTGCAGCATCATAGCATGTTCTGAATCAACGACAAAGTAGGCTGTGTTCTCCTGTAGCACTGAACACAACCATTAAACCCCAGAGAATCTTAGAATAATATAGTTTTCCCTTTGGATATTAAAATGTGTTGCCCATGCATTAAGCGAAGAAAGAGGCTTGAAAACAGACATCGTACTTTATTCATAATCTATAATTATGAAAACAAAAGGGGATACGCCCAAACACAAACTATCTAATCATATTCTAAACTGGAAAAACTACACAGAATGTGTGGATAAAATTGTAAAATTAAAGCATGAATTGTTGGGCTTTAGTATTTGCGTTAAGCCCCGTTTTCTTAAATTGGTCGCCTATACGGCCCGAATTTGTCACAGATGAACTCCACCCGGTGCCGGGCACTCAGAACGTTACGCAACTTTTTAAAGATAAGATAGGCGAGGCCCTCCCTCCACCACAACCCATCCGCCATCTCATTTCCACAATTTAGGTCCGAGCTAACCATAAGATAACCATAAGAAACAGTCAATTGTGCCAGGTCAAAGCAAACCTGCTTAAGACCGTATTCGCCGACCTACAACGCATAGCACAGCCCTGAAAAAGGTGAACACGGGACAAACGGTGGTCTTTGTAACGGCAGATCCAACAAGCACAATCACCATGAGCCACACTACCTCCCAGCTCACAGAAATCTAAAAACACTGAGGTTGAGATGAAGACATTTGTCAAGGATGGGATGGAGATGGGCCCTGTGATGGACTGGCGTCCCATCCCGGGTAGAGTCCTGCCTTGCGCCCTGTGTCTGCCGGGATAGGCTCCGGCTCACCGCGACCCTGTACAGGATTAAGCGGTTTCTGAAAATGGATGGATGGATGAGTTAATTGAAAAATTGGTTGTAACTGGAACAATTGAAGGAAAGAGAGCTTGTGGATGACAAAGATTGACTTATGTCAGGAGTCTACCGAAACGGATGAACATGTCAACGGTGGACATTCTTAGAACATAAAGGAGCAGAGATTTGTGGAAAACCATTGTCACCAACGTCCTGTAGGATATGGTACTTAGAAGAGAGATGGTGGATGGGTCATGTGAGGAACGCGAGGTCTCTTTACCCCTTGACCCCCCCTCCCCTGGTCCCGGTGGGGGGCGGCCGGGGTGTGTGGAGGTAACATACGGTAGGCTCCCACCTAGCTGGAGAAGCTGATTCCTGTAGTTTTACGGATGTCCGACACAGGACGGAGTTCATGTCACGAGGTGGGAGCTTGTTGGCGACTGCTGTATGCACAACCTACTATTACGCGCACAACCTTTCACATACACTCGATTGCCAACGAAAGCCGGAGTGGAAATCTAATATGTATTTCGCCAAGGTGACTGGGTTTCAACGAGGACCTTCATGTCAGATGAAGACGTTCAGGGTTAAGTGTGGAGGGGGGGACGGGGGTTGGGGAGCTATGTGGCCCTTTTTGTTTACTTTTGTCCCCAGACCTTTTCTTTGCAGTGCTCCATGGCCTGTGAAATGAGAAAAATAACACAACACGTGACAGTCACAAAGTGGCTCCAATATCGTGTGAACTATGGCGCACTGGTCATTATGAGTGGCCCCCAGCCAGTGGTGGAAATTCCAAATCAATCACATTATACAATGGACCAAGTGTTTATGTGTACACATGTCAACACTGAGGGTACTGGGCTCGAATCCTTCATGAACAACAATTTATCTGTACAACACCAATGCTTGTAACGCTTATTTCAGCTTTGCTTCCCACTTATTGATTACACTTCTGAAATTTCAGAGAGCCGGCAGCAATATTCACAAAAGGACATCAGGAAGATATCCAGGTCAAATCAGTCAGGCCAGCAGAAAACGTCATCAAGAAAAGACGTCAGTAAAAGGTGTTACACGCTTGGAACAAGATCGCCACGTCGGGTGGGTACTCTACTAGTAACTAGAATAAAGATACCGAAAGCAAAATGAATAGTTTGTCAGTGTTTGTCACCTGCTATATATGACAGGGATCACAAACATGGACACTGACAATGAAAATGGAACAAAACCTGAAAAATGCCCAAAGCAGCATGGCCTTACACCGAGACACAAACACAGCGATCAGCGAACGAGTGTGAGTCAGAGACATTCACTTAAGAACAAGCGGACTTTGGCAGGACACGTGCTAGACGGGATAGCACTGGTGCAGCAGCGGCCAAAGGAGGGAACAGGCCTGAGAGGACGGCCACCGCAGAGCTCGAGTGAACAATTCAAATGACGGTCGGATGGCTTGACAACAGCCTTCACATCCAGCAGTGAACAAATCATGGCTGATTCATGACGTGACATAACGGCATTCGTAAGCATGAAAGCGCTAGCGCGATCCACTCAAACTGCACAACTTACATTGCAGATGTTGGCTGTCTCCATAGACTGACACCAGTAGGAGGGTCCCTGCAGGCAGCCCATGGGCAGCACCTGAGCCGCCATCTGGCTCATCATGTCCACAATGGAGTATTCCTGCACAGGATATATTTAAAAACAAATTTACACTTGGCATTCATTAATTCATTATGAGTAGCTGCTTCATCCTCTGGAGGGTTGCGGTGGAGCCAGAGCCTATCTCAGTAGACACAGGGAACAGGGCACAAGGCAGGGCTGTTCCCATAATGGGACACCAGTCCATGCCAGTGCACCAGGGGCCAATTAACCTAGACAGCGTGTCTTTTGACTTGAGGAGGATATTGGAGTAGCCAGTGAAAACACTGGGATAACATGCAAACTCTACACAGAAAGGCACTCGAGCTGGGTATTGAACCCAGGACGTTTTTGTGGCGATGCAGTAGCGCTTAATCACTACACCATCGTGCTGCCCAATTCACACTTGCATATAAAGTAAATCAGCTAGTCCGTGCCGATCTCAGAATGTAAGCTGGCCAAGCCTGGATAGTAATTGGATGGGTGAATACGACGCGTAATTAGGTGTTGAGGGCAGCAGAGGGCACTTGAGCAAAATTCATTGTTCCCCACAACCTTCACCAAACTGCACTGATTAGTGAAGAAGTATGGTTAAATATTCAAATATCCCTCACGGCCAACAATGCGTGGCTAGGTTCTTATCAGGCTGAGGATTAACAAACGGGCTGCAAGATCTGCAAACAACGCGTGAAGGCATCAGGGTCCAAAGTTGCCCAAAATAAATCGTTTGGGTATAAACGAGAGCAACATTGTTCCTACCGCAGACTAAAATCGTTGAAAACACACCTTTTAAACAGCCATGCGCTACGAGAGCCATCCCGACAACAAACGTATGAAGTATTTGATTTGGAAATGCGGAGGATGGCTGCGTGCAAATGAATACCTTCTGCAGAGAGTTTATTGGGTTCCAGTCAGCCGGGTTGAGGTTTTCCTGGGCTGGCATGAGTGGATTCAGGAGCGAGAGGCTCAGGGCTTTCTCAAGAGTGTGACACGCGTGGCACAATGGGTCATCTGCTAAGACACGGGATACAAAGTCACTAAGCACCGTGTTTTCTTTCCAGAAAGCTCCATCGTTGATTACAATGACAGACGACGTGTTCCAGATAAAGGTTTTTTTTTAACAACTATAATCCTCATGATCCAATTGGCAAGTCTCCCCATCTGTTGTCTAATGCCGTCCTCTTGCCAGAAGATTTGCAGTGTGTAGCACCTTGTGCTATAGAAAAACACTTATTAATTAATTGGCTGATAACATCATAATATCTAGGAAGCAGTGTGTGGCAATATGTTAGTGCCGGCAAACTGCCTCTCTGTGCTTTCCTCACGCCTCTGAGTCATTCCATCATGGAATGAATAACTTCGACATTGAATGAAGATGTGCGCGTGTAGACTGTCCGTGCATTGTGTGGTTGGTTGGTCGCTGACTTTGATGTTAAGCACTGCACGTGCTAGGCTGTTTATTAGGCGCTGCAGGTTGGCGCACTGTTGTTTAGTGATGTCTGTGAGTATTGCGTTGCTGTGCAGCGAGACGTGCTGGAACCCAGCTCGTTGGCGCTGGAAAGCAGACAAGTGCTCACAGGCCGTGTGCTAGAGGGTGAATATAGTCAGACGTCTCGTTTATCAGTCAACAAGTTGACACCCAGAGTAACAATCAAGGATTCAATCAGCCAATATATCTGCCCTTAACCCCACTTCATGTGCATTGCACGCCACAACTGTATGAAAGATGCCAGCAACATTATTAATATTAATGCATGTTTTATGGCTATGCGTGTCATAAACGATTAAACAAAGTATGCATGTTTAAAAAGAACAGTAAGGAGGTCGTACAACTTCTTAGCTTGGTGTAGGAGGCTACGATGAGTGGCGGCTAAGTGGAGTGTCACAGGCTCACTGACGATTGTTGGGACAGACCAAGATGTATTGAATTTCAAGTATTGCACAAAGACAGTAGTATGTCTATCCTTGTATGTCACTTGGGCAAATACTGTGTGCAACAGGTTAAGGATGAGAACATTACACAAAGGGTGGTGTAGTCAGTGCCATCTCATTTGTATAGGTTAATTGAACTAACTACCATAAAACAATGTACAGTATTATTGGTCTCACTTTACGATGGTATCACGTTACGATACGTGTTCTGGAATGGATTAATATCGTAAAGCGAGGGATCACCGTATTACATATTAAGAAAATAAAACTCCAACGGACGATTTTAGTACCTGATTCTTGACAGAAGGGCATCTCGCTGCAGTCAAACCCAATCTGAAAATAAACCACAACCGCCAATTTAGTTGGTAGAGGTAAATGGATGTACTTCACATTACTGTGAACACTTATTTAAGTGAACAGACCGCTGTTTTTATACCAGCATATATGTCATCATTTGCAAGTTCTCTTCTGCATTTGGACGTCGCTTCAACCGAATTACAGATATGGATCAAAATGACAGCGTGTGGTAGAGTGAAAGAACTCGATTCACATCGTACCCCTTCCTTCGCAGGGCACCACCTCAACGCCTTGCAGACATTATCTGGCACCTGTATCGCACAGAAAATGGCAAACACGCATCTCGAATATAGGACTCGAAAGTTTACAAATCGCAAAAAGCCACAAGCGTACAACATCTGGGATACAAGAGTGCTCAGAGCAAGTTTAAATTGCTTAAGACTTAAATGAACTTCGGGTCACAGCAAAAGCAACTTTGCGCAATCATTCCTGAGCAAACATGTTATCAAGAGGTTGTTTCAAAGAGTTGAACAGACCAAACGTCAAAAATGATTTACCCAAAACTGAAATGTTGAGATAAATCCTTACATAACTATACTTGGCGGGGGTCAAGGTTGAAGCGTTCACGTCGCGATCCCTGTCAGGTAATACTTGGTATTGCCTGCGAATTCTACCAAACACTTCGAAGCCAAGCTGAAAGACAACGATGTCCAGAAGCTGACCATCGTGCTTCGAAGAATCGCAAAGAAGACTATACTTGGCAATGCATCTATTGCAAAGCATTTTAAAGCTATATCCGAAAGGGATACAAATACAACCTTTACAGCTGGGACTAGTGGTCAAAAACCTCAAGTATTTAAAATAAAGCAAGGCAAAGGTCTCAGTCACCAGGGCAAATTTTGCTAAGAATTAGGTTTAACACAGGAGGGCTGCACGGTGGCGTAGCAGTGACTAGCTCTGCCGCCTCACAGCAAGAAGGCCCTGGGGTCGATTTCCGGCTCGGGTGCATTTCTGTGTTGAGTTTGCTTGTTCTCTCCGTGTCCGCGAGGGTTTTCTCCGGGCGCTCCTGTTTCCTTCCACAGTCCAAATACATGCTGTTGCATAAGTTAATTAGCCTGCGGATTAAATTGCCCCTGGTGTCCTGTGATGGACTGGCGTCCCATCCTGGGTATAGCCCTGCCTTGCGCCCTGTGTCTGCCGGGATAGGCTCCGGGTCACCGTGACCCCGTACAGGGTTAAGCAGCAAGAAACCGGAGTGCCCAGCTTAAACCGACGTGGGCACGGGGAGGACATGGAAACTCCACACAGAAAGGCAGCCAAGCCGGAATTCGAACCCGGGACCTTCTTGCCGTGAGGTGGCAGCGCGAGTCACCGCTACGCCACCGTGACACCGCAACTGACAAAATGTGGGATTTTAAGTCCCAGAAATTCCCAGGAAAACTACCTCGAAAAGCGGACGTCCAAGGAAAACCAGGACAGGTGGCAACGTGGATATGCCACTGAAGATCCCTGCGAGCCACGCGTACCAGGTTTTTGTCGAAATAGTTGAACAGGATAGGCAGGTACTTGTGGGAGAGGCGCAGGCACTCGTCTCCAACTGGGTGGAAGATCACCATCTTGCAGACGGCATCGACATCTCCGGTAATCTCCTTCTGCAAGAGAGAGCGAGAGAGAGGATTTGGCGGCACGCCCGTCCATCTCCCCTGGTTCCTCGGTCCGCTCCACAGTGGCACTGGCAGCAAATAGTCCTTCAGGAATCGAACCGCCTCGGGCAAGATTTTCTTTCTGTGAGGCGCAGAAGTTACTGCTGCGCCAAGCTGCCGCCAAGTGATAATGCGATTTCCTATACATTTCAGCCCAACTCTCTCTCAATCAAAGGCACCAGGTCCTCTACGAGACTGCCCGACCCACCTGCAAATCTCACCAACAACAACAACCGATTTGACTCGTACCTTCGTGTCAGGATCGGTCAGTGTGTCGTGAACGGCTGCCACCACGTTCTTGCACAGCTGGCACGTCACGTTGAGCTGCGAAGAGACGCAGCACGGACAGCCATCCTTTACCCTTCTCACGCGCCCGCACCCAGCATTAACATCCGTATAATTGTTCAAAATGCCTCGTTGCTTTGCAAGAAATGAACGCGCAGCCCAGGAAATAAATCTCCGCGATACATGGTTTTAGCTACAAGCCCAACTTTTCTGGAATGTACCTTGGACGTATAGTGGGCACCCCCTATATATCAAATGAAGTAAAAGCAGCAATGCCCTGTGGGTATAGCCCTGCCTTGTGCCCTGTGTCTGCCGGGATAGGCTCTGACACACCGCGACCCTGTACAGGATTAGGCGGTTTCTGACAACGGATGGATGGATGGATAAAAGCGGCAATGCACTGTGTCCACCACCTCGCGGTCCTTGTGCAGCGCTTTGTGACCCTCGGGTGAAAGGCGCTATATAAAATGATATTATTATTATTCTCACCTCTTTCAGCTGTGGGGTCGGGGAAGGGGTGCCTCTTAGTGCCAGGTCACCATCCGCGTTACACAAAAACAGGGAACTGCACGTTTTCTTGGGATCAGTCTGCAAGCACAGGGAACATTCCACACATAGTATAGCTCTTTTCATGAGTTAGGTCACGTACAAAGAAGTGTCGTGAATCTGGGTATGGTGTGGGGGGTTGTGATGTCATCGCCGTGTGCCAATCTCAGCATAGGAACCATGTGAAGGTGAACCACTCGCAGTACAGTCCCTTGCTTTGCGATGGCCTCACAACACGATGAAATCACTTTAAGACATCCGCTCTATAATATATGCATTGGCAAAAAAGGTGCTCATAGTCTTAACAGCTAGACCCGAGCTACTAATGCATTGATATTTCCATTGTCTTAAACTGCTTGCCTTTCAGCAACACTTGGCTAAACAATGAGACTAGGCTAGAAAGAGAGCTGTCTCTGGTGTGGGCCAATCAGTTTCAAGGACAATGCATATATTATCAGAGCATTTTGTTTGCATGTTTTTGCCACAAGCATGTGTGGCTTCTTGCAAACTGGACCCTTTGCAAAAAGGTGTCCATTAAGTGTTTTTAAAGATCTTAACACTTGTGTCATTGCCAGAAAAGGTAAAACCTCGCATTTTTTAAAACATTTTCTTTGTACATTTGCAAAAAGCTGCTCGTAATATTTGAGCTGGTTCAAGGAAACCGAGTGATAAAGGGAATTCACAGGTGGCGGAACAAGTTGTGCGCTGGCTATTAAAGCACGGCAGCATCTGGTCTCAGGAACGGCCTTTGAAAGCCCACAATTAGTATCATTTGTACAACAGGTGCATGTGACAATACCCACCAGGAGGCTCTCCAGGAAAGTGAACACCTTGGGCAGCAGCTCATCGACTGCCTCGAGGCAGTCTGTGCGCAGAGTGTCAAACACCAACAGCTCACAGACCAAGTCCAGGCTTTTCTTCGCGTCAGCCTGAACATCAGAAATGCAGACTTTTAACATCACGGCGGTTGCTCTTCAGAGCTGCTCTTTTTGGGATAGCCGTGTCACTGCGCGATCTCCCTCTCTCTGCCTCGTGACGTTTCGCCTCCCACGTTGGAAGCATCGTCAGGTTTAACATCACTCAACTGCCAATGGAAAACACGGGCTGGCAGCATTCACTGCTCTCCAACACACCGGAGTGCTGACGTAGTAATGAATTGACGCATCTTGTTGTTTCGCGTGACAAAACCTTACCGATTGACTATCGGACGGAGGCGGGTTTAATGATATCCTTTACATTTTCACGTCACACAACCCAAAAGTACTTTATTATGTTAGCCGTGGGTGTTGTTTGACCATACGGCAACATGCTAGTCATTGTGGGTGAGCAGTGGCTCAGTGGTTAGCACGCTGGGCTACAAACCTGGCGCCCCGAGTTCGAATCTTATTCACGACCAACACCAGTGGACATTTTCTGAACCGGTCCTGGGCCCCCCCTAGGTCGACTCAGCCTCAAATGAGTACCTAGTGCGGTGTGTGAACATTGCCACTAGGTAGACAAAGGCGGCCGGGCATGATTCTTGTCACCCACCCCCTCCTGTGCCTTGTAGATTCATAGGTGCTCACTAACGGCACTTGACCCAATAATAATATCAATTTATATAGCGCCTTTCACCCGAGGGTCACAATAGTCTGTGAAGGCTATGTATATTTGTCTTTGGTGACAGGGAAGGAGAGGGGTTTCTCTTTCAGACAAATCCACTGAAGTGGATAACAGTGGTAAATAGTAGGAAGTATGGACAAGCTGGCGTTGATTCAAACAAACGTGTTAGTCTAGCAATGTCTGTATGGGGGTGCTGACAATGCAGGTCCACAACGCATGTAGAAACACAAGCCTCAATGTGCTTTTAGAAAGGTTTCAGGCTATGTGTTGGTACACCAGCGTAGGTTTGTGCTAACGCCCAACTCCGTTTTTGCATGACCACAGACCACAATAAATGAAATTTGTAACAGGTCACAGTGTGAAGAATGCGCGACTCGTTTGGACTGATCACACGTCAACTCGACCAATCATGTATAAAGCTATTAATGAAACAAGTACTACTTATGGAAATCTTGTGGTCTCTCTCCTATGGATGAACTAGCCATAGCAGGAACACTATAGGCCACACATGCAAATGAGCGCCGTAACAAGCCAATGTGAGCACAGTGACAGATATTTAATAGCCATTTCCTGCAGGGCAATAACAAATTAAATACAAATCTGTATTATCACCCCCAACCACCAGTTTTCATCATTTTCATACGTTACGAAACCACGCAATATTGCGTGGTGCAACCCAAAATCACATCGGTAAAGAGGGCACTCATGTTTCCTCGTGGCATTATTATAAAACTACTACTTTTGCTAATTAATAAAATGATCAACCCAAGGACTGTGTTAAGTCAATATGTGGCGGGGGGGGGACCAGAACCAGTGAAAGAAATTAAAGGGAACGCTCGACACGGGTATCCCGAAAGAACAGCTTTGAAAAGCAACCATATGAAACTAAGTTCAACCGCAAGAAAATAGCCGTTGCATGACAACTAACATTCATGTTCACAAGGTGTTATTCGATTTATAGGCCACAAGGATTACGAGCAGCCGACTCAATGTAGCTAGGACTTTACTCAGGCTTGTGATCAAAACACAAAGAATGGCCTCATCTCTGTGGGTTTTTGAGAGTACATACATTTTTATCAACAAAACCACCAAAGTTGGAAACCTTACCTACCTATAAAAATTATATCAAGTATCATCTTTACCATTAAGTGATTTTCGAGTGCACAAAATGTAACGAACAAGGACGTTCCGTCATATCAGATGCAAGGCATTTACAGTAAAGTATAGACATATCGAAGCAATTATTTTAAAAGGGCATGAAAGACCCTGATAATATCCGTCAGATGATGCATCAAACATGTCTGGTGAAATGGATTTGGCAGCAAAACAACAATCCGTTAAACAAGACTACATTTTCTACAAGTCCAATAAATAGACACCGTGAAAAAGCCCCAATCCACTCCCCACCAAATCAACTCAAACCACAACATGAGCGTCTCAGCCTGTTAGGGTGTAAATGCACAATACGGAGGAAGCCTTTGGGCTTAAAAGCAGGCTAATTGAAGTGTGGTTTTCAAACTTGCCTGTTCGAGAAAATTAATTTGAAAGCTTGATTGTACTGACCAAGTGGCAGACTGGCAATAATGGACTGCACTTAGAAAGGACTGAATGACCAGTCACCTAGAGACTATTACTAGACGTATGCCATGCTATATAAAGTAGATTATTATTATATCAACAGGTTGATTTATGGTGTCTAGATAATAATTATTTATCCAGTTGCCAGTTGCTCATGGTTAACGCATTGCCGGTAATTGTTGCTGGCACGGATTGCCCTGAAATTGTCTTGCTGGATCACACCCTTAAGAATGCTAAGAAATGTTCTTTTCCATGCAGATGTGATCACAAACCTGAGTTTCATTGCTTTTCAAAATGTTGTCCAGGGAAACCAGGAGATCTACACAAAACTCGCATGGGAAGCCATTCTGTGGACAAACATCATAACCATATATAAATAGGTGTACGCATTTAAAACGGGTCGCAACATTTTCAGATTACTTTAAGCAGCGACATCTAGTGAAATAAAATATTTTAAAATGCACCTTTACATAAAAGCGGACTTCCAATACAGTGGAGTGCTGAACTGGCTATGCGCATCTTAAAATCAATGTGGTCATAACTAGTAGAGCCTTGGAAGTAGGAATGCTCATCCCCTGAAGACATTCAACAGACGAAAAGACATTCATGCCACATGCCAGGCTATGTGCACCACCACCATCACCACCATCATAATATAATAACCCTTGTGCAGCGCTTTGTGACCCTCGGGTGAAAGGCGCTATATAAAACGCTATTATTATTATCAGCAGAAGCCGTCTCGTGGCTTAACAGCCTCGACTTATTTGTACGCTGATTGTGGGTATGAAAACACAGCTATGCTAAAACTCAGCGAGTTGGCACAGTGGGTAGCACAGGTGGTGCATCGGCCAGTCATCTCAGTCGGTCAAGCCCATGGCGTATGGGTCTGTCCTGTGATCTCCTGTCGGCGAGGGTTCGACACTTTGCGTGGCCTCAAAGTGCACCTGGCAAACGGCGGTTGTTGTTATACATGAATAGCGTAAACCTCAAGGGCAATAGTCTCCCCCTAAAACCCTTTAGCTCTGGGAATTGAAACAACTGTACTGATGCAGCTTTTCACGGCTCGAATCATGTTTCGCCTCCCACGCCTGATGATGCTTCCAACGTGGGAGGCGAAACGTCGCGAGGGAGACGGGGAGATGGCTCGACACAGCTATCCAAAAAGAGAACAGCTCTGAAGAGCAACCGAAATAAAACAAACCCAACAACTTTCAAATAACAATCCACGAGGGCACCCGGTCAGCCGGTGCCAGACCTGTTTCCAGACGGGCAGGCAGGTCCGGACGGCGCCACACTGCACCGCCGTGTCCAGGTCGCGGCACCAGGCTTCGGGCCCGCTGTTGCACACCGCGGGGTACGCGGGCCCGGCGAGGGCGCTCCCTGCGCACCGCGAGCAGGAGCGACAACATCCCGCGTGTTGCCGTCACGCGCCACTCTGCTGCGGCAAAGTCCCCGGCACGCCGTGGGTAGTTTTGAAATCGTCACAAAACACAGGCGATCAAGTAAAAGAATTTTCAGACACGTGGACATCAAAGTCAAACAATTAAATGGAGAGAGATCAGGACGTGTTACTTGAGGAAGAGGCGTGGGCAGGTACACGCACAGTCATCAGCCATGATCAATCCACTGCTGGGTGAAGGGCACACGGAGATTTAATTTCGGTTCGATGTGCCGCACAGCTTAGGACGAGAAGCACTGTTGTGGATTATAGGGTACATATGCCATTATTAAGAGACTAGTAAGGTCACGAAAGAACACTAATACCCAGACAATCTAAGGCCTAGATTGTCTGGGTATTACCCACTGGGAAGACCCTTAGTGTTCTTAGTGTTCTTACGTGACCTTTCTGGTAATGCCCAGACAATCTAGGCCTTAGATTGTCTGGGTATTACCATTAGGGAGGTTGCAAGCTGTCGTGGTGTAATGGTTATCAGACTGCAATTTAAATTCAGAGGTTGCCGGTTCCACCTCTGGGTGCGGTACATGAAGCAATGAGCAAGTTTCTCAACCATCACCACTTCTTGGTCTACCCAGTCAATTGGCAAGTCTTACATCTTCCAAACAGTCTGATCAGCGTGGAAGAGTAGGCCAAAATAAACAAACATTAAGGTTTGTCTAGATGTTCCTGCCAGCAGTGGAGTGAGCAGGCAACTGCAGGGCTGCACCTTTTGACCTTACAACCCCATACAGCATATCTTCTTCTTTGCGATTCTTCGAAGCACGATGGTCAGCCTCTGGACATCGTTGTCTTTCAGCTCGGCCTCGAAGTGTTTGGTAGAATTCGCAGGCAATACCAAGTATTACCTGACAGGGATCGCGACGTGAACGCTTCTACCTTGACCCCCTACAGCATATCATTAGATGTTAATAATTATTATTACAGCAGAAAAATACCCAGTGAGCTTTCAAGCTCTTTATATGATTCCTGCGACACAACAAACACGCGAATTGACATTACGCAGTAAACGTCACTTGACTGGGATTTTAAATCAGATTTTCTCCTCGTCGTATCTTATGTATATACCAATCAGAAATGAACCTGATTCACTCTAACAGCATATGTAGTGATGGTTAATATCATATATTTGTCTTCAAGGAAGTGACGGCCATCTTAGGGGACGCTGGCAGAATGTTGCCGCTCTTAAGATTGCCAGTTTCACGACCTTTCATTATATTCAAAGTAGCCTCGTTCATTTATTTTCTGTTGCTTTGGTTTTTATTGTTTTTTCTTTCGTTGTTGACATGCCGTCCTCTTCACGGCCCTTGTGCAGCGCTTTGTGACCCTCGGGTGAAAGGCGCTATATAAATTGAAATTATTATTATTATTATTATAATTATTACAGAGTGGAGCAAGTATTTGTATGCATTTGCATGTCCGCACTGAGGGTATCAGGTTCAAATCCTTTCTAACCACACATTTTAATCTGCACAACACCGAGGCTTGTATGGCTTATTTCAGCTTTACTTACCGCTTGCTGATAACTCTTCTGAAACGTTAACAATATTTTAGCTTTAAAATTCACACTTTTTGCACGACCATCACTCCTCTTAAGTACTCTTCCGCCTTTATCCTTGACGTAAGAAAACTGTTGTGTTATACCAGTTTTCACATATGCATCATAACGTTGGACAATATCACCAAGATTGGAAAATAAAATGGAAGAAACTGAAATGTGGTTCTTTAGACGCACCTCGAATCAAGAAATGTTGTCAAAAAGGGAATGTAGAAGGAAGATGTTGAAGTACATTAGAAAGAGACATTCGACGTTTATTGGGCATATTATGAGGAAGGAGGAAGTTGAAAATCTGGTTATAACTGGAACAATTGAAGAAAAGTGAGATCATGGACAAGAGATTGACTTATGTCAAGAGTCTATCTAAATGGATAAACATGTCAACAGTGGACATTCTTGGAACATCAAAGAGCAGAGATTTGTGGAAAACCATTGTCACCAACGTCCTGTAGGATGTGGAACCTATAAAAAGAATCACGAGTTACACGCTTGGAAGAAAATCACTCGTAGGGCGGGTACTCTGCAAGTATAATCCATTAATCCATCCATTGTCAGAAACCGCTTAATCCTATACAGGGTCGCGGTGAGCCGGATCTTATCCCGGCAGACACAGGGCAAAATAATAATAATAACATTTTATATAGCGCCTGTCACTCGAGGGTCACAAAGCGCTGCACAAGGGCCGCGGAGAGAACGGCATGTCAACGACAGAAAAAACAACTAATAAAAGACATAGCAACGAAAAATAAATGATTAAGGCCGCTTCGAATATACTGAAAGGTCGTGAAACTGGCAATCTTAAGAGCGGCAACATTCTGCCAGCTTCCCCTAAGATGGCAGTCACTTCCTTGAAGACAAACACGGAGGGAGACCGGGAGGGAGGGTGAGCGACAGGGAGAGACATAGGGACACAGAGACAGGAAGACAGACACGAGGGGGAAACAACGCTAATCCAAATGAAACAATCAACATTGAAGCACAATAATTACACACAAACACGCAACAGCAAAAAAAACGCAGCCACCCACAACAACAAAAACACAACTTCCA
>JAZEWU010000038.1:5855323-5867015 GCA_036362915.1 Geotria australis | reverse complement strand
CGGCAATATGTTGGCGCCGGCAAACCGCCTGGCTGCCTCCTCCGCCTCGCTGCGGTTTCCTCGCTACGCCTCTGAGCTGTTCTCTCTTCGAATTAATACGTTCAAGATTGAATGAATATCTGCGCGTTATAAATAGCTGGTCGCGCTGCAGACCAGCTCTGTAGAGCAACCATCGTGAATCGAGCCGTGAAAACCTACATCAGTACGTTATACATACATAGGGTTTATTGTTGGGCGGAATGGTGGCGCAATGGGTAGCGCTGCCGCCTCACAGCAAGAAGGCCCCAGGTTCGAATCTCGGCTCGGGCGCCTTTCTGTGTGGAGTTTGTGTGTTCTCCCCGTGTCCGCGTGGGTTTTCTCCGAGCTCTCCGGTTTCCTCCCACTACTTAAGAAAACAACATCCATTCATTATTTGAAGGCTTTCATGACCAATGTTATTCATCGTGAGGTTCTGTTTGTGAGTTTAGGTCATGTGAAGGTGTGCTCCGGTATATCGACGGGTGCACTTCACTTACACACCTTCACATGACCTAAACTCACAAACAGAGCCTCACTATTAATTATTTGGCCGATAACATCATAATATATAGGAAACAGTGTGTGGCAATATGTTGGCGCCGGCGAACCGCCTGGCTGCCTCCTCCGCCTCTCTGCGCTTTCCTCGCGCCTCTGAGTCGTTCTCTCGTCGAATGAGTACCTTCGACATTGAATGAATATGTGCGCGTTATAAATGTAAAATGATTATTATTAAAGGAACGACGGCCGTTTGTTTGTCCGGGTATATGTTCTTGGCCATTGCGGAGGCGTTATATCCTGTCCTTGACCTCTAAGTGCTCTCATAGGGGATGACACGAACCCTTTTGCCTGTCAGGGCCCGTATAACCCAGCTCAATACAGATCACGGCACACAATGCGTATAGCTGCGAACTATCGGACTCTCCCCCATGAAGAGATGCTCGGAACGACACGAGGCGAGAGTCGAGTTGTGTTACGGTCCTGAATAAGGGGCTAATTATCTCAGCAGACTGTTAGCTGGGTTGAATAAAGCTGACGATATACTACTGATGTAGGTTTCCACGGCTCGATTCATGACGGTTGCTCTTCAGAGCTGTTCTTTCGGGATAGCCGTGTCACTGAGCGAACTCCATCTCTCCCCCGCTACGTTTCGCCTCCCACGTTGGAAGCATCATGAGGCGTTGATGCTTTCAGCGTGAGAGGCGAAACGTCGACACGGCTACCCCGAAAGAACAGCTCTGAAGAGCAACCATCGCGGAGACACGCAGAATGAACAACTGCTAAAGCAAAACAACTGTCGCCTGCAGAGCGTGACGCTCCTGAGCTTTGGTTAAGCCGAGCTTAAATCATTGCAAGATTCACACTTGCGGCGGTTGCAGTAGCAGCTTACCAGCCCAAACACCTCTAAGCTGTAACACTTTGTAATTCAAAGAGCTCATTACGTTGCGGTAGGGAACTTCATCTCTCAGGACTTCAATAAGGGTTGTTTGCAACGTGTTGCAAATATTTTCACCAAAATAATAGAAATATGGGCGGCACGGTGGCGCGGTGAGTAGCGCTGCCGCCTCACAGCAAGGAGGACCCGGGTTCGAATCTCGGCTCGGGTGCCTTTCTGTGTGGAATTTGCATGTTCTCTCCGTGTCCGCGTGGGTTTTCGCCGGGCACTCCGGTTTTCTCCCACAGTCCAAATACATGCTGCTGCACAGGTTAATCGGCCTGCGAACTAGATTGCCCCCGGTGCCCTGTGATAGACAGGCGTCCTATCCTGGGTATAGCCCTGCCTTGCGCACTGTGTCTGCTGTGATAGGCTCTGGCTCACCGCAACCCTCTGCAGGATTAAGCGGCTTCGGGGACAACATGCAAACTCCACACAGAATGGCACCCGAGCCGGGATTCGAACCCTGGTGCTTCTTGCTGTGAGGCTGCAGCGCTACTCACCGCGCCACCGTGACGCCCGGCTTTAATACACGCGACTTGAGAGGACGGACGTACGGGCAGCGTTAGTCAAGTCACGGGGCCAACATTATCCCTGCGGGTTAATTTCTCTTGACATTTCATTGAGAAAAAAGGGGGTGACTGTAGCGTAGGAGTACAGAGCTACAGACGACTGTCAAATCTCCGGGCGGAAGCACTTTGTGCAAAGTGGACAATTACGGCACCTAATTAGATAACCGATGATGATGCACGGAACGGCGGCTAACAGGTTCTGCCGTGCCGGGCGTGCCGACAAACCCACGTGACCCGAGCGTCTCATTTGTTTTCATAACCATGGCCTGCACGTAAATACCTCCCAGGAAAATGTGTTGTGGTGAGGAGTGGGGCGGTAGCCCAGTGGTTAGCGCACCGGGCTACGAATCTGGCGACCCGAGGTCGAATCCCGCTCACGGCCAACACCAGTGACGATTTTCTGAACAGGTCCTGGGCCTCCCCTCAAATGAGTACCTAGTGCGGTGTGTAAACATCGCCATTAGGGAGACAAAGGCGGCCGGACGTGGCGCTGGTCACCCACCCCCTCGTGTGCTGTGTCGACCTTCATAGGCGCTCTCTAACGGCACTTGCCCCAACAGTCTGTTAAGGCTACGCGGGGGTCTTTAATGGCACTATGTTTCGCTAACGACGTCAAATAAATCGATTTCTCACGCACCTTGGTCACGCAAAGCTCTAAGTACCGGCTTGTGTCAAAAATGTTAGAATGGAATTCAAACGTCAACGCACGACAAATTCACTCGGCAGATTTGACCCGGAGCTCATCAAAGCCGGGATCAATGGATCATCGCTTCCCGAGAAGACGTGCTGTGAATTGATGTCGTTGTTATCGGCAAAGCGTGGCCTCCCCACAGACGAAAACACCTCTGCTCGAAACCGCGCAATCCTGTACAGGGTTGCGGCGAGCCGAAGCCTATCCCGGCAGCCACAGAGGGATAGATAATAATAATTTTACATTTATACCGCAGCCAGGCAGTGTTGCCGGCGCATTATAATGATAATAATTCATTCATTCATTCATTTTCAGAAACCGCTTAATCCTGTACAGGGTCGCGGTGAGCCGGAGCCTATCCCGGCAGACATAGGGCGCAAGGCATGGCTATACCAAGGACGGGACGCCAGTCCATCACAGGGCACCGGGGGCAATTTAGTCCGCAGGCCAATTAACCTATGCATGTTTTTGGACTGTGGGAGGAAACCGGAGCGCCCGGCGAAAACCCACGCGGACACGGGGAGAACATGCAAACTCCACACAGAAAGGCACCCCGAGCCGAGATGTCCCAAAGCTCCGTGGCAAGTATGCAGCTCTGCCTCCGACACAGCCGCATATCGCCGGGTTAATATATTACTGTTTTAATGCAGCGTTGTTGTTGTGGTCATTTATCATTTTTTTTAACAACAGAGGTGACAGCATCGTTTAAGAATGTACCTTCTTATTAATCAGCGGAACCTGCCTCCGCTTGACATCAGCCACGTTTTGAAAGTAAACGGTCAGGAAGTGTCCAGATGGTCTCTGCCAGCAGTCGCCAAACAGCAGGCTCCGCATCAATGTTAGAAGGAGGCGTCTGACTTGGGGTCTATTCATTGACAGAAACCGCTTAATCCTGTACAGGGTTGCGGTGAGCCGGAGCCTATCCCGGCAGACACAGGGCGGTGCAAGGCAGGGCTATACCAAGGATGGTGACGCCAGTCCATCACAGGGCACACTGGTGGTAATTTAGTCAGCAGGCCAATTAACCTATGCAGCAGCATGTCTTTGAACTCTGGGAGGAAACCGACGTGCCCAGCGAAAACCCACGCGGACACGGGGAGAGAACATGCAAACTCCACACAGAAAGGCACCCGAGCCGGGATTCGAACCCGGAAACCTTCTTGCTGTGAGGCGGCAGCGCTACTCACCGCGCCACCGTGCCGCCCTTGCTCAAGAAGCCGTCACGTCCAATCCATTTAGAAGAAGCCCTCAGTAAATTTGCGGCAGACAGCTGTGTGTGCGATCCTTGTCCTAACGATACCCCAATCGTCCCCCTATGACTCGGCATAACTATAGGGTTGAAACCCTCGAGCAGGGACACAGCATGAAAGAGACGATTCGAGAAATTCATCGTCTGTTCTTCCACGCATTCTCAAAGGCAAAACAAGAACACTTACACGCACAAAATACAATTCATGCTGCAGTGAAGTAGGTGGACAAGTACAAACAACAATACCAACTCAATACACTCATCAATAACACAGAACACTCAGCGTTTTTCCTCCCGCGTTGGAGGCATAACACCCGACGAGCCCTCCGACGCGGGAGGCGAAACGTCGCGAGGGAGAGATGGAGATCGCTCGACCCTGCTATCCCAAGAGGACAAGCTTTCAAGAGCAACCATGAATTTCGCATAAAATCTACTTCCAGCTGGGACTGTTTGTGACCTGCACGGATCAGGTTCGAGGGTAATAGTTTATTTCGTTTGACGAGGTGATTCCTTAGAAAGGCCAGAATAGTCTCATCTGCAAGAGCGACGTGCGTCACCGGAACGACAGAGGCATCAGCGTACACACGTGCACAGCACGCCGACGTGACGCACACACTCGTCTCCTACCGGCACAGTTCGACTGACGCGTCAATCCAAACAGCCGTGTATGGGTGGCACGCAATCATCCTAATGGATCCGTAAATCCTGGGACAGAACTTCAAACGGGCGTCATTTCAAACAGTGTGTCCAGAGGACACTTTGGTCGAACACGTGCAAACAAAACATAACGACGAGGGCGCTTTGTTTGCAGTGCCTGTGCGCTGGCATCTCATCAACAGACTTGGCAATGGGACAAGGCTGGGAAATATCCGAAATCGAAGTCTTAAAGTGCTACTGTCGATTAAAACAAGTCACCACTCTCGTTTTCGTAAGGTCCACTCGAACACGAACCACGATTATAACCCTAACAAAACTCCAAAACGAGAACATTCATAGCGTGGTATTTTAAAGATGTATTTATTTACCCGCAAACATATTCCTTGGTGACTTTCAGTAATCGTCTATAGAATTATCTCTTTAGTGATTCGACGTCAACTCTATACAACGTCTATTTCATGTAAAGCCTTGTTTTTGTACACCGAGCGGAGCTGGCAGCATTGACAAAAGACTTTAAACAATACTGGCAGCAAGACACACACTAATTATCCATCATTTACAGCTGCTATCCTGCATGAAATGAATGTGCATTCCACACATTCAGAGGGCCACATTCGGGTTTTCCTTCACGTGCCATGTTTACCTTGCGTCCATTCCACTGGTGGAGCGGGCCCTGTGTGCGCATTCCGTGTTGAGAATTGCGTATAATTCGCTGAACCGCCTCATCAGATGCCAGCTGAGAAGCCCTCGTTAGACCCTTTACTGTCGGGAGACAGGCCAAACAAAACTCACGACGCGGCCAAGCGGATGCACTTTCTCCCCCGGGTGGAGGATCAGTACATTTGGATCCAGGTTGATTCACTCAGAACCAGCCGAGAGCCGTTTCAAAGCTCCATCTCTTCTTCAGCGAGGACATTTATTGTAAGATAACACTTTAATGATGACGGTTAGAGATAGCTCTAGGGTTCATCTGCGGGACAAGGCACCCATCCTGAGAGGGAGCCTCACAATTTCACGACACCGGCTATCGTCCCTTCCAGCAGCGCGTCACGCCGGCTCACTTCTCTTAACGATAACGTTGATGTGCGCCTCATCTCTAATCCCCACGTTCCGCGTTCGTCCTCGCGGTGCAATCCCGAGTGCGCATTTCCAGCGTCATCATCAGCGCCCGCTTAACCGTGTGCAGGGTCGCGGGGGGGGGTGGGTCACAGCCTATCCTGGCAGACACAGGGCACAATGCAAGGCTATACGGAGAATAGGACGCCAGTCCATCGCAGGGCACCGGGTGCAGCCTAATCAGCAAGTCAATGAACCTAAGCGGCAGCAGCATGTCGTTGGATTCTGGATGGAAACCGGAGTGCCCGGCGAAAACCCAGGGGGACACGGGGAGAACGCAATAAACCGCGCACAGAAAGTCACCCAAGCTGAGAATCGAACGCGCGACAACCGCGTCGAAACCGACGGCTGCTCGCGGCGCCTCACCATCGCTCGCGACGAGCGCGGCGCGCCGCTGCCAACTCGCTGGCGGGAAAGACGCCGAGCTAGTGCGCGGGGGCGGTTAACCGCAGCTGTCATCAATGACCCCCAACGAGAACGGAACTTGCCCACGTAAGTAGTTCGACGCGGGGAAAAAGACTACACGGTTCATTATTCATTTTTGGCTTCCTCCCCTACCGCACAACCCCCCCATGCGCGAGTTGTGATTCGATGGTTCTTGCGGGTGTCGTGTCGCGCGCGAGATGATGAATCTACACATTTTTTCCACGTGTCCATCCATCCATCCATTTTCTGAAACCGCTTAATCCCGTACAGGGTCGCGGTGAGCCGGAGCCTATCCCGACAGACACAAGGCGCAAGGCAGGGGGATACCGATGATAATAATAATAATCATAGCAATTATAGAGCGCCTTTCACCCAAGGGTCGCAATGCGCTGCAAAGGGCCGCGGAGAGAACGACATGTCAGCAACGACAGAGAACGGAAAATCAGCAAAACATTTTTTGTTTTTGTTTTCATAATCCGAGCTATGGAGAGAACGGTAAATCGAACCCGGGACCTTCTTGTTGTGAGGCATCGCATTCGCTTGCATACAACCACATTTGCATCTGCTGAAGCCTGACAAGGGCCAGGGTCTATATTTTTTATGCGAGCTCAAAATTTTCAGATAAAATTTAATACATCTTCAAAGTGTTACTGCATAAAGTCCCTTGGAGACTGCCTTTAAATCAAATCTGCCATCGTACATTTTTACGCGACTGTAAAATGTAACCCGCTTTTTTTTAGCCTCGTATCTATAAGTTTAAATTCTTGCATTAGGCGCAGTATGTTTACAAACGGCGGCACGGTGGCATGGTGAGTAGCGCTGCCACCTCACAGAAAGGAGGTCCCGGGCTCGAATCCCGGCTCGGGGGCCTTTCTGTGTGCGGTTTTCATTTTCTCCCCGTGTCCGCTGAGTTTTCGGCAGGCACTCCGGTTTCCTCGCACAGTCCAAAGACATGCTGCGTACGTTAATTGGCCTGCGCACTAAATAGCCTCCGGTGCCCAGTGATGAACTGGCGTCCCATCCTGGGTATAGCCGTGCCTTGCGCACGGGATAGGCTCCGGCTCACCGTGAGCCTATCCAGAAACCGTGACCCTGCAGAGGATTAAGCGGTTTCTGACAATGAATGGGGCTAGATGGATGGCCGCGACCAGAAGACGGCAACACGTGGGCGAGTCACAGGGCTAGAGTCCGCGTGCGAGCGTGTGTCCGCAAGAGAGGCAGTTGTGGATCAGCGCGAGCGGATCAAAGTGAACACGATTCTTTCGGGAATAAGAGCGCGTGAGCCGATCTCACTAAGCGGATTAGAGGCATCAAACGGACGCCTCTGGCCGAGTCTCGAGGCCGATTCTTGTTACGCGCTTCGTACGTGAAATTACTTGGCCAGATTTCACTCGTGAATAAGCTTCCCGTGCTGTTGTTGTTGGTTTTTTTCCCGTCGGCAAAGACGTGCGTCACGCGGCCGAAGTAGATTAGCAGGAGCGTGAGTGGTCGTCAGTGATCGGAACGACACGACGCGAGAGTCGAGTTGTGTTATGGTCCTGAATAAGGGGCTAATGGGGGTCAAGGTAGAAGCGTTCACGTCGCGATCCCTGTCAGGTAATAACTTGGTGTTGCCTGCGAATTCTACCAAACACTTCGAAGCCGAGGAGCTGAAAGACAACGATGTCCAGAAGCTGACCATCGTGCTTCGAAGAATCGCAAAGAAGAAGAAGGGGCTAATTATCTCAGCAGACTGTTAGCTGGGTTGAATAAAGCTGACGACATACTGATGTTGGTTTCCACGGCTCGATTCTTGATCGTTGCTCTTCAGAGCTGTTCTTTCGGGATAGCCGTGTCACTGAGCGATCTCCCGCTCTCCCGCGCGACGTTTCGCCTCCCGCGATGGAAGCGTCATCATGCTGACGTTTCGTCTCCCACGCTGCAAAGTCCTCTCAAACACACACACACACGACTGCCGCAGAGAGCTTTTTATTACAATTTGAGCTTTGTGTAGCGGAGACAAGGGTGGGTACTCCAAGCTCGAATTTCCATTCCATTTGTCAACTAAAATGACACCGACGTAAGCTGTCACGGCTGGCCGTGGGAGGCGAAACGTCGCCGAGCAGAGCGAGAGGGAGACGGAATGCTCGACACGGCTGCGGATAGCAATTCTCAACCAATATTACACGTTATAGACGTAATGACAATAGCCTCGTGCGGTTGCTTAGAAACCTTTCAGGCGAGCAATTTTTCCGCTTGCCAAATTTCCCGCGCATCGCTTAAGAATTCTTCGTATCCCCCGCGGCAAATGCTGTCTGAGTGTTTTGCGGCACTTCGCAGCGGGTGGCGCGTGTGTTTCCTTTGCCCGACTGACAAATCACCGAGAGTTTAAATCCCAGATTAGGCTTAACGCAGCCCTATCCTTTACTCCGAGAATGACCAAAAAAAAAAAGTACACCGAGTTCCGATTTGTGGTAAAATAAATACATAATTTGCGATCGTAATAACGAATACGATTTATAACGCGCGGCATGTAATCATTCACGTGTTTGTTGTGCCGCGGGAATCGTGGAAATAGCTTGCAAGCTCACTGGGTATTTTTCTGCCGTAATAACAAACATCTATCTATTATGTGTATCTATTATTCCATTTTTTTAGTATTAACTCGAAGCGAAACGACTTGGAGACGCGAGGTAACCTGCAGATAGGGGAGTCAAGCCACGTGGTTATCCGGCGCCAACCCGCGAGAAACTGGGCCCTATACATTATGGTGTTCATTAATGTTTTACTTAGTTGTGGGAGGAAACCGGAGAACCCGGGGGAAACCCAGGCAGAACAGGGGGAGAACACACAAAATCCACACAGAAAGGCACCCGAGCCGGGATTCGAACCCAGGTACTTCTTGCTGTGAGGCGGCAGCGCAGCTCACCGTGCCTCAGTTAAGAACACACATGGAGTATCTTCTATTATGTTTAAAACATACACTTTTGTTTATATATTAACAAGGATTTCACGGCTGAATGCATGATGGTTGCTATTCAAAGCTGTTATTTCGAGATGGCCGTGTCGAGCGCTCCCCCCTTCATGTTGGCAACGTTTCGCCTCCCACTAAAGCACATGCTTTAGTGTATGTGCTACATTTTGCTGAAATCTCCATAATCACGAGGTCGCTGTACGCAGTACATTTGTTTTGCGGTGCATTCTAAGTGGATCATTTTTAAATGCCTATTTCTTACAAGCTATTTTGCGGCAGTCGTTTAATTTCCCAAGAGATACAAATTGCTGCTTTCCGCAGTGATTCCGTGGCCAAGTTGTAGCATTGGGACGCGTAGCTCTTAGATACCGTGAACTTACAAGTGAGTATGTGAATGCAGATAGAATTACTTCCCAAATAAAGAGCCTAACCTAATAAAAAATCAAGTTACACGCTAAGTCGTGGAAGGTCCACGGAGTATCAGTAATACATTACTGTGAGAGGAGTGTTTTTAACCCCTGGTTGCTGAATTATAGAAACGTAAAATAATAACAATACCACAATATTTACAATAATAGGATTATTCATGGATTATCAGTGCCGCTTAATTCTGTACAGGGTCGCAGGGGAGCTAGAGCCTATCCCGGCAGACACAGGGCGGTGCAAGGCAGGGCAAGGGGGGCAATTCAGTCCGCAGGTCAATGAACCTATGCAGTAGCATGTCTTTGGACTGTGGGAGGAAACTGGAGTGCCCGGCGAAAACCCACGCGGACACGGAAATAACATGCAAACCCCACACAGAAAGGCACCCGAGCCGGTATACGAATCCGGGACCTTCTTGCTGTGAGGCGGCCGCCCAAGTACAATAGTAAGGTAAAAAAAAATCTCACGGCTCAAATGGATTTTAACTTCAAATATTGCAACAGGTAGGCCTGGTGAGAATGTAAAATGTAAACGCGTATTTACATGGAGGGTAATGTGAGGCAATTGCCTGACGGTAGGGACCACGCGGTGACTGGATCACGGGAACAAGGTGGAGGAGGGCAGAGGAACGCTCACAAGTGATTTGCATTGCTGGGGGTTCGCGGGCGGCACCGTGGCGCGGTGAGTAGCGCTGCCGCCTCACAGCAAGAAGACCCCGGGTTCAAATCGTCAGAAACCGCTTAATCCTGTACAGGGTTACGGCTTCTTCTTCTTTGCGATTCTTCGAAGCGCGATGTTAAATTACAGTTTCCCATTTTCTTACACAGCGAGACCGACCCTGTCCCGGCAGACACAGGGCGCAAGGCAGGGCGACGAGTCATGCCATACTTCATTCCCGCTGTCGCAGCGTCTCGACGACTGTATTGGTTTTTGCCCAATAATGTTCCCGTGTCACGGACTCACGGCCGTAAAGGTGATCGGCTACGGGCCAGTGACATACATCTCGCCGCGGAGGCGAAAGCTCTAAAAATGCCAGGATATAGTTTACGGTGCAAAATAAGAAATGAAAAAAAAAAATCACACGTTCCAAAAGTTGCGATCTGGAGTTTGAAACTGATTCGCAGGCTCTCGCCTTTGAAAGTACAGGAACACGCAGCCACTCACGCTGTGTTGAAATGCACTCTTGGGAGCACTGATCCTCAAACAAAAGCAGGGAAACTTGGATTGACGTTGGACAGTGCACTCATTTACAACGTGAATTACATAAGCAGATAAAACAACTCCTTCACGTATCCGTTTCTCCACCCAAAAACAGAAGTATTTTTTACAAAACCCATCAGCCGTCAGAATTCATCAGCAGGGTTAGGATTTGCGGGCGGGCACGGTGGCATAGTGGGTAGCGCTGCAGCCTCACAGCAAGAAGACCCCGGATTCGAATCGCGGCTCGGGTGTCTTTCCATGTGGGTTTTGCGTGTTCTCCCCTTGTCTGCGTAGATTTTCGCCGGTCACGCCGGTTTCCTCCCACAGTCCAAATACATGCTGCTGCACAGGTTAATTGGCTTCCTGACCCCGGTTCCCTGTGATGGACTGGCGTCCAATCCTGGGTATAGCCTTGCCTTGCGTCCTGTGTCTGCCGGGATAGGCTCTGGCTCACCGCGACCCTCAAGGCACTGACTGAAGCAATGGCCACTCCCTCGCCCATTCCCAAGCGCTTGCAAACAGGGGCGACGAAACGGCAGCTTGATAGCAGCCCAATAAATAAACTTGCTGGGCCACCTGCTCGAGTCAGTCGAACGTCTGGTAAGACTGAACAAATGGGAACGGAGAAATAAAAAAACCCAAACACATCTTGCTTTGTCGGCTACATCTCATTCATCACTGTCAGGGCCCGTGTTAAGGGGGCATCTAAGTCGAATATAGTTCAGCTCTAGGCCTGTTTTCCGCCGCTGCCATTCCGACAGCGACCGAAGTCGGTTCGGAAAAATCGGATAAAAAAAATGCGGGCGAAAATTTTCAACGACGACAACACGGAAAGTGGGTGGCACGGTGGCGTAGTGGGTAGCACTGCCGCCTCACAGAAAGAAGGCCCAGGGTTCGAATCTCGGCTCGGGGGCCTTTCTGTGTGGAGTTTGCATGTTCTCCCCGTGGTCGCGTG
>JAZEWU010000038.1:5835432-5854516 GCA_036362915.1 Geotria australis | reverse complement strand
ACTTCCACACGCGACACCTGGGCAACAACACGAGGTGAGTCTAGGCAAGGCAGGACTTACACGAACTGGGCCAGGAGTAGGCCGCACAAAACAGACAACAAAAACAAGCAATAAGAGCATGGCAGGCAGCAAAAACAAACACCGAAGTTACACAGAAACGAACCGCCAACCAAAGAGAAAAGGAACAGATGAAAAATGAGAAATGTACAACAAATGAAAGCTAAATAAATACGATTAACATGGGGAGTGGGCAGCACGGTGGCGTAAACCCATGAAAAGGGATATACTTTACTAAGGAGTGGTTTGTGTCGCGGTGTTGTATCCTACTGTGATAGTAATACTAGTGTCATCAACTTAAGAAGCGGCACGCGAGAAAATTCCAAGAGAAAAATACGTTGCACTTGCAAATTACAAATGTGCTCAACCATTTATCGACATCCCGCTGATTTCTAATGATCTCGGCTCACGCATCGTTAAATGTTGGGCGCAGACCACGGAGGCTCGGTTGGACAGACACGTAACAGGAGAGTGTTGACGCATTTATCAGCGGTGTGTTCAGATTGTTTAGACACATGTATAGGCTTTGAGGGCGGCACGGTGGCACGGTGAGTAGCGCTGCCGCCTCACAGCAAGAAGACCCCGGGTTCGAATCTCAGCTCGGGTGACTTTCTGTGTGGAGTTTGCATGTTCTCCCCCTGTCCACATGGGTTTTCGCCGGGCACTCCGGTTTCCTGCTACAGTCCAAAGATATGCTGCTGTATTGGTTAATAATCCTGTGGATTAAATTGCCCCTGGTGCTCCTGATGGACTGGCGTCTGATCCTGGGTATAGCCCTGCCTTGCGCCCTGTGTCTGCCAGGATAGGCTCTGGCTCACCGTGACGCAGTACAGGATTAAGCGGTTTCTGACAACGGATGGATGGGTAGGCTTTGATTGAAAATCCTCTGAGACGATAAGTTTCCCCACGGCGTTGCAAGAGGCAGCTCCGCAGTCGAGTGGGCGGCTCACAATCGGAATGGTGAGAGTTCATATCCTAGGTGGTGGGCGTTGACGCATCCTGAGAGGGCCTGCAGGGTGGCACAGCGGTAACAACTGTGCCTCACAGAAAGAAAGTCCGCCGCGAGGCATTTCGATTGCCACCTCGGGGGCCTTTCTGTGTGGAGTTTGCGTACTCTCCCCCTGTTTTGCGTGGATTTCCTCTGGGTTCTCCGGTTTCCTCCCACAACTTAAAAAAAACCCACTAATTAATTAATTGGCTGATAACATCATAACATATAGGACGCAGTGTGTGGCTAAATGTTGGCGCCGGCAAACCGCCTGGCTGCCTCCTCCCAATCTCGACAAACCGATCGAGATTGGCGGCTGTAGATTTCAGCCGGTGCGTCGTAGACTTCTAGCCGTGTGGTGTGACTTTTATGGTATTTCTTTTCGTAGCACTGCTCACGGTGTTGTGCATCCATGCGGTCACACGTCTCAAGAAAGCTGAGTTTACAAGTTAAACAAAACACATTACGGTCCTTGTACGTTTGCCCTTGGCGCGGGATTGTGTGGAATGCCTAATATAAAGTACGTTAATGAAATCTGGAAGAAAGTTTCCGTGGGGTTTTTTTTTTGGATGATAGCCTAATACGCGCTATAATGCTGCGCAAAGCATTCAGAAACAAATAGATATCTTTATGATCCGCGAACACATTGCTTTTTCACATCACTATTTCCATCCATCCACCCGTTATCAGAAACTGCTTAATCCTGTCCAAGGTCGCGGTGAGCCGGAGCCCATCCCAGCAGACACAGGGCGCAAGGCAGGGATATGCCCGTGGTGGGACGCCAGTCCGTCACAGGGCACCGGGGCAATTTAGACAGCAGGCCAATTAACCTAAGCAGCAGCATGTCTTTGGACTGTGGGAGGAAACCGTAGTTCCCGGCGAAAACCCACGCGGACAAGGGGAGAACATGCAAACTCCACACAGAAAGGCGGCACCCGAGCCGGCATTCGAACCCGGGGCCTTCTTGCTGTGAGGCGGCAGCGCTACTCACCGCTACGCCACCGTGCCGCACCTCTGTCCCATATCTGTGATTCGAATGTGAAAAACATAAAGGCATTACGTAAAAAATAGAATTCTGCATCTCTGCAACTGTTCAGAAAATTCATCGCACAGCTGTGTTGTGATAACACAAAGCTTGCAACATTTTTTCTGTTAAAGTTAAGGCGCTTTAAAAGTAATACATCTTATTATGTAAGTGTTAGGTGTACAGCGGCGCAAGACAAAACTCGGCAGGAAAAACATTTGATTAAAAAATCTAATTGTTTTATTTATGTTGTAATTGCTGCACTTTATCATTTTAATTTGCCACAAGCTTGCATCACACTTGTACAACTTACAGCACGCAGCATCGCTCGGAGCGCGACTATAATATTCTGTATGTGTTAATCACTCGGAACCGTGTTGTGTGTTATTGTGAAATTGCCATTCACCCTTTGTGAAACGTTTTTTTACAATTTATAACGTGTGGCGCAGTATTCGTTGAACGTCGAAGGTATTTTTTGTTTGAAGAGAGATTGACTCGGACGCAGAGAGGTGGGGGGAAGGCAACCACGCAGTCAGTCGGCGACAACACTCCAGTCACTGCGCCCGACAAATCTGACAATAAATGTCAAATACGCCATTGGGACAGTTCACGTCTCCATTAGTCACCCTGAGCCTGTAAGTGGAAAAGCCACATTCCATCAAGGGGACCTGTATCTCTTTAAGACAGGTATTATATATCAACTCTGGAGGAATCGTGGACGGCCTGAGTTGCCCCCTAACTGTGTGCGGCACGGTGGCGCGGCGAATAGCGCTGCCGCCTCACTGCAAGAAGGCCCTGGGTTCGATTCCCGGCAGACTCGCACACAGGTTTCCCTTGACGGCGAGTAGCAGGGATTGAGACAGTCGGTGGTGTTTGACAGCGACAGCAGGCAAACCCCATTGTCACCATGAAGGGGAATATATTATATTTCGAGGGGCGCTTTTGTTAGCGTTAAGAAAGCGTTCAAGGCTCGGGATGAGGTAGGTTGACGCGCCAAATGCCGCCGTCTAATTCTGAAAAAGAATGATGTAAAAAAAAATAACTCCATAGAATCCACCCCTGAGTGCTTTGCCTTTATAGTTGGAATTGTTTAACTAACATAAAGCCCTCCCATCTCGGATAAACGTTCCAAAGTGGTGAATCGTCTGGCACCGAGGTTTTTGCCGCAATTGGCTCAACGGTCAGAGACGCGAGAGAGCTTATTAGCAGCCTGGGTCCTTTGATGTCGCTAATAAATCCAACTAGACACGAATTTAGTTTCGACGGTTGCTCTTCAGAGCTGTTCTTGTCGGGAATTGAGTGAGCTTGGACGGCATGCCCGTCCGGCCACACGCCCGCAGTGCTGACGCTTAACGTTCGTTAAATATATCGCACGAGTGAGATTGCATCTCAGCACCCGTGGTCACATTAACCCGTTGGCTTGCCAACGCGCGAAATTATAAACACATTACCGGCACCCGTTGAGTGTGTTATTTGTGGGGAGCGGTAGTGTAGCGGTTAGCATGCTGCGCTACAAACCCGACAACCCAAGATTCGATTGCCACTCACGGCCAACACCAGTGACGATTTTCTGAACCAGTCCTGGGCCTCCCCTAGGTCGACTCAGCCTCATCTCTGTCTCCCCGTCACCTCGTCCTCACCTCGTCTCTGTCTCCCTGTCACCTCATCCTCAAATCGTCACCGTCTTCCTGTCACCTCGCGTCTCACCTCCTCCTCCGTTGTCTAACCGCTCCCGTCATTTGTTTAGATTTCCCACAGTGCATGGAGGGGGGTGGACTGACTGAGGGACACTGGCAACTTTTAAATGTAGATGCGAATGATCAGGGATTTATCACGTGCGCAGAACTGACCGCCCCATCACCACCGTCCCACGAGTCAGTTCGTTCGATTGCGTCCGAGAATCTCACCATTACAGAGAAAGCCGGACACATTATTTCCGTACGAATGTTATAAAAAAACCACTCAATCGTTGTCATATTCCGCCCGAGTAGATAGCCGCTTGATGGCCATACTAAATATGACACGCTTCATAAAGCGTCTGAATCGTTAACATCCGAAAACCGAGTAAGTGCCGACAATGTTTCACGTCGAATCATCTCGCCGAGTGTAACTCACCGTCCAATGAACACGGCGCGCTGTGGTGACGTTTGTTGTTGCAGTGCATCGTACCTGGTCGGTGGCGCAGCACGAGAACGGAACCCCGCAGGCAGCCTTGCTCGGAGCAGAGCACAGGTGGTACGGGTTGTACTCCCAGTCCAGGTACGAATCCGCGCCACAGCATTGAAACTAATGGGAGACACAAAGACAAAGACCCCCCTTTATAGCCTTAACAGGCTGTTGGGAGCAATTGCTGTTGGCGAGCACCGATGAAGGCCGGCACGGCACACGAGGGGTGGGTTTGCAAACATCATGAATCGAGCCGTGAAAACCTACATCAGCTCATTAAAATGTCCAGCTTTCGTAGCTATGAAGAGAACTTTGAGGCAACGGGAGGTGCTGCCTTTGGACCGATTCAAATCCGGGGAGTTCATCCTTGTGACGGATTTAACCCCCCGCACCAAGTCGCTGGGTGAATAGATTGAAATTCAATCGAGGTCACACAAGCCTGAACATAACAATAATAAACTCTATTTATAACGTGCACATATTCATTCAATTTCGAAGGTATTCGAAGAGGGAACCGCAGAGGCAGAGGAGGCAGCCAGGCAGTTTGCCGGTGCCAACTTGCTGCTTCCTATAATATGATGTTATCGGCCAATTTATTTTTTTTTAATTGTGGGAGAAAACCGGAGAACCCGGAGGAAACCCATGCAGAACAGGGTGCGCCACCCTGCCGACCCGCGTACAGGGCCCGTGTGATAACATTCAATGCCAATTGGTCCAAGTTGGCACACTGAGGAGAACCTTTCAGCATCTGCACTTATACGATGATGCGCTCCATCGTGCCCACAGACGAGATGCCCGATATACACTGAAGCCAGCCACGCAGCACACACAGCTGCGCTTGATATTTGAATTGGCGATCCTTGGCGGTGTCAAACTGATCCAACCGGCACGGTCCATAGACTATCTAAATGGAGTCTTAGCAGGAGCAGTTGGTGACCCTTCTAAATGAGGGTCATCCTATACACTGCTCAATGCTGTATCAATCGCCGCTTTAAGCAGCCTGGTATCATTAAACATGATAGGAAAACAGATCCAATTATCAATTTGCGGGACCAAAGGTCAAGCAAATTTATACACAACACGTTTGTCTATTGTTATAATGGACAAACCACACAAACCACAAATGGACAAATCAATTAGCGTTTGCATCGATCAGACTTGTAAAGGTAAAGGGGCAGCGCTGCAATTATACTGATGTAGGTTTTCACGGCTCCATTCATGATGGCTGCTCTTCAGAGCTGTTCTTTCGGTATACCCGTGTCGAACGATCTCCCTCTCTCCCTCACGACGTTTCGCCTCCCACGTTCAGAACGGCTGATGATGCCTCCAACGTGGGAGGCGAAACGTCGCGAGGGAGAGATGGAAATTACTCGACAAGGCTATCCGGAATGAACAGCTCTAAAGAGCAACCAGCCCTGCGATTCTTCGCTTGTGCCACTGCTGGCAGAAGGGAAATTCAAGTAGTGGGGATATGGGATGGCATGGTGGCGCGGTGAGTAGCGCTGCCGACTCACAGCAAGAAGGTTCCAGGGTCGAATCCCGGCTCGGGTGCCTTTCTGTGTGGAGTTTGCATATTATCCCCGTGTCCACGTGGGTTTTCGCCGGGCACTCCGGTTTTCTCCCACATGCTGTTGTACAGGTTAATTGGCCTGCGGACTAAATAACCCCCATTGCCCTGTGATGGACTGGCGTCCCGTCTTGGGTATAGCCCTGCCTTGCTCCCTGTGTCTGCCAAGATAGGCTCCGGCTCACCACAACCCTGTACGGGATTAAGCGGTTTGTGAGAATGAATGACTGAAAATGAATGGGATATGGAGAAACTGACTGCTTCAAGGTGAGGAAGAGAGATGAGCTCTCCATCACGCTCATTCGAGCACGGAGGAACTTTAATTTTCACGCTGATTTTCTGGCGGGGAATATTTTTTCTTTCTTTCTGTCGGGGAACGTTAATCGGCTCTATATAAGAAGACGCTTTTCAAAAGCGCGACGGCACAAACGGCGCCTAAGACTATTATGCGTGTGATGGAAATGGATTTTCCGTGTGAAAAGATTCTCGTGCTATTTCGCGAACAATAACTGTGTGCTGCCGGCCGCACCCTGACATCAATTTTAGAGGCGAGACGTGATTCACAAGTTCCACGAAGGCGAGGAAAGCTTCATGCCGGCACCTCCACTTCTGAGCCTACGTGGTTCAACACTTATAAAACGCTCTCTCAGCCATCACCATAATGACTTGTTACAGCAACAATGCCAATACCTGCACTGACCTGTGCAATGAAGGTGAATTGCTCAAGAATAGATCGATTAAGAACACAGGCAGGAGTTTTGTATCCGTTATTTTCATTGTCAGAAAGCGCTTAATCCTGTACAGGGTTGTGGTGAGCCGGAGCCTATCCCGGCAGACAAAGGGTGCAAGAGCAAGGCTATACCCAGGATAGGACGCCATCACAGGGCACTGGGGACAATTTAGTCAGCAGGCCAATTAACCTACGCAGCAGCAGCATGTTATTTGGACTGTGGGAGGAAACCGGAGCGCCCGGCGAAAACCCACGCGGACACGGGGAGAACGTTCAAACTCCACACAGAAAGGCCCCCGAGCCACGATTCGAACCCGGGTGCTTCTTGCTTTGAGGCGGAAGCGCCACTCACCGCGCCACCGTGCCGCCCAGCAGGTAAACTTAAGCTCGTTCTTCTTCTTTGCGATTCTTCGAAGCGCGATGTTAAATTACAGTTTCCCATTTTCTTACACAGCCCCTTGCATTTTCATTGAACGCCGCAAGGTCTTTTGAGCTGCAGAGGTTGGGTAGTAGAGCACAGACAAGGCAGTGTTCCATAGTATGGTCTGCTTCTCCACATTCACAGGTGGTTGGGCCGGTCTTGTAGCCCCATCTGACCAAAGCATCTTTTGATCGTCCCGTTCTAGTTCTCAGGCGGTTGAGTGTCTTCCACTGAATCCATGGTGCATCTGAGCCAGGAGGGAAGTCTTCAGCAGGTGGGATTCCCATGCCAGTTGCAGGAGGGTCACTCTCAAGCTTTTCCGTCCAGAGCTGGAGTCTGGTTTCCCCTCGAGATGTTGTTAGGGGCTGCACATGGCTGAGGAAGCTTCTTCTTGACTTCAGTCGTTGGGCCGGGGGTTGACGTCCATGAAGGAGGTGGCGTTCATCGCTAGTAGCTCGTTAATTCACCGCGATAAAACAACCGATAATTCATCATCCAATCAGCCAAACAGACGGCGAATCCTGCATCAGCTGTACGGTGCATCATGTGTTGTATGCATCAGTGACGCTCATCATCGTCGCACGGAATTCATAAACAGCAGCTGATTGAAACACCTGATGTTATCCGGCACAGCTGTCAATAAAACATCGCTCGTTCCCCCAACATGAGCCGCGGCAAATAATCGCAGAACACAGACAAATAATTACCGGCTTCTTCCCCGGCGAATTGTGGGCTTTGTACGTAAACGGTTTACGAAAATCAGCTAATTAAAAATCTGACCCGTGTCTGTCTTGTTCCAACAAATGCCGATGGGATCTGGAAGGCTCATGGGTAATTAGAACAACAGGTATTTTGTTGTAGGCATTAAACCACGTTGCCTATAAACGCCGTGCAATCAACACGTGGCTGGGGAAATTTACAACGCCGTGAAGGTGTTGATAGAATCTACCGCGTCAAGTTGCGATGTTTGTGAATGACCCTAGCGCCGACAACATTGTGTCTGTCGTCATCATGTGGTGTTTGTGTGTTCTCTCTCCCTGTTCTGTGTGGGTTGCCTCCGGGTTCTCCGGTGTCCTCCCACAACTAAATTAATAATTGAGCTGATAACATAATAATAATAATAATAACAACGCAGAGACTAGTGGGTTGGCGCCGGCTGACCGTGTGGCTGAAGGTACAATCAGCAATCAGCTTCATCAGAAACAAGGATTAGGATCCTTGTTCTTAGATCCTTGTTCCTGATGAAGCTGATTGCAACTATCAGCGAAACGTCGTACCTTCATTGTAAATGTTGTGGGCTCGCTGTCCAACATACCGGTGTGCTGAAGTAGTAGCGAATTGGCACGTTTTTGTTCACGTGACAACCATTTATTGATTGGCTGTGTCGGGTGGAGGTGGGTTTATGACACTTATACATTTCTACGTGACCTAACTCATAAAAAGAGCTAGACTATGGATAACAACGAAAGCCTTCGTGTTACCCTTACTAATAAAAATCCAATAATAAATAACCAAGAAAAAAACAAAATACGATTCGACATTGAATGGTATTTATCAGTGTCAGCCATTACTGCTGTCACAACCCCGTTGAGTTATTCCTTATCATATAGCATGAATCAAAAAGAACTATGGAGCGCAAATTGTCTGATAAATAATAATACTTTACATTTCTTAGCGCCTTTCACACAAGGGTCGCAAGGCGCCGTACGTAGCTACAAAAAGTTGGGGAGGCGTTTGCCCAGCAGTGATAGGTTACAGGCTTGCGATAACAACAACATCATTATACATTGTCAACAGCACATTTGGAATATAATTGGTGAAACATGCTGAAACGAAATACGTGTAGAGAAAATGCTTATCAAATACAAGCCAACTCAACTAATTTCGAGGCTAGACAAATGGTAGTAATGTTAACAATATAACGATGTGTTCACATTTCCAATCTGCTGGCCACCTATTTGCACCCAACGCTGCCCACAGCCACGGTGGCGCGGTGAGTGGTGCGGTGAGTAGCGCTGCCGCCTCACAGCAAGAATCACCCGGGTTCGAATCCCAGCTCGGGTGCCTTTCTGTGTGGAGTTTGCATGTTCTCCCCATGTCCGCGTGGGTTTTCGCTAGGCACTTCGGGTTTCCTCCCACAGTCCAAAGGCATGCTGCTAGGTTAACCGGCCTGCTGACTAAATCACCCCCGGTGCCCTGTAATGCACTGACATCCGATCATGGGTATAGCCCTGCCTTGCGCCCTGTGTCTGCCGGGATCGGCTCCGGCTCACGACAACCCTGTACAGGATTAAGCGGTTTCTGACAATGGATGAATGAATGACTGCCCACACCAACCTCCTTGCTCATTCCTTTCATCATCAGAGATAAAGTTTAATGGGCTGAACACTTCCCATCATTCTGCGTTCATTTAGCATTGCCCAGAAGGTCATCACATTTCCATAGACAAGATCCCATCTCTACGAAGCAAAATCTGAATACGGAATATGCAAATCGCCCCATTGAGTCTATTAATATTAACGATTAGGATCGGTTTTTGAATGCATTTCATTTGAAACGCTTGCATTTCATACTTAATAAGATTTTGATAGAATCATCAATTCTCTGGTGGGAATTACCGTCAGAAATTTTGTCACGAGCCCTGTGATGGACTGGCGTCCCATCCTTTCTATAGCCCTGCCTTGCGCCCTGTGTCTGCCGGGATAGGCACCGGCTCACCGCAACCCTGTATAGGATTAAGTGGTTTCTGATGATGGATGGATACTCTATACTAATTGGGCATTATATTCCATACAAAGATATCCCCCTACCATAGGTAGTGGCCTCAATGATTATCTGTATAAGATATTTCACAGTCAATGAAATGACAGGGTATCAAATGTAGGGCTTGGATCGGCTTCTGCGAGTGTAAATTACTGTATAGTAAAATTCAACAAAATAAATTTTACACTAGTGCTTTACATTTGACCAGGATGTTCGCTGCAATAGTTTGGTACATCCATCCATCCATTTTCTAAACCGCTTGTCCTGGTGAGGGTCGCGGTGGCAGCAGTCCAAGGAGAGTGGACCAGACATCCCTTTCCTCAGCAACAGATTCCAGCTCTTCCTGGGGGATTCCCAGGCGTTCCCAGGCCAGCCGAAGGCTATAATCCCTCCAGAATAACAAATTAGGTACAGAATAACAAATTAGGCAATTTGCACGCTTGCCGTAGTCAGTCAAACGCGTCTACACACAAACACGTGCACAACACACGGGTGTTCATGCAGATGTGGAGGCACTGGATTTGGTTTTTATTGGTTGTTTTTTTCTGTCGTTGTTGACGTTTTTATTGGTTGTTTTTTTCTGTCGTTGTTGACGTGCCGTTCTCTCCGCGGCCCTTGTGCAGCCCTTTGTGACCCTCGGGTGAAAGGCGCTATATAAATGCTATTATTATTATTATTTGGCTGACAGGTGACACCCGTCAAAGACAGGAAGGGGAGTGGAGTAGGTGACGCGGGTGGTTGTGGGAGAGAGGCTGCTGGGAGTTGGAGTGAGAGCAGAGCTCTGGGGACCGCGTGGCCATCAACACGGGTCCGGACTTAGGGAGAGAGTTAGAGAGCCCTAAAGTGTGTTGAGTGTCAGGAAAGACCGCAGCCAGTGAGCTACGTTTACAGTGCAGCAGTATAGGACCGTTCGTGGTCAGGGCTGCAGACGTTGTGTTTAATAACAGTTGGAAGGAACGACCCGACTGGTCGTTTTGTGAGAAAATGGAGGACGATTGTGAGATCGTGGGCGGTCGTGAAATGCGCGCGGCCATGGAGGAGTGCCAACGAGACCACGGCGCACACGAAGAAGCCACAGCTGGACCCTCGGACACGAACGAGTCGACTCCCGTCCACGCGAGGACGGCGCCCGAGTGTTACGGGTGAGGGAGGAAGCCGCCAGGCCGCCTCCGGCTCAACAAATAATAATAATGTTACGTTTATAACGCGCACATATTCGTTCAATGTCGAAGGTATTCATCGACGAGAGAACGACTCAGAGGCGTAGCGAGGAAAGCGCAGAGAGGTGTAGGAGGCAGCTAGGCCTTTGCCAGCGCCATATTGCCACACACTGCTTCCTATATATTATGATGTTATCGGCCAAATTATTAACGAGTGTTTTTTTTTACTTGTGGGAGGAAACCGGAGAACCCGGAGGAAACCCACGCAGAAAAGGGGGGTAGATCACACAAACTCCACACAGAAAGGCGCCCGAGCCGAGATTCGAAGCCGATCAAGTTGCTAATGTTCCGTTCTCTGTCGTTGTTGACATGTCGTTCTCTCCACAGCCTTGTGCAGCGTTTTGTGACTCTCGGGTGAAAGGCGCTATATATAAATACTATTATTATTAAGTGCACCACACAGACACACACAACAACAACCGCCGCCGTTCGCCACTAAGTGGCGGTGACGTCTCCACGGCGCCTGTGCCAGGCCAGGTGCACCTTGAGGCCATGCGGATTGTCGAAGGCTCGCCGACAGGAGGTCACGGGACAGACCCAGGGGCCATGGGCTGCCTGACTGAGATGACTGGCTGGGGCACCAGCTGTGCTCCCCACCGTGCCAGATTGCTGTCTCTGCACAACACGTGTGCAGAGACACACACACACGTGTAGAGGACTACACATTAATATGACGAACAAGTCGACGGAAGTAACTTTAAATGCTGAACTTTGTCATGTCTACGCAAGATAGTTAAATACGACACGTTTTACTATCCTACGAAAACGAGTGTAGGGGGCAAGTGGCGTTAGCGAGGACCTATGAGGGTCGGCACGGCACGCGAGGAGGTGAGTGACCAGCACCACTCCCGGCCGCCTTTGTCTCCCGAGTGGCAACCATTATTTAAACAAAAAACTGCCGAGGTTTCCCAGAGTTGCGCCGTGCCACTGTACAGCGCGTTTCTGGGTCGCGCTCCGAGTGTCGTTCGGCACGATGTCCGACGTTTCGCACTCTCGCTCTTTCCTCTTCGTTTACCAACGCGCACGTTTCCTGACCCGCGACCGTGTATCCAGCGTTAGTGATGCTGTCGCCCCGCTTGCCGGTGTGGCGGCGACGCCAAATAATTAGTTTTGTGTCACGGCAGGTCGACTAATGACGGGAACCGGCGTGGCGGGAACAGCTGGGTTCGGTATTAAAGCAACCCGCCCCGGGCCGTCGTGAAAAAGGGCCAAACGACAGTGAAGCTGGGTAAACATAGAGCATTGCACCCCCTGTGTTAAATGAACATCTTCGGCTGGCCTGGGAACGCCTGGGAATTCCCCAGAAAGAGCTGGAATCTGCTGCTGAGGAAAGGGATGTCTGGTCCACCCTCGTTAAAGAGCTGTCGCCCCGACCCTCACCAGGACAAGCGGTTTAGAAAATGGATGGATGGATTGAATGTTAACTGCCCCTCTGAGCTTTCTTAGCTAACGGTGCATAAATAATCCACTCAAGTGCCTGGAAGGTTATTTGATGAAAGATCTTGAGGGAATGAGCCCTTCGTTAACCCTACAACGTCTGACACGCCGTCACGTCACCAACATCTAAACATTCACACATCTCATTGTCATCCATCCATTATCAGAAACCGCTTAATCTGTACAGGGTTGCGGTGAGCCGGAGCCTATCCCGGCAGACACAGGACGCGAGGCAGGGCTGTACCCAGCATAGGACGCCAGTCTATCACGGGGCAACATCCAAACATCGAGATACAAAACAAACCCGTATAGCTACTCTTGAGGGACGGTGGCTTGATTTTAAAATACAGACTCAATCATGAAGCTAGTATTTTGGAAAGACACTTGTTTAAAAATGATAAAGTTGTCCGTGTAACTACGCCACCTGCAATTTCTACGATGAGCTCAGACGACGGAGTGACGGGGATTCCTGCTCGCCTCCAGCACACTCCCAACCCACCTTCGTATATAGCCGGCACTGCAATCAACTCGGCGTGACCCCTGACCGCAACCTTTCTTTTGACGAGCACATCAACAACTCGCTCAAGACACGCAACTTTCATGAGCGCGCCCTCTTGTCAGAGAGGCGCCCTCCCCTCCAACCCCCGTTCCCACATCGCACAGCCTAGACAGAAGCAAAGATCCCCCGTGTAGCCTTAACAGACTGTGGGGTCAAGTTCCATCAGCGATCACCTTGTGGAGGCCAACACGGCACACGACGGGGTGGGTGGGCAGAACAACTACGCCCGGCCGCTTTTGTCTCCCTAGTGGCAATGTTTACACACGCCACCAGGTATTCATTTGAGGCTGAGTCGACCTAGGTGGAGGCCCAGGGCCGGTTCAGAAAATCGTCACTGGTCATCAACAGCACACACCACAGCACACAGCTTAGGATGCTGCGCTTGCTTGACTCTCAGTTTATCTGTCCTGATGTTACTGACATGCCGTTCTCTCCATAGCCTTGTGCAGTGCTTTGTGACCCTCGGGTGAAAGGCGCTCTATAAATGCTATTATTATTATTATTATCAACACTCGACTCGGCTACTGCAAGGCCACACTGAACGGTCTCACAAAACAACGATGCAACAAATGTGTTTGACTTTAATGCAACCTCGCTCGTGCAGTCCTCAACATCCCGTCCAGACACTGACTCAGCACTCACTGCATGCGCACCCTACACTGGCTATCCATATAACGGCGAATCACAAGACCACACTGCTTTGCCACCGAGGCATAGACACAGTTCACCCCCAACACCTTGCCAACCTGCTGACACCACTCACCGCAATACGCTCAGCCACACAACAAACAAACAAACAACCGTCTTTCGCCACTAAGTGGCGGTGACGTCACCACTTCGCCTGTGCCAGGCCACATGCACCCCGAGGCCACACACCCACATACCCACCCACACACCCACTCACGACAGCTTTGGAGAGCAATTCGTATAAGCCAAGCCGTCACAACCTACATCACTATAATGTATTCATCGTACTTAACACTGATTGATGGTTGCTCTTCAGAGCTGTTCTATCGGGATAGCCGCGTCACTGAGCGATTTCCCGCTCTTTCTCGCGACGTTTCGCCTCCAACGCGACACGTGGCTATCCAGACAGATCAGCTCTGAAGAGGAAGGCAGCGTGAATCGAGCCGTGAAAACCCGCATTGAAACTGATCGGCCGCCACCGGAGCTCAGTCGGAGCTCCGGTGCCGCTGCTCGGCCGGCTGCCCCGCGACACGACGCCGCGACGCCAATTTGCCAGCGGAACACGACTAACACAATTAATTCGCTTAAAGCCCCCCCCCCCCAGTCGTGTCGACTACACAATTGGGAAATCAATAAACCGCAACACCACAAACAAGTCGGGCTGTCTCAGCTGCCCGGTCGACTTTCCTCGCGTCAAACACGGCTCCCAAGTGGCAGCTCGTCCTCCAGACGGGCGGAGCTGTCCGAGGTGGGGCTGCACCAGCCGGGGCAATCGATTCCGAACGCGATCTCTGCGTTCGCTGGGCGCCCCTCTTGCTGTGTAGCAGGAGTCCCGTAAAGAGCTTTCAAGCTCACGGGGCACTTTTCTGCTGTAATATCCATCCATTGTCAGAAACCGCTTAATCCTGTACAGGGTCGCGGTGAGCCGGAGCCCATCCCGGCAGACACGGGGCGCAAGGCAGGGGAACCCCGAAGATGCGACGCCAGTCCATCACAGGGCGCCTGGGGACATTTAGTCGGTACGCCAATTAACCTGGAAGCGTGTCTTTGGACGGTGGGAGGAAACCGGGGTGCCCGGCGAAAACCCACGCGGTCACGGGGAGAACGTGCAAACTCCACACAGAAAGGCCCCCGAGCCGGGATACGAACCTGGGACCTTCTTGCTGTGAGGCGGCAGCGCTATCCACTACGCCTCTGCTGTAATAATAAACATCACACCTCCGTGATTGTAAAACGAGCAGTGCTTTGTGTTAGCAGCCCAACAGTTGTCGCTTGGATGTTCCGGCCCTTGGCACAAGGATGAGGTTCGGACCCAACTGAGATCTGCACTGCTCCAGGACTCGCTTGAGCAGTCAGACTTTGAGGGACTGATTTCATTTAAATTGCACACCATTAACATCCATCGACCGTGATGGTGATGGTATAGCGTTCGTAGCGACATAAAAAAAAAATAGTTGTCTAAAAATGTAATTGGAACTATGAATGCGGAAAATAATAACCATCTCAGGAATACTAATGATCGTCATTGTAACAAGTAAGAGGGTAGCACGCTGGCGCGGCGAGTAGCGCTGCCGCCTCACAGCAAGAATTCCCCGGATTCGTATCCCGGCTCGGGTGCCTTTCTGTGTGGAGTTTGCATGTGTCCGCGTGGGTTTTCGCCAGGCACTCCGGTTTCCTCCCACAGTCCAAAGACACGCTGCTGCATCGGTTAATGGGCCTGCTGACTAAATAGTCCCCGGTGCCCTGTGATGGACTGGCGTGCCATCCTGGGAATAGCCCTGCCTTGCGCCCTGTGCCTGCCGGAATAGGCTCCGGCTCACCACAACGCCCTGTGCGGCGCTTTGTGGCCCTCGGGTGGAAGGCTCTCTGTGGTTGCTATTGTTATTGTTATGATTTTTCTGCTGTTTTTATAATCTATGTCCTATAATTTATCACGATTGCTTGACTCAGTTTATCTGTCCTGATGTTACGGACATGCCGTTCTCTCCACAGCCTTGTGCAGCGCTTTGTGACCCTCGGGTGAAAGCCGCTCTATAAATGCTATTATTATTATTATTAACCCTGTACAGGATTAAGCGGTTTCTGACGATGATGATGTAACAAGCAAGTGTATTCAGCTAGTGGTATATTAATCAGTAAGGCTGCCACGTTTGGATAAAGACAATTATGGGCAAGCGAAAAGTTGCGCACAAGTAACTTCGCCGAACAATTGAAAACGTCTGTTGTAAGAACCCAACTCCGAGTCTGGCGAAGATGAATTGCCTCAAATCTCGGCATACTCTATACGTGTTCTGTCGCGAGGCAGTGTTAATGACGCATGTCGTGATCCATCGCATTTCCCGCCATTCGCCAGTGTCGTGGCTCCAAATCCGAACATTTAAAACCGCTTAACAACTTTGTAGTGATGTAGGTTTTCACGGCTCGATGCGTGATGGTTGCTCTTCAGACCTGTTCTTTCGGGATAGCCGTGTCACTGAGCGATCTCCCTCTCTCCCTCGCGACGTTTTGCGTCCCACGTTGGAAGCATGATAACGCCTGATGATCGCTCAGTGACACGGCTATCCTGAAAGAACAGCGCTGAAGACCAATCGCCACTTAACAACTTTGTGAGGCGACACGTGACCGCGTCACGGTGAGACTAGTCTGCAGCCTAGCAGTAGAAAATTTTCCCACCACTGGCTCAGGGCCACCAAACTGAGGCGAGCGACGCAGCGCTTCTTCTTCTTTGCGATTCTTCGAAGCACGATGGCTAGCTTCTGGACATCGTCGTCTTTCAGCTTGGCGCTTGTTTGATACGAGACGCTGGCAATTTCGACTTTGAATTATGATAAAGTCGATAACAGTGGTCATAATGGTCCTATCTGTGCACTGAGCCCAGGGACTTCTTTTCAAATTAGAGCCCATTGTGTCGCATCGGCTCTTCGCTTACGCTGCTGCATTGCGGACGTAGATTTATCGACTGGGATTATCAGCAGAGCTTTTCTGCGCTGCCGTTCCCAACCTTTTTACCTGTATAATTACCTTTTTTCATCCCATGAAACTAATTGCCCTTCGAGAGCCTCCAATAACACGTGCACGATTTCACACTGCCGTGACGTCTTTGTTCGCAAATGTCACGCGGCGGAATTTCAACCCAGCGATGGAAGCGCGAGCGCTTCTGAGACAGGCGCGCTCAGTCTCCGTGTCACTCCGTTTCGTGACCCGACCCGCACGAAAGGCCGCCGTGCTCACGGAGAATGACAAGAGGAAAAAGCGAGCCACGAGGGGGTCCTTAAAGCATCCGGCAAAAGGCACAAACGCGGGGCGGCACGGTGGCGTAGCGGTGGGCAGCGCTTCCGCCTCACGGCAAGAACGCTCTGGGTTTGATCCCTGAATCGGGTGCCTTTCTGTGTGGAGTTTGCATGTTCTGGCTATGTTCGCGTGGGTTTTCGCCAGGTACCCAGGAAAACATGTAAACTCCACACAGAAAGGCACCCGAGCCGAGATTCGAACCCAGGGACCTTCTTGCTGTGATGTGGCAGCGCTACTCGTCGCGCCACCGTGCCATGTTTTTATGTAACCAGCCCTGATGTGAGTTTATCTGCTCCTCAGGTTGCAACGCAAAACACATGGACATAGCCAGAACATGCAAACCCCTGACTAATTTGCCCACGGTGCCCTGTGATGGACTGGTGTCCGATCCTGGGTATAGCCCTGCCTTGTGGCCTGTGTGTGTCGGGACAGGCCCCGGCCTATTAAGGGTAATGATAAGCGGGTGTTGATAACGACGATTAAAAACACGGAGCACGGTAGATGTGGAACCCCGGGCGGTTGTGGCCATTTCACAGCAGTTTTATAGCCAATTTAAACTCAGGCACGGTAGAAATAATGGCTCTAATTATAAGATAAACTTTTAAAAATTGAAATGCGACAAATGATCTATTGCCGGGAGAGTTAGGTAGGCTGTGAGGCAAGGAACCTGCCAACATATCCACACTGTGCCACAGATAAGCCATTTCCATTAGTCTATATATAGTCTTGCTGGTGGAATTAAAATGATACCATTGATTTTAAATAAGCCAATGAACCCTGCAAAATTTGAAAACTACGATGTGCTCTGCTTTATATATGAGATGTAGTTCAATCTCAAAGAACATTCGGGCTGCTGTTAAGTCTATTACTACGGCCCCTATTGTCAGTGACATTACCCTACCTTCCTAATTAACGAAATACAATTTTGGTATTGGACAATGTACTTAACGTTTATATCTCTGTAAGTGGGGGGCACGGTGAGTAGCGCTGCCGCCTCACAGCAAGAAGACCCCTGGCTTCGAATCTCGGCTCGGGTGCCTGTGTGGAGTTTACATGTTTTCCCCGTGTCCGCGTGGGTTTTCGCCAGGCACTCCGGTTTCCTCCCAGAGTCCAAAGACATGCTGCATAGGCTAATGGGCCTGTGGACTAAATTGCCCCCGGTACCCTGTGATGGACTGGCCTCCCATCAGGGGTAAAGCCTTGCCTTGCTACCTGTGTCTGCCGGGATAGGCTCCGGCTCACCACCACCGTGTACAGGATTAAACGGTTTTGGACAGTGAATGAATAAATGGGACTACGAGAGGTACAGATGCATATGCTTTTAGTACTAAATATCATATAGTATTGATTTGTTTTACCGCGAGACTACATTCCATCAGAAAGCTCGTTCAAATGGCCGTGGTGGCGGCCTTGCAGTTCTCCACCATACTTCTGCCGATATCCGACTGATTCAGTCGCCAACCTTCAATTCATTGGAGCATATGTCTCTGGATTGGAGGTCGACTCATCCTGTGAAGTTGGTGCTGCTCTACCGTCCACCTGGAGCCTCCACTTCTTTTGTCAATGAACTGTCAGCTGCTTTCTAAAATGGGCTCCTGTTCTGAAAGGATCCTGATCCTTGGTGATTTCAACATCCATGTTGATTCTCTAAAGAGCCCTCTTGCAAGGGATCTCACGGCCAATCTGACCTCACTGGGCTTCACTCAACACGTGACATCTCCCACTGACAGATGCGGCCATACTCTTGATTTGGTTTGCTTCCGGGGCATCTCGGTAACCAACATGTCCGTCACTGATCCTGGTTTGTCTGATCATTCCACTGTATGCTTTGATCTCCAAATACTGCCTCCCATTTCCATCACCAAGCGCCATATCCAATTTTGAAACCTTAGCAATCTCACTTCAGACATATTTGCTGCTGCAATCAACAGTACTTCACTCTGCCTTGGCTCATTCTGCCCCTGATGCGACAGCAGAATCTTACAATAATGTGCTATTAAGCATACGTGATGATTTGGCCCAATTGAAATCACGCTATATCTCAGACAGAAAGCCATCCCCCTGGTACACAGCTGAACTCCGGGATCTCAAGGCGAACGTATGCAGGGCTGAACGGACTTGGAGAAAATCTGGCCTCACCGTCCATAGTGAAATCTTTAAGGAACAACTCCTCC
>JAZEWU010000038.1:5803507-5823673 GCA_036362915.1 Geotria australis | reverse complement strand
TCCACTCTCCTTGGACTGCTGCCACCGCGACCCTCACCAGGACAAGCGGTTTAGAAAATGGATGGATGTAACGGACGGCAGGCTCAGCAAGAAAACATTTGATGACTGCTAACCGTATAGCCATCGACCCATGCGAACTGGCGTGGCGGCAACAGTGCTGACCATTGGTCTACCCAAGCGCACCGCATATGCGCAACGCGTAAAAATCCACCGCGCGGTCATAGTTTATGTCATCGTCATAAATTTCGGCTTCTGTTGCACGGCCTGCGGAGCAGCAATGGAATTGAGGCCGTGCCAGGCTCCCCGCGCGGCCGTGACACGGCGCTATAAACATTCACTGCACACGCGCCGTTAATCACCGCGACTCGTTGCGACGACGCTCGTGTACGAGTTGGGATTTTTACCCGCCGTCAGTGTCGAAGGTATTCATTCGACGAGAGAAGGAGTCAGAGGCGTAGCGAGGAAAGCCGCCAACATATTGCCACACACTGCGTCCTAAATATTATGATGTTATCGGCCAATTATAAGTTGTGGTAGGAAACCAAAGAACCCGGAGGAAACCCACGCGGAACAGGGGGAGAACAAAGAAAATCCACACAGAAAGGGGCCCAAGGCGGGATTCGAACCTGGGTCCTTCTTGCTGTGAGAAGGCAGCGCTACTCACCGCAGCACAATGCCGCCCTCAGCATTTAATGACTCATCCAATTACACAAGGTGTTATGAAGATTTGAAGCAACCGAGCATTTTTCGTCAAGTTTTATTATTCTGCAAAGCGGCAAAAGGTCTCACTTCGTGGGGCAGAATGGAAAATGGCACACAGTGCTCCAAGCGCACATACACACCCTGTTGTGCATGCATCCGCAGGAAAAAATCAATGTCTCTGACAGGAGGAAATTGGCAGCGTGAATTATGTTTTGTTGCTCGAACACAAGGCCGCCCTACTTTTGCAGTAGTTTTGCACGACAATTGAACGTGCCATTTCGAGAGAATTCAGAAAACTGGTTTGCGCAACAAAAAGGAAGCTCTCGGAAAAAGTTTCGGAGAAACCTTTTTACGTGTTTTGTTACCCGAATTGCGCTATTTTAACGTTTTTGTTTTTCATACATATACGCAGCAGAACATAATCAGCAGACTCCTTCCAACAATGCGCAATTTCACGGTTGAAATGTTGACATTCAACTGGACCGTTAAGGGCCTAACACAATAACACAAAATGTTAACAAGTTTCACTCATCATTGTAGCGAAAGTCAACGGAAGATGGTTTTTTTAATGAGGTCCTCAAATAAGATGAATTGATTCTATAATGTCTTTACAATCAGATGACAGAAGTAGGTTTTTACGCCTCGATTCATGATGGTTGCTCTTCAGAGCTGTCTCTCGGGATAGCCGTGTCACTGAGTGATCTCCCTCTCTCCCTCGTGACGTTTCACCTCTCACGTTGGAAGAACGCCTGATGATGCCTTCAACGTGGGAGGCGAAACGTCGCGAGAGAGAGAGAGGAAAAGCGCGCAACACGGCTATCACGAAAGAACAGCTCTGAAGAGCAACCATCAATCAGATGACATAGGAAACGTCATATGACGTGGGAAATATCATCTGATCGGAAATGTAGGAAATGTTGCAAACAATACGGCTACGGCCAGACTCACCCAGTCCAGTGTGCTCCATCAATGCGCGTGTCTGTGTGTGCTGTGTCTGCTACGAACCCGGTGGACCAAGCTCTAATCTCGCTCACAGCCGAACACCAGCGATGATTTCTGAACCAATACTGCGCCACTCTTATGTCATCACCCCCACTTTCCCCCTCGTGTCTGTCTCTGTCTTCCTGTCTCTGTGTCCCTGTGTGTCTCACTGTCGCTCACCCTCCCTGTCGCTCACCCTCCCTCCCTGTCTCCTCCCTCCGTGTTTGTCTTTAAGGTAGTGACGACCATCTTAGGGGACGTTGGCAGATTTTTGCCGCTCTTAAGATTGCCAGTTTCACGACCTTTCAGTATATTTGAAGCAGCCTCAATCATTTGTTTTTTTGTTGATTTGGTTTTTGTTGTGTTTTTTATTTCGTTGTTAACATACCATCCTCTTCGCGGCCCTTGTGCAGCGCTTTGTGACCCTCGGGTGAAAGGCGCTACATAAATTGATAATATTATAATACCTTAGCACAACATTTACCGATTAAACAATCTGGCGGCACTGACGACTTCAACTTTTTGTGTCGCTTGTCTCACAGCTTTGTGTTGCTACAGCGTCGTAAATCGATTCTCCGCGACAAAACAGTTAAACCTCTTTTTCGCAATGAAACAAGAAAATCGGGTATTGTTTGCCATCGATCCACACCGCAGCCCACGCTAGAAAGATTGCACTAAACGGTTATTTTAACAAACTATATGAAAGCAAGCATCGTTCAAAGCGACAATTTAAACGGCACCGATAAAGTACGAAAACACAAAGAACACATGATGGATTTTGAGCGATACCATCTTCTGAAAGAAAGTAAAATTCCAATACCGCTCCTCGTATCGAAATGAAACAGATGCCCGGCGTAATGCGTGGCTAACGATAACACGTAATAATGTGACTACACCTTGTTAAGGCTATATGGTGGAGCTTTGTCTTTGTGTAAATGGGTACAGTACACTTGATTGGCAGGTCGCGTGTGGTGGGATTGAGTGTGTGTACTCCCACGTTTTCCAAGACATCTGGTCAATTAAGAAGAGTAGGCCAATTACCCTCCACAGGTTCCTCTGGAGCTGCCACTGGTTGCAGAAACTTCTGCGGGCAGGGTCGTGAGACAGACCTTGCAGTGCTGCACCTTTGCCTTTTTATAATTACTGGTATAATTCGCGTTTGGGTTATTCCTATAAACGCACAGCTGTATTGCCTTCGCTTTCAATGTCAAAAGGCAATTATGTCTACTCTGCAGCAGATGACACGCTTTGGTAATTGTCAAAATAACGACATGGCTCCAAGTGTTTAACCCCCGACGCGAATGCCACAAGTTTGACTGCTGTTTATTCATTCATTCATTGCCAGAAATTGCTTAATCCTATACAGGGTTGCGGTGAGCTGGGGCCTATCCTGGCAGACACAGGGTGCAAGGCAGGGCAATACCCAGGATGTGACGTCAGTCCATCACAGGGAGCAATTTAGTCCCCAGGACAATTAATCTATCCAGCAGCATGAATTTGGACCGTGGGAGGAAACCGTAGTGGGTAGCGCTGCCGCCTCACAGCAATAAGGTCCCGGGTTCGAATCCCGGCGTTTGCATGTTCTCCCCGTGTCCACGTGGGTTTTCACCGGGCACTCCGGTTTCCTCCCACCATCCAAAGACATTCTGCCAGGTTAATTGGCCTACTGAGTAAAATTGCCCAAGGTGCCCTGCGATGGACTGGCGTCCCATCCTCGGTATCCCCCTGCCTTGCGCCCTGTGTCTGCCGGGATAGGCTCCGGCTCACCGCGACCCTGTATGGGATTAAGCGGTTTCAGAAAATGGATGGATGAAATTAATTCCACCGAATGAGTCGCTGGGAAAAATCGGGAGGCGCCTCAATGCTAGGCTGTCACTCACCTGCGTGAGTCACTGGTGCTGTTCGAGAGCTGTGATGACACGACAATGTGTGTGTCTCCTGTAACTGCCGTGCGCCGTTCAATTTTCAAGAGAGAATTGAAAAAAGACAGGCTGAGCGAGAAAGGTGAAATCACACTTCCTCTTTGAATGTGGAGATGTACATTGAACTGCGTTTCGTCGCCAATATTTTTCAAACAGGTGTGTCACACACGATACGTACCAGTGCACATATAAAAACGTAACTATACACTACAAACAAACTGCTCTTCAAAAGGTGATGCGTCCGGTGTTTATACCCTTTCAATGAGTCACCGTTTTAAAAAATAGCTGTAAAAATACACAAATCGCTCGAATAATCAGTGCATCCTGCTGTCAGCTTTTCGTCAATCCTGCAGAGATTGCTTGAAAGTGGGCCGCTCTTTGCAGGGTTATGGATTGAGTCTCACCCGCTGGCAAATGTAATTCATTCGGAGCGACGGAGCGAACCCAGGGACTTAATTCCTACAACAGTTGCCTTAGTGTGAAGACCCTGCGGCTTTTTGTGGGCAAGCAGTTCACGGCCAATACGGTTACAACATGTTACAATCACTTTCCGCGGGCCGTGTAAATGTTAGTGCACGGTGAGACTGCCACGTTTTATTGACGATCACGAATCCGACCTTCTCACTTATCAGCTAAAGCCAAGCCAAGTCAAGCCAAGACAAGCCAAGTCCTTCCATGTGTATGCCGACGCCGGGGTCTGAGAGAAACGGAATTTCGATCCACTGGATGTCCTGTACATATGGCAGAATTGACACATAAAGTTGAATTGAATTGAATAACAGAGTCTCCAGCAAGTCGGAGGTGCGACATCCTCCTGTCGTGTAGGTTTTCAATGGCTCGAAGTTATCAGAACGGTTCTCAAGAGCTGCTTTTCAGGATAGTCGTGTCGGGTGTTCCTCCTCTGTCCTTCGCGACGTACCTCGCTCAGAGGCACGACGAGGAACCACAGAGAAGCGAGAAGGCAGGAGCCACGTGGTAGGCAGACACCAAGACCTGCCCAAGGTCTGCAGTGTCTGACTATAGATAAATGGACGGATGGATATTACGAATATCACGGACGTACACGATAACAGACAGCGGCACTGCATTATGGGTGATGTCACAAGCACGTCGTTGTGTCAGTGATTGCAGGAGCCCGTTATCTTGTCACAGTATTAATGTACTTTGTGTTCACCACAAGCGCATGCATCGCACAGATGTCACGTCTAATTTCAAAAGTGGTGACTTACTCACTCGCTTTCTTGCCCGAACCGACGCTCCGAGCGGCGTGAAATTGCCTGTTTAATCGCGCCGCTGTGTCGCGCGCCACTCGACAGTGCACGCGCGCGATTATCCTTTCGACAACGATGACCACAAGTTTCGTAAATGTTTTCGGGGGACGGCGCGTTCCCGACGCTGCAGCCACTCTCAGACCAAAGTACGGTGTTTTCATGTTTTTCAACTGCAGCCGTCAGTTACTGCTAGACACCATTGCAGAACGACAGTGGACAACCTCTACCAACGCAGTCTCAGACAGACGAGCTTCGGGGCCTGGGCCTGCTCCTTCGGGCCTGCCACACCCGCGGCCTCGCAAGCCAAGCCATACCAAGCCATGCCAATCCAAGTCAAGACAAGCCAAGTCAAACCAAGCCAGCTGGCGGACGCTAACTCGGTGCTCCTCAGACAGACGAGCTTCGGGGCCTGGGCCTACTCCAGCGGCCCACAACACCCGCGGCCTTGCAAGCCAAGCCAAGTCGAGCCGAGCTGGTGTGGAGCCGGGCCGAGCCATGCCAGGCCGGGTCTAGCCAAAGCCAAGCCGGGTCAGCCCAAGCCAAGCCAACCCAAGCCAGCCCAAGCCAACCCAAGCCAAGTCAACCCGGGCCAAGTCAACACAGGCCAAGCTCCAAACCAAGCCAAGACAAGTCAAGGTCAAGCCAATCTATCTTGATTTCGATGTTCCACAGCGTATGACGTTCGCCTCGTTCGATGATTCAAACCTCTGCGACGCGTTCACGGGTCCTACGGTGCGTTTGTTCGAGACGGTGTCTGATGTTTCGGCCCGCGTGCCACAGCGAGGAATTGCGTTGAGAAGCTCCCGGCACGTGGAACGAAACGTCGAATGTCGTGCAGACGAACAGCACACAGCTGTACGAGCTGAAACCGCGTCGCAGAGCCGCACGGCATAACCGCAAACACCCGGCAAGCCGACGACAGGGTATGTAGAATCTGCTCCATTGGGTCTCAGAATTTGCCAAAAATTCCTTTACTGTACTGATGTAGGTTTTCACGGCTCGATTCATGATGGTTGCTCTTCAGAGCTGTTATTTTCCGGATAGCCGGGTCGAGCGATCTCCATCTCTCCCTCGCGACGTGTTGCCTCCCCATGTTCGGCCCGATGATGCCTCCAACGTGGGAGGCGACACGTCGCGAGGGCACTGAGTAGTTCTTTCCACGACTCTTTTCAGGAGAAGTTAAATTGAGACGAACAACGAATTACATTTGACTTGGTGTTTCGAGGTTAGTTCTTCTAAGCATGGCCACGTAAGCCAGCTTTCCTGCGCGGAGCCATGGGGGATTTAATAGCGTTCCACTCTTAAAACCTTCAGCGGTCTCCTTACCGGATATTAAAAACAAGCAGAGGCGGCTCTGTAATAGATGCGAGGGACAGACATCCCGGGTGCATTTCCAAGTGCGCGGCAAGACCACGTGTCCACTCAGCCTGGCTGCATTTTGCCCGAGACTCGCCTCGGGCTCTGGATAATACATCACGGCGTCCATAACAGAAGGAACGATGATTAATTCATATTCTCAGCTTGACTGACGACTGGAGTAATGTGACCGGTGGTTCCAGAGCGTATTTATTTTTCGTAGTGTTTTATATATATATAGTGCCTTGTATCGAGATGAGGCGTGTCAAGCGGTAAGCGAGCTTGCCGCGGGGGGTTCAAGGTTCGTTGTTTGAGATAGAAACCGCGTTCTTTTGATAACGTGTTGCCATCGACAATGATTGACAATGATAGGATATGAGCTCTGGTCGTCTTCTTCTTTGCGATTCTTCGAAGCAGCGCGATGGTTAAATTACAGTTTCCCATTTTCTTACACAGCCCCTTGCATTTTCATTGAACTCCGCAAGGTCTTTTGAGCTGCAGAGGTTCGGTAGTAGAGCACAGACAAGGCAGTGTTCCATAGTATGGTCTGCTTCTCCACATTCGCAGGTGGTTGGGCCGGTCTTGTAGCCCCATCTGACCAAAGCATCTTTTGATCGTCCCGTTCTACTTCTCAGGCGGTTGAGTGTCTTCCACTGAATCCATGGTGCATCTGAGCCAGGAGGGAAGTCTTCAGCAGGTGGGATTCCCATGCCAGTTGCAGGAGGGTCACTCTCAAGCTTTTCCGTCCAGAGCTGGAGTCTGGTTTCCCCTCGAGATGTTGTCAAGGTAGAGGCGTTCACGTCGCGATCCCTGTCAAGTAATACTTGGTATTACCTGCGAACTCTACCAAACACTTCGAAGCCAAGGAGCTGAAAGACAACGATGTCTAGAAGCTCAACAGATGCCCGAAGCCCCTCAAGGTGGAGCAAGAAGAGAGGCCAATGCCCGCCTTTAAGGCCAGCACTGACTGTTATATCTCTAAATGTTGAAGGACTGTCTGCAACTAAAGAGCTCTGGTCGTTGGATTTGGAGAAAAGAAGAAAATAGAAAAAAATCACTCGTATCAAAGTATCCAAAATCACACCTCTGTGTAATTTGTTCTGACCAAATGTTTAAATTGTTCCTTTCATAAATACGAGCTCAAACCAGGCGTGCTTCCTAGGAAGGATTCCGTTAGATGAAAGTGTTTGAGGAGTAACAGTTTGAATTACAATGTAGGTTTTCACGGCTCGATGTATGAGACGCGCTCTCCGTAGCTGTTCTTTCGGGACAGCCGTGTCGAGTGTTCCCGCTCTCTCCTTCACGACATTTCGAGAGAACGCCAGATGATGCCTCCAACGTGGGAGGCAAAACGTTGCGAAGAAGAGAGCAGGAACACTCGACACGACTAAACCAAAAGAAAAGCTACGGAGAGCAATTCTCATACATTGAGCCAATACAATAATAGTAATAGTTCTCCTTTGACAAATAAGGACAAAGTTACCCATTCAACACAGGTACCGATTCAACCCAAGGATTATAATTTGGCTTTAAAAAAATCACAAATGTCAAAATATGCAGTTGTAAGGAGTTGATGGGCATTTTTCAAAGGCCAAGTTTCCATAAAAGTGAGACATTTATGGTTTATTAAAGCGATCCGCCTTAAATCTGTCAACGTGTCTCCGAGATAGGCTCCGGCTCGCCGCAACCCTGCACTGGATTTCTGACAATGAATTAATGGATTTCTGATCCTCACGGGCGCTTACAAGACGGTGGCCGAGCGGCGGAGGTTTGTCACGGCTCGATGTGTGAGTATCGCTCTCAATACCTGTTATTTCGGGATAACCGTGTCGAGTGTTCCCGCTTTCTCCCCCTCGCATGAGATGGTAATCTCAAAAACGGTACTGCAGTAGGTTATCACGGCTCGATTCATGATGGTTGCGCTTCAGAGCTGTTCTTTCGGGATAGCATCATCATAATGCTTCCAACGTGGGAGGCGAAACGCCGCGAGAGAGAGAGAGGGAGAGCGCTCGACACGGCTATCCTGAACGACCAGCTTTGAAGAGCAACCATTAATCTAAAAAAACTACAAGTTCATCGTAAAAATGATCACCGCTTACAAGTCATCCGTGCGTCATGGAGGAGGTGCCCCGGTCAGTCGCCTCAGTCAGGCAGCCTGGGTCTGTCCCGTGACCTCCTGCCAGCGAGCCTTCCACACTCTGTGTGGCCTCAAAGTGCATCTGGCTTGGCACGGGCGCCGTGGTGACGTCACCGACACTAGTGGCAAACGGCGGGTGTTGTTGTTGGACAATATACTCTCTTTGCGGGCCCTCTTAAAAGCTCATTCTAGTTGAGGACTTTCCGCTAGCAGTGGCAAGAGCAAGCAAATGCAGGGCTGTACCTTTACATTTTTTCCCCTTCAACATTACAACCAATTTAATGGGCTCCACAGCAAACCACTCAGTCACTCTGGTGTCTGAGCTGCTGTGTGTCCGCACTAATTGTAATTATTGTTTTGCTGGATTATCTCCAGTTTGTGAATGTCCCTTTAGCGTTTGGCCATTGCATACAGTTTGGCTACCAGCTGTGTTTTAATCAACACAGTTTGTCAGCAGGGACTTTTGATTCGATGTTGTCATTGCAAATCTCATCTCAATGCATTTCCGCACAAGAATAACATTAGTGGAAATTATTGTTTTCATATATTTCAGCCGTTATATCAATCTTTCCATTGTCAGAAACCGCTTAAATCTGTACAGGGTTGCGGTGACCCGGAGCCTATTCCGGCAGACACAGGGCGCAAGGCGGGGCTATGCCCGGGATGGGACGCTAATCCATCACAGGGCACCGGGGGAAATTTAGTCCGCAGGCCAATAAACCTATGCAGCAGCAGCAGCAGCAGCATGTCTTTGGACTGTGGGAGGAAACCAGAGTGGCCTGCGAAAACTCACGCGGCCACGGGGAGAACATGCAAACGCCACACAGAAAGGCACCCGAGCCGGGATTCGAAGCCGGGTGCTTCTTGCTGTGAGGCGGCAGCGCTACTCACCATACTACCGTGCCGCCCCTTCAGCCGGGATATGTTTGTTATTATTATTTTTTGCTTTAAAGGATTACGATTATGCATTATTTAATTGCTGGTGACCGGATGCAGCGTTGCTGAATGCACTGTGCCTGAAGGTAATTGCTCCATTTGGTAGAATTGTGGCGGCGCAACGGCAAAAGCACTTTCCTAAAATGATGCATTTTTCTAGACGCTATTATTGGAGTAATTGCGCACAATTTTCACTAGTGCTTTGAATTTTTTTTAGAAAAAGCAGCATCGTTTAAACGCCGTAAAATGTTGACAGCATGTGCAAGAATACATTTAATGAAGCTATGTCCCCACGCATCAATTCACCTTCACTCCTCCTCAGCAGATAGTTAGTCCATAAGCCCTAGGCCAGATATCTCACTTGTCGGTACCACCATAAGAGCAAATGGGGCAGCACTTCTCACCTAAGGTGGCATCACTTTAGTAGCTGTTACAATTTCTTCATGTGGCCAATAACCGTGAATTATGCGATTACCTATGCTCACGTGTTTGTTGTGTCGCAGGAATCCCGTAAAGAGCTTTCCAGCTCACCGGGTAATTTTCTGCTGTAATAATAAACATAGATCTATCTATCTTCCGAGATGTCTGGCCAGGGTGGAAGAGTAGGCCAAAGTATCCGCTACGGTAGGGGCTCTCGAGAGTTCCCTCTCGTGGAGGTTTTCGGCGAGCGTAAGCGATTGTGTACGGCCACGCGAAGCCAAGCCTTTGTATTTAACACGAAGCCTTTCGTGACCAATGTTATCCATATGAACTGATGTAGGTTTTCACGGCTCGATTCACGATGGTTGTTCTTCAGAGCTGTTGTTTCGGGAGCGATCTCTTTCCCTCCCTGCCTCGCGATGTTTCGCCTACCGCGTTGGAAGCATCATCAGGCGTTGATGCTTCCATAGTATATCCATCCATCGATCCATCGTCAGAAACCGCTTATACTGTACAGGGACGCGGTGATCCGGAGCCTATCCTGGCAGACACAAGGCAGGGCTACACCCATGATGGGACGCCAATCCATCACAGGGCACCGGGGGCAATTTAGTCCGCAGGCCAATCAACCTATGCAGCAGCATGTCTTTGGACTGTGCGAGGAAGCCGGAGTGCCCGGCGAAAACCCACGCGGACACGGGGGGAGAACGTGCAAACTCCACACAGAAATGCACGCGAGCCGAGATTCGAACCCGGTGACCTTCTTGCCGTGAGGCGGCAGCGCTACTGACCGCGACGCCACCGTGCCGCCCTTCCACCGTGCGTATCTTTACTAAATTGGCTGTGTCCGGCGGAGGCGGTTTCACGACACTTGTTATTTTGTCATCAAGCATTGGACCTCGCGGAACACCGGCTGGTCAAGGGAAGGCAGACCCAGCGAGCAGCCCAATGCGCATCGTGCCATACAATACGAATAATCTCCGCCGGCTCATTTGGCTTTAATATGTCTCCATTAATCACACGTTCATTGTGACGGTCCCGGCTCGGGGTGGGGGAAAAGGCGTATCAAGCTCTGCTTGGAATGCGAATGTCGCCCGAGCCGAATAACACCCGTTGTGTGCATTTCCTATCTTAATTATGCATATCTGCGCGACAAATCACCGTTGCTTTTTCTTATTGTACGTGAATTATTCAGTGGAGGCCCGACGCCGGATGAGCGGAAAAGAAAATTGTCGCTCGCTGCTGAAAGCTTCGGCAACTTTAACCCTCCGCGGCAAACGGCTCGTGCAATCCCATCCATCCATCTCATCCATTGTCAGAAACCGCTTGATCCTGTGAGCCGGAGCCTGTCCCGGCAGATACGGTGCGCGAGGCAGGGCTAAACCCTAGGATGGGACGTCAGGAGGAAAACATGCAAACTCCGCACAGAAAGGCACCCGAGCCGGGATTCGAAGCCGGGTGCTCCTTGCTGTGAGGCGGCAGCGCTACTCACAGCACTACCGTGCCGCCAACTTGAAATAGACGTCTGCAATGGTATCGGATGCACAGGAATCAAACATCAAACATGTTTTCCCGTGCACACAATCTTCCCGTGCGTCATTGGTTTGCGATATCAGAACCAGTGCTGCGAGGGAAATATTGCAATAAATATAGGCCAATGTACTCATTTAGCTTTTCACGGCTCGATTCATGAAGGTTGCTCTTCAGAGCTGGGCGGCAGGGTGGCGCAGTGATAACATCTGCGCCTCGTAGAAAGAATGGTCTTGCCCGAGCACGTTCGATCCCCGCTTTGAGCGCCTTTCTGCGTAGCTTGCCTCAGCAGGTACGCCACGGAATCGCCATCACATCACGCAACAAGACGGAGCGTCTTGTCATGGGGACGAGTGAAAGGCAACGCATGGGTGCGTGGTCCCTGGAGCAGGGATAGGCACCGCATGTGGCCACATAGCATTGGGGGTCACGGTGCTCGGAATGTTAAACCACCAAGGTGGCCAATTAGTCGTGCTCTCTGTGCTTTGCAGGCCTCTTCTCCCTCTTAAGAATTCCAAGATTCCCATTAGCCTGTTGGAACCTGCTGTCACTTCTCGTCACTTTGCTTTGTGAGCCCCGGGGATGCTCAGCGAGTGAGCAGAGTGGCCAGGGTGTGTATATATGTGGCTCAGAGTGGGACGGGCGGCTCGCGAATGGACACAGGTCACGGACGCTGAATTCAGACGTCCATAAGAGCAATGGGGCAGCACTTCTTATCTCTCTCGTCGTGCCCCCTGAGTCAGCGAGAAAAAAAAATCCACTTTCCCATCGAGGAGGTCACTGTCGATCATATGACCACTGATGATGTCTCACGGAGTTTGTACTGATTTAATAAACTCGGGAAGTAGAATAGCCAAGCTTATTCCACCCCAGGGAAGATTTAGAAAATCTAACCTTCAAATTATCAGTACAAGTGCCCTCTAACAAGTATATATGTAATCGTTGCTGTTCAGAGCTTTAGAAGTATCATCAGGCTCCCAATGTGGAAAGCGAAACGTCGCGAGGGAGAGAAGGAGAGTGCTCGACACGGCTATCCCGAAAGAACAGCTTTGACGAGCAACCATCATGAAAACCTACATCAGTACAAATATATATGGAGCTGCCAGTCAGAGGTTACGGGCTGACGTGAATTGAACGTCACAGGGATGAACGTTACTTGGGAGTGAGTGAAGCAGCAGCCAATCAGGGATGGGGTGTCACGACGGGAGAGGAGCCAGGATCTCAGAGACCTGTCAGTCACGAGAGATTGACAGAAGTAAGGGAGTCTCTGTGGGTGTATGGTGACACAAGCTGATAATAATAATAGCATTTATAGAGCGCCTTTCACCCGAGGGTCACAAAGCGCTGCACAAGGCTGTGGAGAGAGGCATGTCAATAACATCAAGACAGATAAACTGAGAATCAAGCAATAGGACATAAAGAGAGCAGAAAAATAATAATAATAGCATCTATAGAGCGCCTTCCACCCGAGGGTCACAAAGCGCTGATGTCAAGGACATGGGGCAAAGATATAAATCCTGGGACGTAACCGCGGTCGGTTCAGTTTGTTGTTAGTTCGTTGGTGGTCTGAGTATTTCCTGCTGTTATAATAGACATCCATCTACCTATCTATCTTGGCCTGGATTACATCCGGACGTCCGTCTGGGAATATTGCCAGTAACAGTTGACCCTTTTTGAAAGAATTCGTGCCCAGTGCCCGCAGGCTGGACATACGCAATATAATCAAAGGTACAAACACTCGCTCCATTATATGAAGATTGTTATTTGGCCGATAACATCATAGGAAGCAGTGTGTGGCAATACGGCGCCGGCAAACCGCCTGGCTGCCTCCTCCGCCTCTCTGCGCTATCTCTCGTCGAATCAATATCTTCGACACTGAATGAATACGTGCGCGTTGTAAATGTAAATTATTATTATTGTTATTATGTTTTTTATTGCTCTGAAAATCAGCGGGAGCTGGAGCACAAGGAACGGAAAATAAACGTAGGAAGTCAAGTGACGTGCGCGGAATTGTGGCGGGGAGAAAAGGAGCCGTCACGCAGAGAGGATAAAGTGGCCGGAAAGAATTGACGGCGAAATATTGCAACACGAAGGCTCTCGTGACCAATGTCAACCATAGTATAGATCTTTTTTACGGGTAAGGATACTTATTATTTTAGTGCAGCTTGGAAACGTATTATTAAGTAACAATCTTGAATAAGGAGTTGATGTATTTGCAACACGTGTGTAATTAAATCATTGCACACGTGTTGAGAATTTAACACGATTCATCCATCCATCCATTTTCAGAAACCGCTTAATCCCGTACAGGGTCGCGGTGAGCCGGGGCCTAGCCCGGCAAACACAGGATGGGACGCCAGTCCATCGCAGGGCACTGAGGGCAATTTAGTCTGAAAGCCAATTAACCAATGCAGCTGCATGTTTTTGGACTGTGGGAGGAAACCGGAGTGCCCCGCGAAAACCCACGCAGACACGGGGAGAACATGCAAACTCTGCACAGAAAGGCACTTGAGTCGAGATTCGAACCGAGGACCTTCTTGCTGTGAGGCGGCAGCGCTAGTCACCCCGCCACCGTGCCGCCCCAACACGATTAATGTGATTGCATTATCTCCTGATTCCTTTGCATGAGGTTGGCACACGGCGATGACATCACGACCCCCGTTGATGATGCTTCCAACACGGGAGACGAAACGTCGCGAGGGAGAGCGCTCAGTGACACGGCTATCCCGAAAGAGCAGCTCTGAAGTACACTTATCTGTCGTAGCTAATCCGGTGAATTCCATTCCATTACCGAACATATGTGTAAGGGTTGAAGAGCTGTGTTTCCTCAGCTGGGTGCCGGCACCGTGACCCCTGCGACTCGCCCAGTGGTGGCTCCATCGCATAATCTGTCCGGGTCACCCAGTCACCTCCACACACTCCGTGGCTATCTCCCGCGCTATCTCATTGAGAGTGATGCTGGGTGAGGCGCCGGGGTTATCTCCAGTTTCCTTATCAGGGAAACGCACAAGATGTATAATGTGCTCGGTGTGCGCACGTCCTCGCTTTGACAAACAGCACCGCTTCCCCACTTGAACACCGGATATAAGCAGAGTTCTGGTATAAGCGACACGTCCTTATGTAACTGGTGTGTTATTGCCTGGTGTCTTATTGCAAGGTAGGAGCGTTCACGTCGCGATCCCTGTCAAGTAATACTTGGTATTGCCTGCAAATTCTACCAAACACTTCGAAGCCAAGGAGCTGAAAGACAACGATGTCCAGAAGCTCAACAGATGCCAGAAGCCCCTCAGTCTGGAGCAAGAGGAGAGGCCAATGCCCGCCGCCTTTAAGGCCAGCACTGACTTACATCTCTAAATGTTGAAGGGCTGTCTGCAACTAAATAAGAACTTGTTGCAATGGGAAACTGTCATATAAACATCACGCTTTGAAGAATCGAATCGAGCATGCCTTTGGACTGACTGTGGGAGGAAACCGGAGTGCCTGGTGGATCTATGACATCCTCATATTTTATCGAAAGCCGCCGCGCCGAAACACGTCCGTACGAATTTGCCGCAAACGCTTTTTCTCGCGCGCCACCACCATCACGGCCACTGCCACCGCTGCTCGTGATGCGATCATTCACGAAGAAGACACGGCCGATGGATTTGGGAATGTCACCAAACAAGAGAGAGAGAGAGACGTGCGGGGAATGAATCGGAGCGTGTGATGCGGACGTGAACTTTGCTCGGCTCGCGTTATTTCGTGGGATCGATGCGTCTCCGACGCTGCAGATGGGCCCGTCACAAATCACTCGGCCATCTTTTCTCTGACAGTCCCGAAAGCGATCGCTGTGTGAGTAACGGTGCAGCTATTTCAGCACGCGTGTCGTTTGGCCTTGTTCATCGGCCCTTGTGCACGAGTAGCGCTGTCGACTCACAGCAAGAAGCGCCCCTGGTTCGTATCCTGGCTCGGGTGCCTTTCTGTGTGGAGTTTACATGTTCTCTCCCCGTGTCCGCGTGGGTTTTCTCCGGGCACTCCGGTTTGCTCTCACAGTCCAAAAACGTGCTGCTGCATAGATTAATTGGCCTGTTGACTAATTTTCCCCCGGTGCCCTGTGATGGACTGGTGTCCCATCCTGGGTATAGCCCTGCATTGCGCTTTGTGTCTGCCGGGATAGGCTGCGGCTCACTGCAACCATGCTCCGGCTCACCGCAACTCTATGCAGGATTAAGCGGTTTCTGACAATCAATGAATGAATGATCGGCCCTTGTGCCTCTTCGAAATCTCGTTTCACTTTGCTAGCTTCTTATTTGATCTCTGCACAGATGTTGCTTAATAGAAACAGTAGAAAGGCCTCAGGGAGATTTGCCGTAATATCATCCGCACAATCAGATAACGCCGACGCATTTCATTATCGCGGTGACTTGAAGCGGTGCGCCGATACCGTATCAATCGCGACCGAGCGTTTGTCATTCATCGCCATGTCGCACTCTCACAGATGCGCATCGACCAAAGCACCGTTAGAAAACAACTTGGCTTTGAGACAACGTTATCTCATTAATGCACAACCACCTCCAATGGAAATGTAATTGAAATCTTGATTGGTGCATGGAAATCATTATTTCGCCGTTCAAACACGCACTAATGACATTCATCTTTTTGTTTCAAATTCTCCTTCTTAATTGCTGAACTTAACTTTATTTGTTTTGCTTTTGTCGTGTTGGTGCCCCCGGGTCACACTTCCTAATTAGACTCGTCCCGCTTTCTTGACGCCTCATCTGCTTTACACAAATGTTCACAATGGCAAGGGACGAGCTATCAATTAGGACTCCCATATTGGCACTATTACATAACTCTATTGATATTGAGGATGGAGGGAGGGGGTGACACGGTGGCGTAGCGGTGAGTAGCGCTGTCAACGCACAGCGAGAAGCTCCGGGTTCGACTCCCGACTCGGATGCCTCTCTGTGTGGAGTTTGCATGTTCTCCCCGTGGGCGCGTGGGTTTTCGCTGGGTGCTCCGGTTTTCTCCCACAGTCCAAATAATTGGCCTGCGAACTAAATTGCCCCCCGGTGCCCTGTGATGGACTGGCGTCTCATCCTGGGTATAGCCCTGCCTTGCGCCCTGTGTCTGCCGGGATAGGCTCCGGCTCACCGCGACCCTGTATAGGACTAAGTGGTTTCTGGCAATGGATGGATGGAGGGAGGTGGAGAGGCCAGTGCAAGGAGATGTCGGATAAGGACAAGGCCATACTTAAATAGCCCGAAACGCCACGGGACTTGAACATTCCCAGTGAGCTTGCAAGCTCTTTACGGGATTCCTGCGACACAGCAAACACGCGAATTGAAAACAATAAATAAAAATGTAAAAATAACAAATGAACCGAACGAAATAAAAAAATAACCACCACGTCACACAACAAACACACAACACACGTATAAGATAAAGACCTCCTCTTTAGCCATTGAGACTGCTGGGACAAGCGTTGTTAGCGAGCAACTATTAAGTCCAACGTGGCGTACGAGGCAGTGGAGTGGCCGAGGGCCAAATAAGACACCACTCGTCATTGCTGTTCGTGATGGCAGGGGAATCGAAAAGAGACACGCACACACACACACACCCGCTAACTTTGCTCTTCAAAGGAAATCAAGCGGAGCTGTCACAGTGTCAGAGCTGAATTAACAGCGCCCAACAGAGCACCGTAGAAAATGCAAAACAACACGCGCTCACGGAGCAAAGTTGCGTTTAAAAGCGGAACGCATATGTCAAAATACATTTCCGTGACACTGTTTAGTTTTATCTCGCGTCCACTGCGTCACACGATTGAATACCGTAACGTGCGCTGGGATTTCGTAACAGGTGCGATTGAATAACAATAATACGTAAACTGATGTAAGTTTTCACGGCTCGATTCGTTGGAAGTTTCGCCTTCCAACGTGGGAGGCGAAACGTCGTGAGGGAGAGATGGAGAGCGCTCAGTGACACAGCTATCCAGAAAGAACAATGTATAACGCGCCGTGCATATTCGCTCAATGTTGAATGTATTCGAGGAGAGCCATAAGAGGCATACGGGGCATGAGGAAACCACAGAGAGTGAGGGGGGAGGTAGCCACACAGTTGGCCGGCGCCAACATTTGCCAGACACTGCGTCCTATATATTATGATATTATCGGCCAATTAATTAATACGTGTTTTTTTTCTAGTTGTGGGAGGAAACCTATAGGCCGACCCAGGACACGCTGGAGCGATTATATTCTTTGGCTGGTCTGGGAACGCCTGGGAATCCCTCAGGAAGAGCTGGAATCTGTTGCTGAGGAAACTGATGTCTGGTCCACTCTCCTTAAGGCGCTGCCGCCGCGACCCTCACCAGGGCAAGCGGTTTAGAAAATGGATGCATAGATGGGAGGAAACAGGAGAACCCGGATGAAACCCACGCAGAACACGGGGAGAGAACACACAAACTCCAAACAGAAAGGCACCCGAGGCGTGAATCAAACCGCCTCGGGCAGATGTTACGACTGCGCCACTTCTTCTTCTTTGCAATTCTTCGAAGCACGATGGTCGGCCTCTGGACATTGTTGTCTTTCAGCTCGGCCTCGAAGTGTTTGGTAGAATTCGCAGACAATACCAAGTATTACCTGACAGGGATCGCGACGTGAACGCTTCTACCTTGACCCCCACTGTGCCACTGTGCCGCCTTGAAAGCAGGGCTAAACCCCGCTCTGCAAAGCAACCGACTTGCCCCATCACTCATTGAATCGGAGCACATGCGTCCTTTTAGCTTCACAATAAAGCGTATGCCTATATATAGAAAGTCGCAGCGCATAACTGCCAAATAACACAGGGAAATGCAATGTTGTAAGTGGACGCGGCATTAAATCAGCGATGCATGCATCAGCCACAAGCGGCGGAGCAGGTCCATTACTTGATTGCCCATAGGCGTAGTCAGTCATGATGTCCATTCATTCATTCATATTTTTCATTTTCATTATAATTTTTAATTTCGTTAACATATCAAACATGCACCTGTCGTAGTGGCCGAATCACAAATGTCCAATCCGGTGAGTGATGGTTTCTCTCAAGGCAACAGTGAAATCCTGAATAATGCAAGCAGCAGGCATGCTTGAGATGTTCGCCGGCCAGAGACACGCGTTGCCTAACAATCGTTATAAGAGATATTCAATAATCACGTGTGTGTAACAGGTGTGTTTATGCTCGGCGGATGGAGGGGGCTAAACTTGTGCAGCACGGGCTGGAGAAGAGATGGACTGATGTACTTCAGAAGGACGTGGAGCTGATTGGACTTGCCGATGACTGGTACCAGAGGTGCCACGAACAGGTGCCAAGTACTCATTTGAGGCTGAATCGACCTAGGGGAGGCCCAGTACGAGTTGAGAAAATCGTCACTGGTGTTGGCCGTGAGCGGGATTCTAACTCTGGTCGCTAGGTTTGTATCCCAGCGTGCTAACCACTGAGCTACCGCTCACTCCCTCAGGTAAAAAAAATAGCATTCGTATTTTTTTTGTATCTCTCAGAAAACCTGCCAGAGATGCGCAGTTCACTTTAAGCGGAGCGATTATTCATTTATTTTCCAATATATTGCTACAAGCAAGCCCTCGGCAAATTGTGAAATTGTGTAGCATGTTTCCCACAGGATACACGTTCACCTTCTCTCCCAAATGGCAGCGCGACGCGGACTCTTAATTCATTTATGTATCCACGGGTCTGGTGTGCGAAGCTCTCTATTACGGGATTTATAACGGAAAGCGCGCTGGGCATTATAGCCCAGCGCACTAACCACTGAGATACACACACGTTCACTGTGGCTTGCGTACGCGGAGCTGTGCCTTTCACCTGAAGCCTTGTGCCACATACGCAGTATTCTCTCCCTACAAACTATTTTATGTACCACTGATGACTCCTGGCAAACAATGGCCAACTTTAGCAAATGCCACTGCGGCATCTGTTAGTGTATCGCTCAGCAAAAAAGACAGTCCGCGTAAAGAGCAGCTGCTTTTTGATGGAAGTACAAAACAAACAGGGCAGGGGTTTGTTGATGGCTTTTGGCATTTTGCACACACCACTCTTGACGGTTGCTCTTCAGAGCTGTTCTTTCAGGACAGCCGTGTCACTGAGCGATCTCCCTCCCCACTCTCGCGACGTTTCGCCTCCCACGTTGGAAGCATTAAATCACATTCGGCAAAGTAAAAAAACACTGTACCCAATCACTGCACTCTCACGGGGTGCAGATACTGTGAATGCTGATGGCGCTTTCCTCCACTGTGAGGTGACCGTATAATAATAATCTTCTTCTTTGCGATTCTTTGAAGCACGATGGTTAGCTTCTGGACAACGTTGTCTTTCAGCTCGGCTTCGAAGTGTTTGGTAGAATTCGCAGGTAATACCAAGTATTACCTGACAGGGATCGCGACGTGAACGCTTCTACCTTGACCCCCATAATAATAATAATAGCATATTTGTGCCAATTGGGCTACATCTTGTTGATGAGATCTACACAATGCAAATCCAGTCCGGGGCATTCTCTGTACAGACACTAGTGAACAAAACCTCTGTTTGGAAGCCCCGTTGCTTGATTGATATGACTTTGAGTTCATTGCAGTGACTAAACAGATGCTTCCCGGTTTTATTGTATGTTTTTTTCCGAATCTTTATCACCACACAACCTGCTCCGACAGCACCTAAGTACTTTTGGCGACTGTTTTGGTAACGTTATCACACATGCGGGCTGCGGAGCTGTGGATGAAATAAAATCACAGACTGCAGAGTTGGATATTTGTGACGTTATAATAATAATAATCTACTTTTGTAACGCTCGCATTTTCTCCGGCCGCGTTGCACCCGTTGATTCGGAGGCGCGGAGCCCTGCTCAGTCGGTTTGTTGTGAGTCGGTGAAAAGGTGACTTTTTAAGAG
>JAZEWU010000038.1:5777270-5797256 GCA_036362915.1 Geotria australis | reverse complement strand
ATTGAGATGGTGCTGGGGGTAGTGTGTGGTGGTGTGTTTTCGGCATATGTTGATGGTGCGACGTTTGTAGCTGAGATGCCGAGGCGGCAGCTGCTGCAGTCGGCAGATGCTCCCGAGTTGGGCGGAGGTATTGAACTTTCATTCATTCATTCATTTTCAGAAACCGCTTAATCCTATACAGGGTCGCGGTGGTATTGAACTTGTTTTTAGTAAACAAAAAGCTGATAGCCGAAGAGACGGTGGTGGAGGCAGTGGTGGAGATGCGGAGTTTGTGGTAGGCAGCCTGAATGAGCGGCGCCATCTTGATGTATGAATGAATGTCCTACAGTCCAAGCGGACTACAATTTAGTCCCCCTAAGTGTTTGGGTATTTTAGGGATGTGTGCCTGAATTTTTGGATTCATGCGGAAAATCCCCAACATTAGATCCAGATTCAAAATCTTGGACGTTGGAAAACGTTTCTTTGCATTTATCAGGAAATGTGATGTCACACGAGATGATGCCACGTCTATGGTATCACGTCCGTGTTTTTTGCCGCAAAAAGTCGATTCATTATTTTGAACAATACGCAACGTCAAGGTTTGATCAAATCATTAAAATATTACAATGTCTAGATATAAATATTGGTTTTCCTAATGGAAGTTTTTACACGTTACTGATGGAAATTCAGCGGTAAATATTACATTAAATTTAGTGCGTAAACAATTAACGTTTTTCAAATTGAATACATTAAAAGAACACTCAATAAAATACATAAAACTTGGCCTAAAATCCTAACAAATACAATATCACGTGCACTTCTGCAATAGCTCTTAATGATAAAGTATCCACCCTTTACTTCGGGAGTGCAATCGATTCCGAAGTTGTTTACCGTTGCTGTGTCAGCATTAACCAATCGCAAACGAGTGGCTAAATCTATACTCGCTAATGACGATCATCCAGGCATTGAGCGTCCTAGTAAATGCGCGTTTGTCTCACCACAACAGCGCCAACAAACAAAACGAGCGCGACAGCTGGACAGCCCAGGTGTCGGTGTGCCCGCCACTTCGCTCATCCGGCTGTCGTCAAATGATTAGGCTCAACCACCGGCCACTTTGCCATGCGTCCTGCCAATGCCCTCTCATTTTGCTTTAACAATCAACACTAATGTATTGATTGATTGATTGATTCATTCATTGTCAGAAACCGCTTAATCCTGTACAGAGTTGTGGTGAGCTGGAGCCTATCCCGGGAGACACAGGGCGCACGACAGGGATATGCCAGGGATGAGGTGCAAGTCCATCACAGGGCACCGGAGGCAATTCAGCCCCCAGGCGCGGATGTTACCACTGCGCCACCCTGCTCCCCGTGTATTGACGGGCGATCGTTTGAAAAGGGAGGCCCGCACTGAGTCGTTACCTTTGAACCATTGGCTGTTTGTGACCTCTTGACGTGAGTGACCTTTCACCATTGGGCCCCAATCAGAATATTGGCGTAATGTGAATGTTAATGCGTTGTGTGGCTCAACAGAGCAGCCCGGGCAGTGATGTATGAGTTTGCACGACTTGATGTTCATTCATTCATTCAACCGCAAGGAAACCCACGCAGAACAGGAGGAGAACACACAAACTCCACACAGAAAGGCGCCTGAGACAGGAATCAAACCGCCTCAGGCAGGACTTTCTTTCTGTGAGGCGTGGGTGTTACCGCTGCGTAGCCACCCTATCGCCCAAATCGAATCGCCGCGTTTTGATCGGCGTGGAAAATGTCACGTTTCGGTTTGATTTGTCTCTCCGTCTCCGCAGAAGTTGCGCGTTCCCAACAGGCACCGACGTGAGGATATTCAATTGAGACGTAACGGCCGCAGGCGGAAGCTATTACCACGCTATTGCTATTGAGCGCGTCAAGAATCTCGACAATAATTCGCCCGCCAAGAGCTCTCGCCGCTTACCGGTTAGCCACATTGACCTTGCACGTCTGAGTTTAATCGTTATTTCACAATCACAGGGACGGAAGCGCAGACATTGGAATTTCAATAACGAGAGCTGCCTGACCTGCTTAACACGCCCGTGGCCTGCGTGACCCTCTTAGAGTGCGCGATATTAACCCGTATCCCAGGATGCAACCGCGAGAGCACCGCAATGCAAATGCCGGTTAACCGCATAGGCAGGCGGCACGGGCACGCGGAACACCGCACGGATCACCGTCAACATCGCCGCGGCGTCGATGTACGTTTTCACGGCTCGGTGTGTGATGAGGATTGCTCTCAAGAGCTGCTCTTTCGGGATAGCCGTGTCACTGAGCGATCTTCATCTCTCCCTCGCGACGTTTCGCCTCCCACGTTAGAGGCATCGTCAGGCCCACAACATGATGCGTCCAAGGTGGGAGGCGAAATGTCGCGCGTCTCTCCGTTGTGACGTTTCGCCTCCCTCGTTGGAGGGATTGATCGAGGAGCAATCGCGCGTGATGGATGAAGGCCTCCCGATGCTGTCACCACCCGTCACAATCCAGCGATGTAATCATTCACTCAGCTTCAGCACACCAGCTGGTTTCACCACTCCATATCCTTAATGGACGTGCTTTCAGAACGCGTCACAACCGTTGACGTGTAATCCTTCGCTTTTCTTGATCACGGTCCATCATTTCTGGCATGTCCCGGCCAGGCCCAATTACTTTTATTAACAGCTGGAACAGTGTAATTAACCTGCGTGTGTTCCCTAATCCATAGTCTCAGCACATGGAAGACGACCTGGATATGACAATCATCTGATTAACGAGGAAGATTTGCCTCACACTAAATATCACGTCCGACTTGGAATGTTGCCCATTTTCCTTCGGTCAGTTGTTGCAGGTTGAAGGAACCTCTAGGCCAGCATCTTGATATTTGGTTAAATTTAGACAGGAAAGAAGTTAAATTCGACGGTTGAACAAATTGATGATGCTTCCAACGTGGGAGGGAGGGAGGAATAGAGGGAGATCGTTCAGTGACACGGCTATCCCAAAAGAACAGCTCTGAAGAGCAACAATCAGTATATGGATTCTTTTTAGCTGGGGTTTTATTCCATTTTAGTTTTTCACTATGTCTACCGTTTCTCCTTTTACATTTTTATTCTAGCTATGTCCAGCACCTTATGACCTTTGGCTGAAAGGTGCTTTGAAATAGAAAGTATTATAATTATTATTATTAGTTCTGAAACGCCAACGTGTGCCCACAATTGTCCAATTTTGAGTCAATAGCTCGATTCGAAATTGATTTTTTGGGGGGAGGCCACGTAACGATCTGGCCAAGCCTGCGTCAGTGAAAATCCTCTCCACAACCTGACACAGCCAAACAAATAGCCGCGCGTACAAGCGTTTAATGCACCAATTGTTATTGTTTCGGCTCAACGGCGTATTGAAGAACGGTTCTCGCGGCCAAATTCATTGATTCTCTGCGACGATTCGCTTAAAATGCTGAAACTTCGCTTTGCTGCGTGGGCACTCCGCCGAGAACATCGGATCGCTCAAATCTCACTTCAAGACTAAAAGTGTAAGGACTGGGCCGTGTCAAGTGTCCCTCCTCTCTCCTTCGCGCCTCCCACGTTGAAGGCATCCTCAGGCTAACAAATGGTTGAGCTGATAGGTTGCGTTTTAAAAATCTGTACTTGACGTGTGTGGTTTTTTTGTGATGTTCAAAATGAGGCTGTAATGTGGGCAGCTTAATAAGCAATGTTAATTTCTGCACATCTGAGAAGTGTCAACATGCCTCCTTTATAGGGCTTGCATTTCGCATTCCACAGGGTCAATGTGGTGTTTTGTGTCCCGCCTCTCTGTATTTCCATCCATCCATCCATATTCAGAAACCACTTAATCATGTACAGGGTTGTGGTGAGCCGGGGCCTATCCCTGCAGACACAGGGCGCAAGGCAGGGCTACACCCAGGATGGGACCAGAGTAGAGAACCTGTTACGTGGAAATAATAATAATAATAATAATTCAATTTATATAGCGCCTTTCACCCGAGGGTCACAAAGCGCTGCACAAGGGCCGCGAAGAGGACGGCACGTCAACAACGAAAGACAAAGCAACAAAAACCAAAGCAACAGAAAACAAACGATCAAGGCTACCCTGAACACACCAAAAGGCCGCGAAAACTGGCAATCTTAAGAGCGGCAACACCCTGCCAGCGTCCCCTAAGATGGCCATCACTTCCTTGAAGACAAACACGGAGGGAGACAGGGAGGAAGGGTGAGCAACAGGGAGAGACACAGGGACACAGAGACGGGAAGACAGAGAGACAGACACGAGGGGGAAACAACGCCAATCCAAATCAAACAATCAACATTGAAGCACACGCAACAGCAAAATAAAACGCAGGCACCCACAACCACAAAACACAACCTCCATACGCGACACCACGAGGCGAGCCTAGGCAAGGCAGGACTGGGCCAGGAGAAGGCCGCGCAAAACAGACAACAAAAAACATGCAATAAGAGCATGGCAGACAACAAAACAAACACCAAAGTTACACAGAAACAAACCACCAACCAAAGAGAAAAGGAACAGATGAAAAGTGACAAATGTAAAACAAATTAAAGCTAAATAAATACGTAAAACACAGGGAGCGGCAGCCCGCGCGCCCCCAATGGGCGCGCAGGCATAAGAAATAGTGTGTGTAATGATAATAATAATAGCATTTATATAGCGCCTTTCACCCGAGGGTCACAAAGCGCTGCACAAAGCTGCAGAGAGAACGACATGTCAACAACGACAGAGCACGGAAAATCAGCAATAAAACAAATTTGGGTTTTTTTTTTTATCCGAGCTGTGGAGCCGATTAACTCTTTCAGTGCCCTGTCGACGACCGTCGACACGTTCTAGTACTGCCTTACAACTCATTCCACGAATGAATGATAGTTCCCAAAGTTGTTACTAGATGGCTTGTTTTAATGGCAGCCTCCAGGACAGAACTGAAAAATAAGTGCAACTTCACACTTCTCACTACTAGGCCCTATACTTCAGTCTCGAGGGCATCAAGGAGTCGGAGTTGGCCCCGGGCATCACCAAACCTCTGCACGTCACTGCCCGCGACGCGACCTCAATGCCCCCGGGTTGAGCCGCCGCCACTCACGAAGTTCAGGAGCTTCAGGTTGTCGCGCAGCGCTCCCACGAAGCCGACGAACGACACGGGGAAGAAGATGCATCCGGCCACCAGCAGCACGATGGACGGTGCCAGGAAGCCGCCCTCCAGCGTGCGGTACCGCTGGCGCTCCGCCTCGGAGTACGCACCCAGCACCAGCAGCGCGATGCCCAGCAGCTGCGTCTCGCGCAAAGACAAAGATCCGTCCTTCAATCCATTTTCTGAAACCGCTTAATATTAATAATAGCATTTTATATAGCGCTTTTCACCCTCCCGTACAGGGTCGCGGTGAGCCGGAACCTAGACCCCGCAGGCACAGGGCGCAAGGCAGGGGGATACCGAGGATGGGACGCCAGTCCATCGCAGGGCACCTGGGGCAATTTTACTCAGTAGGCCATTTTAACCTGGCAGCGTGTCTTTGAACGGTGGGAAGACAAAGATCCCCCCCCCCCTCCGTATAGCCTTAACAGACTGTAGGGTCAAGTGCCGTTAGCAAGTGGCACCTATGAAGGTCGACACGGCACACGAGGAGGTGGGTGACCGGCACCACGCCCGGCCGCCTTTGTGTCCCTAGTGGCAATGCTTGCACACCGCACTAGGTACTAATTTGAGGCTGAGTCGACCTAGGGGAGGCCTAGGACCGGTGCAGAAAATCGGCACTGGAGTTGGCTGTGGGGGGGATTCGAACTCGGGTCGCCAGGTTTGTGGCCCAGCATAGCGTTATTTACACTGTGTGTGTCTCACACACGCGCTCGAGCGAGCGAGAAGAGCGATGCGTGAGCGCGGGTTCTCAGAGCAAGAAGCCCCCGGGTTCGAATCCCGCCTGTGTGGAGTTTGCATGTTCTCCCCCCGTGTCCGCGTGAGTTTTTGGCCGGGCACTCCGGTTTTCTCCCACAGTACAAATACATGCTGCTGCATAGGTTAATTGGCCTGCGGACTAAATTGCCCCCGGTGCCCTGTGATGGACTGGCGTCCCATCCTCGGTATAGCTCTGCTTTGCGCCCTGTGTCTGCCACCGCAACCCTGTACAGGATTAAGCGTTTTCTGACAATGTTTGGGATGGATGAAGGTTCACCACCCTTACTCTGTAGTTAGGCTGCACAGCTCACGGCCCACGGGGCCAGGTACCGGAGAACCCGGAGGAAACTCACGCAGAACAGGGACGAGAGAGAACACACAAACTCCACACAGAAAGGTGCCCGAGGTGGGCGTCGAACTGCCTCGGGCAGGACTTTCTTCCTATGAGGCACAGATGTTACTTCTGCATGGACACCCTGGCTATTTCATTATGCAACCTTGCAGCATTGCCCTGGGGGAACTAGTTCCCGCTGGGACCTGGCTCATGTTTTATATTCACGCATTGGGTGTATAATTTGAAGGGTGCAATCTTTTTGACTTTTAAATCGAGCGGATGTTTTTCTTCTTTTTTTTTTATCATGACAGCTCAAGGATTGGACAGATAAATAAAAGTTCGAACATCGCTGGAGTTAACTTTCAACAACCAGAAGGTCTGCAATGGTTCCAAAAAGTTGTCTCGGCTTGTATTGTTGTTTTATCTGTTTCAAAAGAAACAAACCCACACGAGAAAATGACAAACCATAAGTGCCGCATCAAACACCTGCACTGCTCGGTGGGATAGTAAAACATACACCCAAGTCGTATTTGCTCATTTCAATCAATTCCCATTTCACGGGGTCTCAGCCACTGTGAGTTTATCTGTCACGGGCTGAGTTGCAGCGAAGTAGAGCGTACTGGCCCTGTGGCGGTGTCTTTTAAACTTCAATCACGGCCCTACAGTGGCAATTAAACTCACTACGGGCACGGCACAGGCCCTAAAAGCCTTGCAGTTACTGCGGCCTAGTGATCTGTTGACACTTGGTGGTGCAGTGGTAATGCGTTCGATTCCCGGCTCGGGTGCCTTTCTGTGTGGAGTCTACGTGTTCTCTCCACGACCACAGAGGTTTTTGCGGGGTACTCCGGTTTTCTGCCACGGCAAAAAAAAAACCCAAGCGGTGGAACTCGACGGCCTGAGTTCGATTCCCGGCCAGGGGCTGACATCAGCGGGGACCGATATCTCAATCGGTTGTGGCTGCGCGCTCCGTTCACTCACCCGCACTAACCGGCGCGGTGAAGTATGGTCCAACGGCCACCCACGATCGACACAGCGCGCGGGTCATAAAAGTCGCGATGACTTATTAATTTTGCTCAAGGTCATACACAGGAAAGGTCAGAAGAAGCTTATTCCGCAATTTGACATGCGAAGCAATCTAAATCAGAATGCAAATGACACATCTGCCAATTAAAATAACCACCTTCTCCAAACAGACATGGGCTGAGTGTATTGACAACGGATCGCCGAGCGATATCCCGACGGGGAGAGATTATTTCACGGACAGCAAAGACAACCCCGCCGTTTTATCCAAGAGGTAATTTTCCGTGCTAATATTTGCCCGACAGAAAAAAACAACACCCCCGACGGGTGTATCAAGTGTGCTCAGCCTGCGGCCGCGGCGCTTGCTAACGCGCGCATTTAAATTATAATGCGACGCGCCGAGACGGGAAGAAAAAGGCTCGGGTGAGTGCGCACATTTAAATCGACTGCTCAGAACATCGCGACACTTGCCGACCAACCGCCTCGTGGCTTAACACCGCGCTCTCTGCACTCCACCTGTAAGATTGGAGTCGGTCAAACTGTTTTGTTTGATTTGATTTTCGTGGGTCGTTTGGAAATTTCACAGAGCGGCAGCTAATTGCGAGGTTTCACAGGCGGCCTCCTTCACGTAACATCCTTCGAGTGGCCGTTTTTATTACACGCGCAGATGTACATTCCCGACACACACACAATTCAAAGAGATTGTTTGTCGCATGACGGTCAAATAGTTTGACGACAGAGGTCCCAGGTTCAAATCCGGGCTCGGGTGCCTTTCTGTGTGGAGTTTGCATATTCTCCCGTGTCCGCGTGGGTTTTCGGCGGGCATTCAGTTTTCTCTCCCACAGTCCAAAGACGTGCTGCTGCATAGGTTAATTGGCCTGCGGGCTAGATTGCCCACGGTGCCCTGGGATGGACTGGCGTTCTATCCTGGGTACAGCCCTGCCTTACGCCCTGTGTCTGCCGGGATAGGCTCCGGCTCACCGCGACCCTGTACATGATTAAGCGGTGTCAGAGCTGACGCACAAATTACTTGTCGTGATTCGGCTGCGGGTTAGCGTAGACCCCGGGAGATTTTTTTTCAATGATAACAAAACATCAACTTAAGAAGTGCATTTGCCGACATGAATGTTGTCCTGATTGCCTGCATCAGCTTCCAATTAATTGGTAATTTTATTTTCTATTTCAGCTAGAGCGTCCTGCTGTTCACACATCAAATTCACGTGTGCCGTCTCAAAGTGGTGCGGGAGGTGGGTTGGGTGAGAGGGTGTTGTGATGTATTTATTATGTCCTTTTCAAAATAAATGTAAAGACTTTGAAGAATAACGCAAGAATAAATCAGCAGGATGCAACGGTTGCTTTATAAATCCGCAATACACTCAAAGACAGAGCACAAAGACTGACATCACATGAGAAAGGATTTTCAAAAATAAATAGATACAGTACATATATAAACAAACACACCAATACCTGGGCGGCACGGTGGCGTAGCGGTGAGTAGCGCTGCCGCCTCACAGAAAGAATGTCCGGGTTCAAATCCCGGCTCGGGTGTCTTTCTGTGTGGCGTTTGCATGTCGTCCCCGTGTCCGCGTGGGTTGTCGCCGGGCACTCCGGTTTCCACCCACAGTCCAAATACATGCTGCTGCATAGGTTAATTGGCGTGCGGACTAAATTGCCCGCTGTGCCCTGTGATGGACTGGCGTCCCATCTGGGGTATAGCCCTGCCTTGCGCCCTGTGTCTGCCGGGATAGGCTCCAGCTCACCGCAACCCTGTACAGGATTAAGCGGTTTCGGACGATGAATGAATGACACCAAAACCTTCATCTGCAGTGAGTTATTGTTTCCTAACACTCGGGAAAAAAAAAGACGAAGTGCCCTTATCTGCCTCAGGGATAAATAATGAAAAGACATGTTATTTCTCACACAGTGCGGTAATGAGGTCAACAAAAGTTATTTTTTTTCGCTCACAAACTCCAGAAAAGCAGAAGGTGTGAACATAACCGTATGTTTTATGTAGCAGTCAGCGGTGCATGGCTAACACGATGAGAAACCGACACAAAACACAACTTTTACAACAGCCAGGCACAAATAAAACCCATGTGGGAATCTCAACGGGAAGTTCTATGCAGTATGGTGGAGAAGTGCTAACATCCGCGCTTCACAGAAAGAACGGTCTTGCCCGAGGCGGTTTGATTCCCGCCTTGGGCACCTTTCTGTATGGATCCATAGTGTAGCTCTTTTTTTTTATGAGTTTAGGTCTCGTGAAACAACACTTGCATAACTTTTCACGTGACCTAAACTCATAAAGAAGAGCTACACTATGGATAATATCGGTCATGAAAGCCTTCGAAGTTTGTGCGTCCGCCCCGTTTCTACGTTGGTTTCCTCTGTTTTCTTCCCACAACTTAAACAAAAAAACACTCATTAATTAATTGGCCGATAACATTATGATATATAGGACGCGGTGTGTGGTTAAAAAGAGCTATGTTGCTATTTTTAACAGCGGGGAGGGGTATGCAAATTACAACATCTCAGGGCACTGCGGTCAAATTAGTCAGGACAATTAACCTATGCAGCAGCATGTCTTTGGACCGCAGCCTGCTTCCGTCAGCACCTTATGTGCATCGCTTTGGCTCCAGGTGGCCAGCAGTCGCTGCTCTATGTATGCGTGCCCTGCTGTTGCTACGAGCAGTGCTGTTGCTCCAACTGGCATCTTGAATCGTTTGGCAACTTTAAACGTTCAGCCGACTCTGCGAAATCCCAACAATGAGCTGTGTAAACAAGGGCGCGTATTGCCTCGAGCACGACCGCGTGTTTATTTAATGAAAGCACCCAACATCTGAAACGTGAATGAAGGCTATCTCTCTTAAAAAAAAAACATCGGTATTGTTTGTCAAAATTGTCGAACGTAAGCGTAGTTTTTGCTCATATTTATCTTGACACCCGCATTGTGACCGTCTTTTCAGAATTATTCTGTCATTGTTTCGATCCATCCATCCATCCATTGTCAGAAACCGCTTAATCCCGTACAGAGTTGCGGTGAGCCGGAAGCTATCTCGTCGGGGACAGGGCGCAAGGCAGGGCTATAACCAGGATGTGTTTTGGGGTTTTACGGCGCGCTGGTCAGAATTATGTCCGACGTTTCGCTCCACGTGCTGGGAGAGCGCTATACAGCACAACCGCGAAAACCCACACAGTGGTAGTATTCCAAAGCATTGCAAACACCACTCGGCAATTGTATTGGACTGCACGTGAGCAGTAGAGAGGGTGGAGCACTGCCTTGTCTGTGCTCTGCTGCCCGGCCTCTGCAGCTCGGGGGACCTTGTGGAGTTCAGTGGAGGTGCGGGGGGCTGTGTGGGAAGGTGGGAGGCTGTGGTTTGGCATCGCGCTTCGAAGAATCGCAAAGAAGAAGACCAGGATGCGACGCCAGTCCATCACAGGGCACCGGAGGAAATTTAGTTAGCAGGCCAATTAACCTATGCAGCAAGCATGTCTTTGGACTGTGGGAGGAAACCGGGGTGGCCGGGGAAAACCCACGCGGACACGGGGAGAACATGCAAAACTTAAGACAGAAAGGCACCCGTGCTGGGATTCGAAACCGGGGGCCACAAAACCAGAAGTGAAACTCACTGCTTCCCTGGACTGCAGCCAGCACCTTTCGCAACAGACCAAGCGAGCCAGGTGAGTAGAAGTTCAGAGTCTGTTTGCTCCAGCGAGTGTAGCTGTTTGATATGGGAAGCAGTGTGTGGCAATATGTTGGCGCCGGCAAACCGCCTGGCTGCCTCCTCCGCCTCTCTGCGCTTTCCTCGCGCCTCGTCGAATGAATATCTTCGCTATTGAATGAATATGTGAGCGTAATATATTTGAAATTACTATTACTGTATTGGTCTTGAATGTCAATAGACTGATAGACGACCACATACGTTATTTAACGAGCAGAGTACCCGCCCCACGATCGATCTTGTTCCAAGTGCGTAACACGTTCTACCCGACGTCTCTTGTTGATGACGTTTTCTGTTGACATGACCTGGATTTCTTCCTGGACAGAGGTGGAAGACTAGCTTAAGAGGGTTAATGGTACTCGTGCAAAGGTGGGAATTTAAATAATAGCATTTATATAGAGCGCCTTTCACCCGAGGGTCAGAAAGCGCTGCACAAGGGCCGCGGAAAGAACGGCATGACAACAACGACAAAAACAACCAGAAGAGTAATCAATCAGTGGGAAGTAAAGCTGAAATACGACATAAAAGCCTTGCTGTTATGAAGAACTCGGTACTCTCAGTGCGGACATATATTAAGAAAGCACTTGCTCCATTATATATAGATGTAGATCCACAGAATGGATGTCTGCTCATACGAAAGTACAGTGGTCCCTCGCTTTACGTTGGCCTCACAATACGATGAAATCACTTTACGATATACGCTCTATGAGAGCATTAGTGTCACATTACGATCAAATTTCACGTGACGATGCGTGTTACGACATGGCTGCGTGTGAGCGTGGGTGGCTCAGCAGCCAATCAGCGGTGCAAACGCATGACAATAAACTCTGAACGCTGCTTGTCTTCCAACATCAGCCGTGTGACTTGGTCATTAAAATACAGGTGCTCTCTAAAATGTGATCTGTATGGAGAATTAGTGGAATTGCTACAGCGATGCTACAAAGATGTTTTGAAATATTGTCAAACATAGTTATATTCAAGGGCAGGTTATTACATTTTTACGGATTGTAAATGACAAGTATTTGCAATAATTGACAATGTCCCGTCGTAATAACAGCCACTCGGGGCTCCCGTGCGTGTTCGGGACTGAATCTCATTTGCTGGTGTAAGTTCAAACTGAAGCTAATGTTGTCTCAGGCCATCATCGCTAACTATAGATTCAATGTCACAGTACATTTAGTCACAAACGGGCGACCAAAATTACAAATTATACTCTAATGTCTTGCCGGTGTGTGTTTCCTGTTAACCCGAACGTTATTCGAAATGCTATCCGACGTTTCGCTCGATGTCCTTCTTCAGAAGGTCACTTCAGGTCAGGTCAGTGGAACTCTTCTGCCCAACACTCAGACAGTGTCCCGTTCACAATGGTTTGTCATCGTCCAACATCATCATCATAATCATCACCACCATTGTTAGCCGAGATCAATGTGTGAAGATGTCGCCATGCCTCTTTTCCCTGCAAAAGGACTTACTGAGAATAACGAGGCCACTCGCGATTTGGTTGAAAACGTCATGACATACAGAGGGTGCAGTATCTGGCGAATGTTGGCACCGGCTTGCTTTGCTGTATTGCATTTTCTTGGAACTGTCTCCTTCCGCAGGTCTGAAACTTTGAAGTGTCCTGATTATGAAAAATCAATTAACTTCTAATCATAGCAACGGGGCACACGACTGCCTGACAGAAAGCCTAACTCTGTGGGGTGTCAGAACAAAATGTACCCCAATTTTCTTTGCAAATAGGGCAGTTGTCATTCATCAACGAGCATCGTTTAACATGGCCTTTTGACTTCCTATCGCGTAACACTTATGTCACCAAGTTCACGTCATAATTCAGATTTAAATTATGGTATTGGTCGGGGGTTGACTCAGCCCATCATTTCTCCACTGTGTGGGCAAATATACGGTGGTTGTCATGATGGATAGACTCTCAACCTCACACACACGTACATTATTAGAAACGGCTTAAGCCTCTACAGGGTTGTGGTGAGCCGGAGCCTATCCTGGCAGACACAGGGCACAAGGCAAGGCTACACCAGGGGCAATTTAGACCGCAGGCCAATTAACCTATGCAGCAGCATGCCTTTGGACTTTGGGAGGAAACCGGAGTGCCCGGCGAAAACCCACGCGGACACGAGGAGAACATGCAAACTCCGCGCAGAAAGGCACCCGAGCCGAGATTCGAACACGGGACCTTTTTGCTGTGAGGCGGCAGCGCTTCTCACCGCCCCACCGTGCCACCCCCAAACTCAAAAAAGTCGATATATATATTTTAATGAAAGCAAGAGAAGACCGGAAATTTGACCCGGGTTTTGCGATATCAAACGGAAATGAACGATCCGATATCTTTCCAAAGCTGTTCTTTTCGGGATAGCCGTGTCGAGCGTCCTCCCTCTCTCCTTCGTGACATTTAACCTCCCACGTTGGGGGCATCTTCAGGCGTTCTGAGAAAGAACAGCTGTGGAGAGCAATTCTCGTACATCGAGCCGTGGAAACCTACATCAGTACGAAGATCCGATCGTTTTGCTACTTTCTCCACAGGTCCAGGCCCCGCTCTATGAAAGCAATGAGTGCATTACATTTCTCCTGAGTGAGTGGAGCCGTGATGCAATAATGGTCTCTAATGAGCGACGCAGACAGATTTCCCTTAATAGCTTCGCAATACATTAGATATTCTCAAGTGTTTTCCATAAAATGAATGTTAATTCCATGGAAATTAAATCGGCACGTGTATAATGTATTCTTCTTCAACCAACTGAGAATCCTAAGTGGCAAATTACGCATTTAAAACTTCCACAATTACCGTTATCTAAGACCTTATCAAATTGTAAACTGAGAAAGTGGGGGGAAAGTACGAATATGTTTGCAGATTTGCAAAGTACACGGTCCATAATAAATCGCATATATATTGATGTGAACCAGTTATAACAGGAATACTTATTAGGACATAACTTTTGTGGTAATAGCTGTGCCTCATAGAAACAAAGTGCTGCCCGAGGTGGTTTGATTCCCGCCTCGGGTGCCTCGCTGTGTGGAGTTTCTGTGTTCTCCCTCTGTTCTGCGTGGGTTTCCTCCGGGTTCTCCAATCACCCCCTCCTCCTCCCCCCACCACCACGTGGGACCACTCCCCCACGATACGGTATTTAGCTGGCGTCCGTGCAGTTTTCCGCCTCTCTTTGATTCCCTGATGCTGCTAGCTGTAATGCCAGCGAAACGTCGGTGCCATCTCTTGACGTAAGTGATGCATGTGCTCACTCGTTTGCTCCGGCATATCGACGGGTGCACTTCAGTTATATAAACTACTACATTATATATTTATTCCCATCGCAACGTTTGAGTGTTTTAACTACCCTGTATTTCTTTATTTGGGTCACGTATGTGCAATGCTGTGTGTAAATGTTTGCTAGCTTTGTGCAGCGCTTTGTGACCCTCGGGTGAAAGGCGCTATATAAATGCTATTATTATTATTATGTGTTTTTGCTGTGTTAATTTTGGATTTTAATATTTTCATTTATTTTTGTCAATTCGCGTATTTGTTGTGTCGCAGGAATCCCGTAAAGATCTTGCAAGCTCACTTGATATTTGCTGCTGTAACACTAAACATCTATCTATATGACGTGGGTTTTCACGGCTCGATTCATGGCGGTTGCTCTTCAGAGCTGTTGTTTCCGGATAGTCACGTCGATGATGATGCTTCCAACGTGGGAGGGAGAGGGAGAGCGCTTGACACGGCTATCCCGAAGAGCAGCTATGAAGAGCAAAACGCTAAAATAAACACGTTTCTTCATAAAAAAAAAAAACCCACATTGTCCAACTCACATCGAAGATTTTTTCAAATTCTAATGCCGTAATAAAGCGGAATTGTGTTTGCAGGTGGAGTGTTCCATTGGTTTCAGCAAAGCGCTCCCTGGGCGGGAGCTGATCACCCGTGGCATGGCCATAACACCGCCTCGATAACCGCGTCCCACTCCCCCGCAAAGGGCTCTCCATTTAGCGCTCTAATGCGCTCCGCCACAGCCCTTGACCCGAGTGCAACATGTAAATGAGGGAGAGATGTCCACCAAACAGCCGGGTTTATGTAACGCCGCTGAGACGCAACCGCGCTGATTTGTATTACAGATCGGTCTCGCGTTGCACGTGATCCTCATCCAGTTTTCCTTGCCTACCTGCGATGGCGACGATTTATATCCGATTTTTTGTAAAGGGCTTCGTGGCCCCAGGAAGGGCCCTGGTTCGAATCCCGGCTCGGGTGCCGCCTTTCTGTGTGGAGTTTGCATGTTCTCCCCGTGTCTGCCTATCCCGGCAGACACAGGGCGCAAAGCAGGGCTATACGCAGGATGGTGACGCCTGTCCATCACAGGCCACCGCGGGCAATTTAGTTAGCAGGTCAATTAACCTACGCAGCAGCATGTCTTTGGACTGTGGGAGGAAACCGGAGTGCCCGGCGAAAACCCACGCGGACACGGGGAGACAATGCAAACTCCACACAGAAAGGAACCCGAGCCGGGATACGAACCCGGGACCTTCTTGCGGCCAGGTGGCAGCGCTGCTCACCGCTACTCCACTGTGCCGCCCAGCCACCACATTCCTAGCGAGTAATTCGCAGGCAGCTGCGTCGAACGTGCACCAAGACGCCGGCATACAGTGGCCGACTCTCGCGAGATGTCGGTAACGGAGATAGCCCTTTGGTGTTTCACCGCGTGTCAGATGAAAAGCAATATTTGCCACACGCAGCATGAGACTGAAGGGTTTCTTAGCACGTTTCATTATTAATGTCCCCGAACGTTGACATTCATTGCGCGCAACTTTTAATTGCGTGTACCACAAAATCGCTCCGAAGTTTCTACGTTCAAACAAATGCCATTGTGAAATATTAATGCTAATGAGATTTAGTCTCATTCGCAGGGTGGCGCAGTGGTAACATCCGCGCCTCACAGAAAGAATGGCCTTGCCCGAGGCGGTTCGATTCCCACCTTGGGCACCTTTCTGTGTGGAGTTTGTGTGTTCCCCCCCTGTTCTGCGTGGGTTTCCTACGGGTTCTACGGTTTCCTCCCAAAACAAACAAAAATAAACCACATTAATGAATGTGTGGCAATATATTGGTGCCGGCAAACCGCCTGGCTGCCTCCTCCGCCTCTCTGTGCTTTCCTCGCGCCTCCGAGTCGAACGAATTACCTTCGTCATTGAATATGTGCGCGTTATAAATGTAACACTTGTAATTATTATTTAAAATTATTATTATTATTATTCATAAACAAGAAGAAAAAAATGTAGAGTTGGACGGACGGTTAAAACGTGCCTCGCAGTAATCTGTCGTTAAACAGATGCAGTGTTTTTCCGACGAGAAAAAAGCACAATGTCATCACACAACAATCAGTGCCATCGATTGAATTATTCATGAAAAGTTGCACGGAAAAGGTCACGGATATTTGTTACAAAACAACAGCTGCGATAGAATCACCATGAAAAGCTGCACCGAGTTGCCGGCAGACGATTAAACAAGTCGTGCGCATTGCAACGAGCGGTTTTTAAAGTTCACAGAGAGAAGGACCGCTCTCCGCCTCTTTGGGGTTACTTCGAGCCACTGAGCCGTTCCCTCTTCGAACGAACATCTTAACGCTGCACAAATTCTGTGTGCGTCATAAATTGTAATCTGATTATTTTAGGGGGTCTCTATGTAAGTCCAAGAATGTCTCTGTGAATCTATGGGTCTCTATGCAAGTCTTGGGGTCTCTGAGTCTACTAATTTGAATGTCAGTCAATGCTCATTTCAATAATTTTTCAGATATTTAGCCGGCTACTCTTGACGCTGACCACTGGTTACTCTATCAGCCTCGATATGAACATATCAATATTGCTGATCCACTCTGAAAGGAGAAGATTCAGTGTCAATAAATGGCTTTGTTATATTTCCATTAAGCCGAGGATGGTGCTCTTCAGGGTTATATTAGTCCATGGATAAAGCCAGTAAAAGGGTAGGTCAAAATGTGAACTCGATGGATTTTAAAAGGTCTTATACTGTGTTGGTAGGAACCTTGAAAATAAATGGCAGGTTCACGGATCAAACGACAAGCCCTGTGATATATCAAAGCAAAATCTCTTTAGCATCTTAATCCCAATGCATTTCATGAAACGGCATTTGTCTGTCTACGGGTTACGAGAAAAAAAAATAATAACAAAGAGAAAAAGTTGATTAAGTGTTAGAATCGGCCTTAAGACAATCCAAAGGTTGTGGCGATATGACGCCATAAGTCACCGATCAATGATGAATCTTCTCTCGCAATGGGAGGGAGCGGTTCGTGTAGAATCATTCTTCAGCCCGCCTTTATCCCCAAACACCTTTCAAACCGCGAAGGTGAAAATGTCAGAGGGCGTCGCGACAAAACTCGCGGGCTGGCGCTCCGACACGGCAATGCGTGGCTCGATTCCCTGCGGTTGAGTTGGAGACACCGCTGGGACGGTGTGAACACTGCAGCACGATTACCGCTACCAGTGGGTGATCTGTGGAGGTTGAGGCCCAACAATCTTCCCAATATGACCACCTTATTGCCAGAATACAAAACAATGTGTAGAATATAGAGGTTTTACCCTTTCTGGCAATGAAAAGAGTGTTATGATCTTAAAACACTAAGTGGCGACCTTTTTGCAAAGGTTCCAGTTTGCAAGCAGCCACACATGCTTGTGGCAAAGCATGCAAATGAATGCTATGATAATGCATGGCCTTCAAACCTATTGGCCCAACATCAGAGAAGGGTTTTATTGGAGCTCAATTTCAATGTTAAGCCAAATGCTGCCAAAAGGCAGCAGTCCTCAGGCAATGCAAATATCAATATATTAATAGCTCGGGTCAAGCTGTTTACACTATGAGCACCTTTTGCCAGCATACGAAAAATGTGTATAATATAGATCTTAACACTTTTTTAATTGCCAGAAAGGTTAACACCTTTATATTCTACACAATCTTCCCAATGTTAAGCTTCCGTACTTATGGTCCGACATGCACGGCAGTGTGTCTAGTACTGCTGCCGCCTCGCAGTTAAAATCACCGGGTTCAATTCCCGGCCCGACCGCGTGTTACGATGCGGCGCGGGACCCCCTTTCTCTGTTCGCGGCCGTTCGAGGTTTAGGCGATGAATTATTCAAGAGGCGGCGCAAACCCTCAATCTGTGGCCATAGTTTCTTCCCCTGAATGCACCGGGGGCTTATTTGCATCGCGATATCAGCGCACGTGAAGGATTTAGAGCGCCGGCCACACGTGTAAAGGCATTAACAAATCACAACCGTGGGCCGTAAATTCGCACCTTTGCTCGTAAACGTTTAAAAAAAATAGGTGCGTCAATACTACCGAAAAGCAAAACTTTGCATGCGGTTATGATTGATGGTGCCGCCAAAAGCAGTATCGTGTAGGCATTCGACGATATAAACATTTTCAATATCAGTATCGTGTAGTAGTATCGTGTAGGTAACTTTTGTGTTTGTTTTTGTTGTCTGCCATGCTCTTATTGCTTGTTTTTTTTTGTCTGTTTTGCGCGGCCTACTCCTGGCCCAGTCCTGTCTTGCCTAAACTCGCCTCGTGGTGTCGCGTGTGGAAGTTGTGTTTTTTTTTGCTGTTTCGTGTGTCTGTGTGTGTTCTTGTGCTTCCACGTTGATTGTTTAATTTGGATTTGCGTTGTTTCCCCCTCGTGTCTGTCTCTCTGTCTTCCTGTCCCTATGTCTCTCCCTGTCGCTCATCCTCCCTCCCTGTCTCCCTCCGTGTTTGTCTTTAAGGTAGTGACGACCAGCTTAGAGGACGCTGGCAGAATGTTGCCGCTCTTAAGATTGCCAGTTTCACGACCTTTCAGTATATTCGAAGTAGCCTTAAGCATTTATTCTCTGTTGCTTTGGTTTTTATTGTTTTTTTTTCTGTCGTTGTTGACATGCCGTTCTCTTCGCGGCCCTTGTGCAGCGCTTTGTGACCCTCGGGTGAAAGGCGCTATATAAAATGCTATTATTATTATTAATAATATGGTAGTACGGGTGTTTGAAACAGGGTGAAGCGTAAAGCCCTATGACGGATCGGGTGTGTACTACCAGCAAAGCCTCTGAAAGGATGGTATTGATGCTCTCGTACAGCTGTCGTGCCGCAAGACAAAGTGCGTTTGCCACCAAGCAGTGGTTCCGGGTTTCATTGGGCCTGGCACGATTAGGCAATCAAGACGCCGTTTCGACCAGCACCGGGGGTGGAGACCGTCATCCAGCAGTGGAGAAATCATGGATTGATGGTTGCTCTTCAGAGCTGTTCTTTTGGGGTAGCCGTGTCGAACGGTCGCGATACGTCTATCCCGAAAGAACAGCTCTGAAGAGCAACCATCATGAATCCAGCCGTGAAAACCTACATCAGATCACGATGTCCAGAGGCTGACCATCGTGCTTCGAAGAATCGCAAAGAAGAAGAAGATGGATTGACCACGGCGATAATCTTGACCTCAACAACAGATAAAGCCTGTTTCTGTGAACGACGCATTTATAGACTAACGCTTACAGCTTGCTGTGACAATTCCCTGAAGAAATTATAAATAATTCAGCGCCTTGTGAGTAAGAATAATAAGGTTTTTTTCGTAGTTATCTTTTAGATTTTTTTTTTTTACTTAAGCCACGAAATCCCGTGTGAAATGTCGGCAACTGCGGTCTCGCTGGGCCGAGACAAAACCAAGACTCCTCCGCTCAGTCCGCTGCTAACGATGGAAATCTTTTAGGGGATTAAGTTGACCTATTCCATCAAGAATGCGGCAAGGCTGTGGCAGTGAGCACGGGCAGTTTGCAACTTCAGAGCGAGTCCGTATAATTTGCCGACGTTCCGACTCGAAGCCAGAAGCACCTCCGCAAAACCATCGATTGCCGGAAACCGCATAATCTTGCGCAGGGTCACGGTGAGCTGGAGCCTATCCCGGCAGACAAAACGAGGAAGAAAAATCAGGCGTACGCGTGGATTATCTAGCAACGCTCTTCAACGATTGTTTGTCCGCAAAGGTATTTAATTTG
>JAZEWU010000038.1:5743742-5759005 GCA_036362915.1 Geotria australis | reverse complement strand
AAACCAAACGTTTCGATCTTGGTTAATTATATTTCTTATTGGTATATTCCATCCATCCATTTCAGAAACCGCTTAATCCTGTACAGGGTCGCGGTGAGCCGGAGCCTATCACGGCAGACACAGAGCGCAAGGCAGGGATATACCCAGTATGGGACACCAGTCCATCGCAGGGCACCTGGGGCAATTTTACTCAGTTGGCCAATTAACCTGGCAGCATGTCTTTGGACGGTGAGAGGAAACCGGCGTGCCAGGCGAAAACCCACGCAGACACGGGGAGAACATGCAAACTCCACACAGAAAGGCCCCCGAGTCGAGATTCAAACCCGGGCCCTTCTTGCTGTGAGGCGTCAGCGCTACCCACTACGCCACCGTGTCGCCACTGGTATATTCTAGAAATATTATAAACTCTGCCTCCCCCCCTACCTCTCTACCTTAGACAAACTGGAGCCGGACCTGAGCAGACATTAATTTGTCTCGGGGTGTCACCAAAATATTCACGTGCGTGTCGTGAATCACATCGTGAATATAAAGCGACTCCTTAGCCAAAGCAGGGATTTTGAGGCACGCGCGATTTTTCACTTGCTGCGGCGACGTACCGTACAACCTGTTGGCTATTTTCTGGCTGAAACCAAATATCTGGCATTAAAAATACATTCGCTTATTGCCTGATGAAGTGCCCCTTATGTCACGAAAATGTACCTTGATGTCACCACCCGTGGCTCAGTGCTACGATGCTGTGCCTCAGAAAAAAAGACAAAGATCCCCTCATAGGCTCGATAGACTGTTGAGGCAAGTGCAGTTTAGCGAGGAGATTATGAAGGCCCAACGGGCTCGTCTACTATCCAGCCATGATGGGACGCCAGTCCATCACAATGCACCAGGGGCAATTTAGTCCGCAGGCCAATTAACCTATGCAGCAGCGTGTCTTCGGACTGTGGGAGGAAACCGGAGTGCAGAGCGAAAACCCACGCGGACACGGGGACAACATGCAAACTCCACACAGAAAGGCACCCGAGCTGGGATGCTGTGAGGTTGGAGCGCTTCTCACCGCGCCACCGTGCCGCCCTTGTTAACGATACACATATGTTTGAATCTGTAATATAAAATTGACTCAGGACATAAAGAACACGGTGGATACTTGCAATACAGAGACCGTGCACTCCCATCAGTCTGGGTTATCGCATGAGAGGGCGCTCTGTTAGACTATGGTCTTACCAGACACGGGGCCAAATTGGCATTCATGCGGATTTGAGGCCATGCGGATAACTTTGAACCCAGTGCCACCCTTCAATGGTAATGCACTTAATATAGACTTACGATGTTCACTTTTCCAAGTACATGATTTTAAAATGCTCTCAAGCAATTTTCGTATTGCCTGATCTCATTGCACACATACACAAAGACAAAGATCCCCAGTATAGCCTTTAACAGACGTTTGGGCCAAGTGCTGTCAGCGAGGCCCTGTGAAGGTCGGCCACACTAGCGGGTGGATGGCTAGCACCACGCCCGACTGACGTTTACACCCTGCACCAGGTACTCACGTAAGGTTTATTCACTTCAATTTCTTTTTTTTTATAACGCGTGGCCAATATTAATTCAATGTCGAAGGTATTAATTCGAAGATAGAACTGTACTGACCCGCCCGGCATCGTATCAGGCTGTGCCGTCGGGTGTTGTATCACGCTCATGTCCCCAGGTTTTGACAACACGAAGCTGAAACATGAAGCTGAGAGCCCAAGTCTCCGGACTCATGGCAGGAGCTACCGGCGCCGTCTGTGCTGCTCCCAAATCCTGCGCTACGCTTCCGCGTCATCCTCACAACAGACGAAGTCCGAAGCGTGAAGTGTTCCAAAGCAACGTGTCGTTTTAACAATCCACGGGGCACCGATCCACACAGCAGCTGTCCGGCGATATTCTCGGGTTGTCCACGTTGTCCCGGCGTACTGTCTCTCTCTCGCTCAGATCCCAACACTCGGAACAACCAGTCTCTCCGCGCCGCAGCTCTCCGTTGGCACACAGCCCCTCGCAGCCACCTCCCGCCTCTCTCCCTAATCTCTCTCGTTTATCCAGTGTCCCGCTGATGTCATCCCGACTCCCTGTCGCCGTTCGCGGGGACGTGTGATCCCCAATACAATAAGTGTGAAGCCGAACACAATGAGGGTGGGTGCCGAGTTGCCCCATTTTCCCTCTGATCCACTCCCCTCCGACGGGCCTGTCTCAACATGTCTTTAAAATTACCCCATCCCATTGTCCACCACTACGGCGGGAACTCAACCCGGTTGTCTCCCTTGCACTAGTTTCTGATCGTATGCAGGTCACTGCAGAACGACTCTGAGCCGTAGCGAGCAAACCGCAGGAGGCGGCGAGGCGGTTTGCCGGCGCCAACATATTGCCACACACTGCGTCCTGTGTGTTATGATGTTATCGGCCAATTAGTTAAATGGGTGTCATTTTTAAGTGCTGGTAGGAAATTGGAGAACCCGGGAGGAAACCGACGCAGAACAGGGAGAGAAGACACAAACTCCACACAGAAAGGCGTCCGAGGCGGGAATCGAACCGCCTCGGGCAAGACCATTCTTTCTGTGAGGCGCGGATGTTACCACTGCATAGACACCCTGCCGCCCAGGTGAGGTTGCGGACGGGTTCAACTATCTGCCAATGTTGTTGGTAGCGAGTGATAATCAAAGTCGTGTCGCTGCTGTCGTAGAGCGGTGCGCTAGCGACTCAACCATTGCTCCCCACGCGCTCAAAACACGCGTTCACACACACGCGTGCACTCGCAATTACAATGCACGACTGCACTTTGGAATGTGCAAAGATAATAACATCACTTATTAACACTCCCAAATAAACAGTGGAGGGGCGGCACGGTGGCGCGGTGAGTAGCGCTGCCGCCTCACAGCAATAAAATCCGGGTTCGAATCCCGGCTCGTGTGCCTTTATGTGCGGAGTTTGAAACCTGCTCCCACCCGTGTCCGCGTGGGTTTTCGCCGGACACCCCGATTTACCCGGTGCCCTGTGATAGACTGGCCTCCCATCCTTGGTATACCCCTGCCTTGCGCCCTGTGTCTGACGAGATAGGCCCCGGCTCACGGCGACCCTGTACAGGATTAAGTGCTTTTTGACAATGGATTTATGGTGACGTTTCGGGTGTTGATGGATGCTCTCCAGGGCTGTTCTTTCAGGATAGCCGTGTCGAGCGCTCTCCCTCGCGACGTTTCGCCTGTTGGCCCTTTGTCGTAGCACCGGTTATCGGTGGCGGCATCGGGTCTACGAGTTGTATGGGTGTGAACTTCATTCGAAAGAAAATGACTTTCGTTTTAAATGCAACCAAAAGGACACTCAAATAACACACGCTGCAGCTCGAATCCGATTCGATTCTTCGAAGCGTGATGGTTATATGACAGTTTCCCATTGCAACAAGTTCTTCTTTAGTTGCAGACAGCCCTTCAACATTTAGAGACATAAGTCAGTGCTGGCCTTAAAGGCGGCGGGCATTGGCCTCTCTTCTTGCTCCAGACTGAGGGGCTTCTGGCATCTGTTGATCTTCTGGACATCGTTGTCTTTCAGCTCCTTGGCTTCGAAGTGTTTGGTAGAATTTGCAGGTAACACCAAGTATTACTTGACGGGGATCGCGACGTGAACGCTTCTACCTTGCTCCCCAGCTGAAAACGTGTTATTTCTTTTACGTGACGGAAATCACGTTTCGCGAAATATCATTGTTGCCGCGAGAGAGTCTTGACAATTTCATTGGAAAATCAGTCACTTTCTTAATCTGTAATTCCCTTCGCAACAACTGGGCCTGGGAATAAGGAAAGGACAACAAATTGCCGCAATTCGCACCGCTCTGCAATCAACTTCTCTCGAGATGCAAAGCTCCCAGACAGGCCTGGCGCTTCTTGTCAGATAGCTAATTTAATGCTAAGGTGAATAGAAATAAATGTTTAAAGAAAAACGTTATCCCGGGACACAACAGAAAGGAAACCAGAAAATAGAACGGTTCTCCGTCTTCTGGCAAGTATGACGGGAAAATGCATTAATTCGCTCATTGTAACAAACTGCTTAATCCTGTACAGGGTTGCGGTGAGCCGGAGCCTATCACGGCACACACAGGGCGCAAGGCAGGGCTATACCCATGATGTGACGCCAGTCCATCACAGGGCACAGGGGGGCAATTTAGTGTGCAGGCCAAATAACCTATGCAGCAGCATGTCTTTGGACTGTGAGAGGAAACCGGAGTGCCCAGCGATAACCCACGCGGACACGGGGAGAGAACATGCAAACTGCACACAGAAAGGCACCCGAGCCGGGATTCGAACCCGGGATCCTTCTTGCCGTGAGGCGGCAGCGCTACTCACCGCGCCACCGTGCCGCCCTCGTACTTATATAAATAGGTAAAAAACACACTTGCTCCATTGCATACGGGTTATATATAGGCTATTCATGCACAAGTGGCTTCTTGAGCTACTCGGGGTCGCTGTGCTTTTGCCGATGCATCGCTATGACAGACAGAGGCCGTCATTACGGAGGGGGACGCTCTGTACCTCTTCAAGATCACTCACGGGCAGAAATGTCATTATCCGGCACGCGACCGAGATTACATGCAGCACGCGACGGAGGAGCACTTTGAGACATTACACCCGGCATCATTACCCAGCACGGGGTTAGGCACGCGGGGTCCCTCAAAATAACTCTGGATACGAACGCGCATCGTCGTGCGTGTGTGCGCGGCTAGGAGTGGCGACGCGGTGCGGTTGTTGCACACTGTGCACTTAACAGGACGGTGTTCGCAGAAGGGCGGCACGGTGGTGCGGGGAGTAGCACCGGGGCTATTTTGTCCACAGGCCAATTAACCCATGTAGCCGCATGTCTTTGGACTGTGAGAGGAAACCGGAGTGCCCGCCGAAATCCCAGGCGGACACGGGGAGAACATGCAAACTCCACGCAGAAAGGCAACCGAGTCGGGAATCAAACCCTGGTGTCCTTCTTGATGTGAGGCGGCAGCGCTACTCACCGCGCCACCGTGCCGCCCGATAATCCTACTTTGCATCTTAATTCAACACAGGGTCAATGTTTGACCCAAACAGTGCACGATAAATACATCATCATTACGCAAGAATCGTTGCTTGCATATGAAACGTACGAAGGACTTGGGAATCACACATCCATCACTGCTGATGCGCAGCGCAGGTTTAAACAAAACTTATCCGATAATTTTAACTCATTTACACGGCTGGGAAATCATCTATCATCCTCCTTCCTGCGCGAGAGAACAGCGGAAAATCTGTCTCTCAGTAATCGCGTTACCCAGTAAAGACGCGCGCACATTGAAACCATTATATGCACACTCCCGCTCATATCCATCCAATGCCGCTCGCTGGCCAAAGGAAAAACTATTCCCATGTGACAGACGTCTGGTCAACGGATGACTTTCAGGATGTTGTCTGGCAGGACGGGATGATTTCAATTTCCATCCAAGGAGTAAGATCTTAAATTGTTTATCGTGAAACACGCGCTCCGGATTCGTGCAATTGAAGTTAAATGCACACGGGGCTGCGAGGTTGTCTAAATGTGACTCGACGGCGTATCGCTTTGCGGTTACATAAAACCGTATCGGCGTTGCCGTAATCCGGCCCCGCCGTCGCGATCCATCACTATCATGCGATTGTCACGCGGGCACATTGCATTAAACAGCAGCCATGTGTCGGGAAATTATTGCGGAATTGCTACAACAGCAACGAGAACGATCAAAGTGTCTGTGTGCTCACACTGGCCTCGTCCGGTACCCGTGTGCCTTTGGTGACCTCAGGGCAGTGGTGGACATTCTACATTACTCTGACAGGGCCCAGTATCTCCGTATCACAAGCGGTGCTGAGTTGCTACAAAGTGAAACTTATTTGAGGGATATTGGTGACGTGCCGTTTGTTTTGCTCGTCTTGGACCCCACTTTGCAGCCTTATTTATGAAGTTTTTCAACAATTTCCTGTAATATTATGCCCTTGGTTGTTATAATGAGCCGTCGTTTGACACATATGACATGTGTTGTTGTTGTTATCGGTGTAAGCGGCCACTGTCCAGGTCGACCCGGGTTGGCCGGTTGCCGCGCCAGTGGTGGGGATACTGGGGCAGAATCTTACGATCAGATGTCCTTCCTGACGCCAACCTCCTTTAGTCGGAGGGTTTTCCGATTGTTATTTGTCTTCAACCTCCCCCCAAGACCTGTTCACCAAGGGAGATCCTAGCAGGAATGCTAGACTTCAGACCTGTTCACTAAGGAACGCTATTCTCCAGGCGATAGAGCTCTGGGGTTCATTGGAACACGCAAACCCCTCCATCACGATAATGCATGCTGAATGTTATTTCTCAAATCCAATTTCCTGAAAATATATTCGGGCCTCGCTCCGAATAACCTTGGTGGAAGCATGCCCGTCTTCTTGCGTGATTGCAAGCGTGTGCGAGCATTTTATCACTTGTTTTTGTTTAGGCTAACTGTTACTCCGTGTTACTTTCGGAGCACATTGTCGTACACGTGTACCGCGCGAACTGGGGTCAAAATGATGATGAAAATGATTGAGAGTGTATCGGGGAAAACAGAGGCTGATAATGGGCAAGTCTGAACATGTGTTACTGATAGCTGTTTATTTATTTAGATGGTTGTTTATTATCACAGCAGAAAAATAACCCAGTGAGCTTGCAAGCTTTGTACAGGATTCCCGCGACGCAACAAACACGCGAATTGGCAAAAATAGATAAAAATATAAAAACAATAAATTATCCAAACAACAACCAAAAATAACCAATTCCACACAGCACTGCACATAAGTGACCAAATAAATAATAACTAAATAAAAATACAGTTACACATAGCTTGATACGTCACCTACAATACATACATAGTAATAATAATTAAAATGTATAATGCGCACATATTCATTCAATGCCGAAGATATTGATTCGACGAGAGAACGACTCAGACATTATGCCAGCAGAGCGCCACGGGCCTTCACTTCTGACGTCAGGCTGGGGTCATGACCCCCTCCGAACTCCCCACCACAGTCCTGCCAATCCCACTAGGAGTGATAATTCATTCCAAGAACTTAATCCAGCTCCAGGGGCTACACACGAATAGGCGGGAGAGTCCCGTCCAGATTTACATCTCTATAGCGGGAGTGGGGTTTCAGCCCTTCGCGGGTAATTAGTCTTGTTTTATTGGATGGATTTTTAGTTTTTTTACCATGACAAGCACACGGCGCCATGTAATACATAACGCGACAGCGTTCGTAACCGTATTTACATCGACAGCATCATTTGTAAAGCCCCGCGGAATTGAATGAGCAAACATGTAAGCGATGAGGAACACTGTGGTAACGGAATAGATTGATAAATGCTTCAATTTCATTACCACGAGATCGAAACGGACACCTGGACTTGTAAATCCGGTGCGTTGACCCCTTACAATGCACCAACATTTCATGGGATAGAGTAAAGTGATGGTTTTACTCCGTCACCCATTGAGCTCTTTATATCATCATCATCAGTCTACTGCAGCCCACGCGTGGGGGCGCGTGGGCTAGAGCTCCCTGTTAATCGAATTTATTTAGCTTTAATTTGTTGTACATTTGTCATTTTTCATCTGTTCCTTTCTCTTTGGTTGGTGGTTTGTTTCTGTGTAACTTTGGTGTTTGTTTTTGTTGTCTGCCATGCTCTTGTTGATTGTGTTTTTTTTGTCTGTTTTGTGCGGCCTACTCCTGGCCCAGTTCGTGTAAGTCCTGCCTTGCCTAGACTCGCCTCGTGTTGCTGACCAGGTGTTGCGAGTGGAAGTTGTGTTTTTGTTGTTGTGGGTGCCCGCGTTTTTTTCTTTGCTGTTGCGTGTGTCTATGTGTGTGTTCTTGTCCTTCATTGTTGGTTGCTTGATTTGGATTGGCGTTGTTTCCCCCTCGTGTCTGTCTCTCTGTCTTCCTGTCTCTGTGTCCCTATGTCTCCCCCTCCCTCCCTGTCTCCCTCCGTGTTTGTCTTTAAGGAGGTGACGGCCATCTTAGGGGACGCTGGCATTTTTGCCGCTCCTAAGATTGCCAGTTTCACGACCTTTCAGTATATTAAAGCAGCCTTAATCATATTTTTTTGTTCCTTTGGTTTTTATTTATTTATTTTTCCATTGTTGACATGCCGTTCTCTTTGCGGCCCTTGTGCAGCGCTTTGTGACCCTCGGGTGAAAGGCGCTATATAAAAGGCTATTATTATTATTATCATCAGGCTTCCAACGTGAGCGGCGTAACGTCGCGAGGGAGAGATGGAGATCGCTCGACACGGCTATCCCGAAACAACATCTCTGAAGAGAAACCATCAAGTTGAAACTATTGTCATTATATATACTGCGGCAGTCGGGGTGTCATTCCACATTCTTTGAGTGTTCCTGTTGGCTGGTCTTCTCACGTGCCAACTCTGCATAGGATCTAGCCAATCAGCTGTAGGCTGTTCTCTCGGCTCGGAGTTCTTATAAGGTGGCAGCAATGTAACTATGGCACATGTAAGTCTATCCACAGGACGGCTGCCATTGACGTCCCCACAGAGTGTCGTTCACTTTATTGTAGCAGCGCTACTCACTGTGCCACCGTGCCGCCCCATTATCAAACATCAGTCATCGGAAAATCATTTTTTAAAAGTCTAAAATGTTCTATTCAAAAATACCCCGAAATTATTAAATCTGAATCATCTTTAGTTTTTTCTAATTCAATTCCACTTTATTTGTCAATTCTGCCATATGTACAGGCCATATAGAGGATCGAAAGTCCATTTCTCTCAGACCCCGGTGTTGGCATATACATGGACTGGAACACAACAACAAAGGTTTAAAAATACTAGGATAAAAAAAACACAATACACTAACATTTTTTTGCACATTATTACAGAAAGCGACTGCGGCCACCTCACATCATCATCGTTGTTTTGGAACCAGTCAAACGCAGGTGCGTGTCGGAGTAATTTGGTCTAAATGTAAATGGATGATTTACGCCTCCCAAGTAGCAGCAGCAGCGAGTGTCTGCCTTCGATCCGTCCGGGTCAAATTCACTTAGGGCTCCGTGACACATCCCGGGCCCCCTCACGGATGCATCCCGCGACGCTAATCTATCCAGACAGCGATTTGTGACCCACGGAGAAATGGATTTAATGTTATTTCCAAGGAGCGGTTTTAAGCGGACAGCGGCGCTGCGTCCGCTATCGAACGAGTCGGAAACTTCTCAGTCACGACGAGACGTCTCCCTGTCGCCCGCGAGACCTTTATGCATCGCCGGCCCTTCACTTTTCCCCCGTTCCACTCTGATTTATAAATAAAGCCGAGTTTTTTTTATGTTGAATATCAGCAGTATAGTACAATATAAGGGGCGGCACGGTGGCGCGGTGAGTAGCGCTGCCACCTCACAGCAAGAAGGCACCGGGTTTGACTCCCTTTCTGTGGGGAGTTTGCATGTTCTCCCCCGTATCCGCGTGGGTATTTCGCCGGGCGCTTCGGTTTTCTCCCACAGCCCAAAGACACGCTGCTGCATACGTTAATTGGCCTGCGGACTAAATTGCCCCCGGTGCCCTGTGTTGGACCGGCGTCCCATCATGGGTACGGCCCTGCCTTGCGCCCTGTGTCTGCCGGGATAGGCTCCAACTCACCGCGGCCCTGTACAGGATTAAGCGGTTTCCGACAATGGATGGATGGAAATTACAATCCACTCCTCCCAGCACGTTTTTTTTTTCTCACGAATCTTGTTTTCTCGTACCGGGGTTACTACTGCTGCCACCGCCACCAGTTTAATTCACGAATAGCCCCTTTTACAAACAAACAGCTCGTCGGCCAATGTTGCTTCCAAAGTTTCCTACAGTTCCACAGGATTCGATGAGCAAATGCCCTCTCCACTGTAACAAATCTGGATCGATTCTGCCCACTTCTCTCGGGGGCGGGGTGGGATGTCGACAGCGGTTGTTCTATAGACGCACGCTCGGTTTAGGTCTTTACATCTGCACGGGCAAAACCCCGTTGGGCAATAAACGCTTGTTTTTGATGATGGGGGGGGGCGGGGGTGCACGGCGACAGCGTAGAAAACGTGGTGGTCACAGCTCCCCAGGAATCGTGACATCACCACCGACCCGCTCGGGCCTGTAAACAGGAGACGATCACCGGCATCAATGCTCATTCGAGGAGGAAATCACTTTTGAGAGATCGTTCTATTTTCGGTGAACGAGGAGTCCAGCCCGTGGTGTAGCCGCGGGACGGGCCTCAGCGTTGAGCGGGTTCGGCCGCTGAGAGCGAGCTTACTACCTCCTGCTGCCTCCGGTTGGTGCTCTCGTGATTAAAGTGGGCCCACTTTAAAAATCATGAAAAGAAGTAGACGTTTTTTGCTCTTGGGGGAATTGTGATGTTAAACGCCCGACGACAGCGATGGGAGCCACTTTCCACACCTTTTAATCGTGACACAATGTAAAGTACGAGAGGGTGCTCCTTCATTCATTCAATGTCAGAAACCGCTTAATTCCTGCGAAGGGTTGCGGTGGGCCGGAGCCTATCCCGGCAGACACAGGGCGCACAGCAGGGCTATACCTATGATGGTACGCATGTCTATCACAGGGTACCGGGGACAATTTAGTCCGCAGGCCAATTAGCCTATGCAGGCCAATTAGCCTATGCATCAGCGTTCACGTCGCGACCCCTGTCAGGTAATACTTGGTGTTGCCTGCGAATTCTACCAAACACTTCGAAGCCAAGCTGAAAGACATCGATGTCCAGAAGCTGCCCATCGTGCTTTGAAGAATCGCAAAGAAGAAGAAGCATTGTTTTGAACTGTGCGAGGAAACCGGAGTGCCCGACGAAAACCCACGCGGACACGGGGAGAGAACATGCAAACTCCACACAGAAAGGCACCCGAGCCAGGATTCGAACCCGGGTCTTCTTGCTGTGAGGCGACAGCGCTACGCGCCGCCACGACACCGTGCCGCCCGCTCAACGTTTCTCTCCAGCGTAAACGCACAGCGACTGACTGACCCACTGCGCCGCATCTCCCCACTTCTCACACACACAGGCGCGGAGTTCCCACTCACGGCCAATCGATACTGAACTCATCCAAATCTTCTGCCTGGGAGCCTTTGCCAAGGCGACTCCAGCCATCGATCCGGGAGTAACAAAGAAGCTATTATCCACTGGCTTGACCCATACACTGCATCTCCCACGGATTCAATCGGAGTTATGAAAGGCTTGCGCGAAATGGAAATCCGATAATTCCCGTTTGCTCGGGGTCAACGCGGGGCGCACCGCGGCGATGGTTTCAGGTGACAAGCCGCCCTCATTGGCAGTCGCCAGGTGCTCACGGGACACTGAAGGCTTTGCGTGTCGGGCCTTGGCAACGGTGCCAGGCGGGCACGGCGCTTCGCAAATCAAACTCCGCTTCACGCGGATATTGCTTCGGTTGCGTCTTCGGCGTCGCGTGTGTTATTTAATGGGGTTGAATGTGATGATGTTGATGATGACGGTGATTTATCTTTTTAAAAACCCTCGTTGTTTATTTGGCTGATAACATCATAATATATAGGAAGCAGTGTGTGGTAATATGGCACAGGCAAAACCGCCTGGCTGCTTCCTCCGCCTCTCTGCGCGTGGCACGGTGTTCGTCCGATTTTTAAAACGGCCCGAGGATGCCTTCAATGTGTATTGTTAGATAGATTTTTATTATTACAGCAGAACAAAAAAATAACAGTGAGCTTGCAAGCTCTTTATAGAATTCCTGCGACACAACAAACACGCGAATTTCCAAATAAATGAATACGAAATATAAAAATAACAAATGAACGAAACAAAAAAATATCCATTTACATACAGCATTGCACAACAGTGACAAAATAAAAAATAAAGGAATAATAAATACAAGAGCTGGGAATTCGAGAAGGGGATCTCAACATTTTGCACTTTGTTAATATTGTTTTCAAGATTCTGTTCTGCGATGGACTGGCATCCCATGCCGGGCATTGACCTGCCTTGCACCTCAACGGCCCCCCGTTGCACCTCAATGCCCACTCGGCCCGCTTGGGTCCGTCTCCACGGACCACAAGGTGGCGCTCGCGGTCCACTGGTGGGTCGCATACCCAGCGGTTGTAAATGGCGGAATCAGAGCAAATCTAATCGTGGGTGATTAGGTCTCAAATGAAATAACAGTGATAATAGCATTTATAGAGCGTCTTTCACCCAAGGGTCACAAAGCGCTGCGCAAAGCTGTGGAGAGAACGGCATGTCAACAACATCAAGCCAGATTAACTGAGAGTCAAGCAAGGGGTGATAGTCTGGGGGAGAGAGTCTGGGGGACAGGGGAGCCGAGAGCTGGGATTGGGGGGGGGTCTCAAGCTTGTCCCAGGGAGGCACAACCCTCGGACATTCCTACCCCTCCTCCCCTCTCTCCTGCCTCCGCAATGGCACCAGCTTCGATCATAAACAAATCAATACGAGTTCCGGTTGCTGACGCAGCTTCAACAATAACAAGCGTGATGTATTCGGCACGCAGCCATCCACGCGAGACATATATGTAACGGAGCAATTGTGTTTGTGTGCGCTGGTGTCCGCACTGAGGGTCAGAATGCGTCATTGGCAGCGAATTGTATCCGCGCAAGACTCCGGATGTTGTGTCTAATTTGAACTTTACTTCCCACTTATTGACGACTCGTGAAAGTTAAGCGAGCCAGCAGTTGGATGGATTCTACGCCTCTGGCGGTGGTGGCTTTGTTTACTGAGGCAGGTTTTCACGGATCGATTCATGATGGTTGCTCCTGAAAACTGTTCTTTCGGGATAGCCGTGTCGGGAGCTCTCTCCCTCTCTCCCTCGCGACGTTTCGTTTACCACGTTAGAGGCATCATCGGAACGCTCGACACGGCTATCCCGAAAGAGCAGTTCTGAGGAGCAACCATCATGAATCGAGCCGTGAAAACCGACATCAGTAACATAGCCACCACCGCTCTGAAGAGCAAATCATCAATTCCCTTTAAAAGATCTGAAATGATCCATCCATAAATTGTCAGAAACCGCTTAATCCTGTACAGGGTCGCGGTGAGCCGGAGCCTATCCCCGCAGACACAGTGCGCAACGCAGGTCTATACCCAGGATAGGACGTCAGACCATCACAGGGCACAGGGGGAAATTCAGTCCGCAGGCCAAATTAACCGATGCAGCAGCAATGTCTTTGGACTGCACTGCAGCTATACTACTAAATTAAACCTTTGATTCAAATACAATCAATCACCATAACGGGCAGCACACTGGACTTGCAGTCAAAAGGTCGCCGGTTCAATCCCCCGGCGCGGCAGTTGACCGAATGAGTATGCTGTGCCAGTACAACACAGAGGGCTATATATACGTGGCAAAGTATACTCGGCCCCAACACACTAGGACACTCTCAGAACCTGCAGGCCAATTAACCTATGCAGCAGCATGTATTTGGACGTTGGGAGGAAACCGGAGTGCCCGGCGAAAGCCCACGCGGACACGAGGAGAACATGCAAACTCCACACAGAAAGGCGGCACCCGAGCCGGGATTCCAACCTGGGTGCTTCTTGCTGTGAGGCGGCAGCGCTACTCACCGCTACGCCACGGTGTCGCCCGATCTGAAATGATATATAGTGTACTTTGAAATTAATTGAATGCTCCTACTGGCAAAGCCAAATGCGTCTGGTCGTGACGAAATTAAAGATTAATTTTATCTCGTACCGTGCCAGGAAAGTGGCGCACGTTGTCTGGAATCTAATTTTAACCTCGAAATATTTGCTGAGAGATTGAATGCGGATTTATTTGCTGATACTATTAATGCGACGCCACCCGCGTTTCGCCTCCCACGTTGGAAGCATCATCACGATGCCCCATCACGATGCTTCCAGCGTGGGAGGCGAAACGTCACGACGGAGAGAGGGAGGTCAGGTGGGAAGAGGGGGTACGACATGACCACAGCGGTAACAAAGTCACCTTAATTTCACCCCTGACCTCTGTACGGTGTTTCTAAATTTTCACTAAAATATGCGATACCAAGGGCTTCGTAAAGTCGATGAAAATTATTTTTTAAAGAAACACCAAGACACGTGGAATGATAGCGTTTCAATCAACGCCGCAACGTCTACTGTGCAAATCGAGCTCATTGGATTGAGAGGCACAACATTATTAATGTAGATTTCGAATTCCAACCTCTGTGACACGCGCCCCAGTGGAGAGCGGATGGATGTTTGCATCTCGAAAGCATCCGTGCACAGCGGTCAGGCTCAAAAGAGGAACTTTGTTTGGAATGTAAAATCATTTCATCCGAGGCGCACTTATAATTGAATGCCCCAAGTGTTGCTTGTCGGCAGAACTAAATGGAGGATTCTTTTCACACGCTTGTTTGTGTTAAAGGCATTATTTAACCTGTCAGTATGGTGGAACTATTCACAAAAGCATATATGTCACTTGCACGTAAACAAGTCATTAGTTTCCCGCATCGAGCTGAAAAGCCGGGAGGGGTGCTGTGAAGTTGTTAGCACAATGCCATGCAAACCCATTCACCTGAGTTCGAATCAGAGCCATGGCTGACAGCAGTGTGGTCAAAAAATACCCCAGGATCAACACGGCATCGACGGGCATTCCCTTAGCAGCCGATTCTCAATGCGCTGTACATTTCGATTATAGCCATTCACATAAGCATTATTATTTTAGCAATGAAATCATGATTGATAGCACCGTTGTTTTTTTTAATAGCACCGTTTCACCCTAGTTTCAACTATCTCATCATCATTGTCCGAAACCGCTTAATCCTGTACAGGGTTGCAATGAGCCGGAGCCTATCCCGGCAGACACAGGGCGCAGGGCAGGGCAATGCCTCTGATGGGACGACAGGCCATCACAGGGCATCGGGGGCATTTAGTCAACAACACCAAATAACCTATGCAGCAGCATGTTTTTGAACTGTGGTAAGAAACCGGTGATGTAGATTTTTACAACTCGATGTATGAGAATTGCTCTCCAGAGCACCTCTTAACCGGGTATCCGTATTGAGCGTTCCTCCTCTCTCATTTGCATTGGCGAGGTCGCGAACGCTTGTCTAGCGCCTGGACCATTTGGCGGCGGCGGCAGAATCTGTAATTTTATAACCTCAATATATTTTCGCGTAACTTTAATTTCTTCGGCTCCACCGACTGAAAGCAGGCTATTCCCGTTGTAGCTACACGGCCGTCGTATTTTATAAGTTCTGCAGACAAATCCATCACGATGAAAACA
>JAZEWU010000038.1:5733410-5743651 GCA_036362915.1 Geotria australis | reverse complement strand
CAGCGCAGCTCTTTCGGGCACGGCCGTGCCGCGCGAACTCCGTCGCTCCCTCGCGACGTTTCGCCGCCCGCGTTGGAGCTGCAGCCCACGGCGCCCCCAGCACGCGTTAAGCGTATTTATTTAGCTTTAACTTGTTGTACATTTGTCATTTTTCATCTGTTCCTTTCTCTTTGGTTGGTGGTTCGTTTCTGTGTAACTTTGGTGTTTGTTTTTGTTGTCTGCCATGCTCTTGTTGCTTGGTTTTTTTGTCTGTTTTGCGCGGCCTACTCCTGACCCAGTTTGTGTAAGTCCTGCCTAGCCTAAACTCGCCTCGTGGTGTCGCGTGTGGAAGTTGTGCTTTTGTTGTGGGTGGCTGCGTTTTTTCTTTGCTGTTGTGTGTGTCTTTGTCTTTGTTCTTGTGCTTCAATGTTGATTGTTTAATTTGGATTTGTGTTGTTTCCCCCTCGTGTCTGTCTCTCTGTCTTCCTGTCTTTGTGTCCTTGTGTCTCTCCCTGTCGCTCACCCTCCCTCCCTGTCTCCCTCCGTGTTTGTCTTTAAGGTAGTGACGACCAGCTTAGAGGACGCTGGCAGATTTTTGCCGCTCTTAAGATTGGCAGTTTCACGACCTTTCAGTATATTCGAAGCAGCCTTAGTCATTTATTTTTTGTTGCTTTGGTTTTTCTTTTTTTTCTTTCGTTGTTGACATGCCGTCCTCTTCGCGGCCCTTGTGCAGCGCTTTGTGACCCTCGGGTGAAAGGCGCTATATAAATTGATATTATTATTATCATCAGGCGTTCTGGATGTTTGTGACTGTATGGGCGGTAGCTTGGTGGTTAGCTCGCTGGGCTACGAACCTGGCCACCCGAGTTCGAATCAGTTCACGGCCAACACCAGTGACGATTTTCTGAACCGATCAGGGGCCTCCCCTAGGTCGACTCATCCTCAAATAATTACCTGGTGTGCTGTTTAAACATTGCCACTAGGGAGACAAAGGTGGCCGGGCGTGGTGCTGGTCAACCACGTTCCTCGTGTGCTGTGGTCGACCTTCATAGGTGCTACTCGCTAACAGCACTTGACCCTTCAGTCTTTTAAGACTATACGGGGGATCTTTGGGGTTTCCCGTTCCTTGAGCGTGTGATAGACAGGTGGATGTTTATTATTACAGCAGAAAAATACCCAGTCAGCTTGCAAGCTCTTTGCGGGATTCCTGCGAGATTCCTGTGATTCCTTTCCTCTGCCTGAATTGGTCCTTTGCATGGGTGGACCCATTTTATCACCGTTCGTTATTATCTGCGGAGTGTATTTGCTTGCTCCTCCATTGTGTTTTAAGACAGTCCTCAAACGTGGGAAGCGAAGCGTCGCGATGGAGAGAGGGAGATCGCTCGACACGGCTATCCCGACAGAGCAGCTTTGAAGAACAACCGTCATAAGTGTATGTATTCGCAAAATAAGAAAGATTGGAGAGTTGTCAAAAGTGAATACAAAAATAAGAAACTTTAGATATCCTCTCCGGTGGCGGTGCAAATAATAATAGCGATTTATAGAGCGCCTTTCACCCGAGGGTCACAAAGCGCTGCACAAGGGCCACGGAGAGAACGGCATTTCAACAACGACAAAAAAAACTATAAAAACCAAAGCAACAAAAAATAAATTATTAAGGCTGCTTCGAATACACTGAAAGGTCGTGAAACTGGCAATATTAAGATAGGAAAAAATCTGCCAGCGTCCCCTAAGATGGCCGTCACTTCCTTAAAGACAAACACGTAGTAATGGTGCTGATGATCATGACCCTGATGACGCTGATGATGATGCTGCTGCTGCTCCAAATGACTCATGAACATTTCTACGATTCCGTTGAAAGGTCGTACTATCATTATTTCAAATCACACGGCGAACTATTTCACAATTCCTGCAAATCATAAAAACACTTGCTGTATAACTTCATTACGGGTGACACATTTTCGGTATTTTACAGTGTGCCGTTATTGCCTGCCAATACTCATTGGCATCAATTATATGTCTGGATGCTGTTACCACGTTGGTTGTAATGGTCAGAACACCGGGCTTGCGATATCCAGAGGTCACCCAGTCAATCTCCCTGCGCGGCAGTTTAAACAACTGTTCTGTCGGGATGGCCGTGTCGAGCGCTTCTTCTCTCTAATTCGCGACGTTTCGCCTCCAATGTTGGAGGCTTCCTCAGACGAACGAGAGAGAGGGAGCGCTCAGTAACACGGCTATCCCAAAATAACAGCTTTGAAAATCCTTTCCATCGCCTCTAAAATCCCTTCCAACGACTCTGACAAGCTAGCACTGTAAAGGGCTTCAGCCACATTCGAGAGATCGGCAGGTCACGTGTGGTGGTGGGGTGAAGTGTGGATACTCTCACTGCTTCCAAGGCATCTGGCCAGCATGGAAGAGTAGGCCAAGAATCCCAATAGAGTTCAGTTCATTTGGTGACGTGGGTGGGAGACATTCAGACAGAGGCTGTTTTAAAAGTGAGACCCGCAGGACACCTCTGGCAACAGGTTTAATCTGTTTAGAACGATTTAAATACCGTACATAAAAAACGTAATCAATTTCCAATGCAGTACAAACGATTCAACGTTCGAAGTAATATATTCTATGACAAACGTTAATGCAATGATAATGTAATAACGCGTGGGACAGTGTTTAGTCAGTGTCGAAGGTATTCATTCGAAGAGAGAACGACTCAGAGACGGGAGGAATCCGCAGAGAGGCGGAGGAGGCAGCTGACGCGGGTTTTGCCGGCACCAACAATTACCAGACACTGCTTCCTAAATATTATGACGGTATTGGCCAATTAATTAGTGTGTTTTAGTTGTGGGAGGAAACCGAAAACACCGGCTCAAACCCACGCAGAACAGGGGAAGAGCACACACACACACAACCGCACACAGAGAGGCTCCCGAGACGGGAATCGAACCACCTCGGGCAGAACCTTCTTTCTGTGAGGCGCAGATGTTACCACTGTGTAGCCAGTGCGCCCATCAGAGGGTATACACCGTAGAACAAATACGGGGTGCGGTAACTCACATCACACATTAGTCCCACCTTCCAAACCGTCAATACCTTTATTTACACTTGGAGAACACGGACTCCGGCGTATGTCGGTTGTTAAAGAACATCTCGCCAAACCTGTGCAGAGATGCTGTTTCAACGCACGTTGATCTCACGGCGAATTTCACGCGTTTCCGAGAAGCTGCCCAATTCACTCAGCAACATCTGCAGCGTTTTGTTTTCAGCCTCCCTGCTCTGACTGACCTTGTGTAGAGGTCAGAGCTAACCTGGGGTCACCTGGGGTCAGCCCCGGCCACGGGGAGCCGGTGACACAGCCTGGTTCCGGCCAATGACGATCGGCGCCTCTTTAGAAGTGAATAGTAATGATGATAATTATACGATTTATTGGGTGGCACGGTGGCTCGGTGAGTAGCGCTGCCGCCTTACAGCAACAAGGTTCCTGGTTCGAATCTCAACTCAGGTGCTATTTCTGTTTGGCGTTTGCATGTTCTCCCCGTGTCCGCGTGGGTTGTCGCCAGGCAACACCCGCAACACCCGCGGCTGCAACGCGCCTGGACACGGCCATCCCGAAAGGACAGCTTTGAAAAGCAAGCATCACTCATCGAGTCGTGACAACCTACATCGGTACATTATCCATAGTAGAGTTCTTCTTCTTTGCGATTCTTCGAAGCGCGATGGTTAAATTACAGTTTCCCATTTTCTTTCACAGCCCCTTGCATTTTCATTGAACTCCGCAAGGTCTTTTGAGCTGCAGAGGTTGGGTAGTAGCGCACAGACAAGGCAGTGTTCCACTGGGCGGAGACCTAGAGGCCGACACGCTGGAGGGATTATATCCTTCGGCTGGCCTGGGAACGCTTGGGAATCCCCCAGGAAGAGCTGGAATCTGTTGCTGAGGAAAGTGATATCTGGTCCACTCTCCTTGGACTGCTGCCACCGCGACCCTCAGCAGGACAAGCGGTTTAGAAAATGGATGGATGGATATTATTATTATTATGCTGCACGCCAACTTTCGCCGGGAGTTCAAAAGCATCGGAAGTCGTTGCTGCCGACTGACGATCAGAACAATATGTGCCATGAAACATTTTCAGAGGTTTAAACAAAAAAAAACACCTAAAGTTTAATCTGAAAAGCAGACGTTAGTAATTACTAATATTTTAAACAGCACTGTGTCCTTCATTGATTGGCTGAGTTGGCATTCCGAGATAATTACATGCGTCCCTCAATGCTGCAACTGTCCGGTTTTTTTTCTTAACAATTTCTTCCGCGATCGAATTTTGACTTGCTCATAATGTCCACACACAAAACCTTGTAAATAATGCAACTAGGGCACGCGGCCGCTATATGCAATCTATGGATTTTCATCAATATGTGGATCCTGTTGAGACGTACGGTTCAAAGCCACGGACATCAATAAAGACAACGGGGAACAAAAAACTTGGGCGGCGCGGAGAGTAGCGCTGCCGCCTCACAGCAAGAAGGACCCGGGTTCGAATCCCGGCTCCGGTGCCGCCTTTCTGTGGAGAACTGCAAGGCCGCCACCACGGCCATTTGATCGAGCCTTCTGATGGAATATAAAGTCTCGCGGTAAAGCCTGGTTCAATGTGAGAAAATCGTCTTGATGATGCCAGGTTTCCGTGAGGCAAAGTAGGTCCAGACTGTTGTCGAAGATCAGCTCAGCAATGAGTGGGCCTTTTTCATTGTTCAGAGATAAATGTTCTCGAAAGCAGATGCCGAACCGATCGTTGCATCGCAGGTTCGTCAGCGATGACGACCGCTTGCCTTTATCCAGCAGTGGATTGATCACGGCTGGTGATGATGGCTTCCTGTTGAGCATTAAGATAACGAAACTGGTACAAATTGGACGTGAGTGCAATCGCTAATGAAAATGTTGCGCTTAAAAGCATTTCGGATGAAGGGCTGATTCTTTGCTTTGCTATCTGTGAATACATTTTTTAAAAATGTGTTTCAAATTTGTTTAAGGACAACCGACGTGATGTTGGATTTTAAATTACGACCGGCTTTGTGATGCGTTCAGGGTCAGGTGGGCTTTTTTTTAGAGTGGATGAGCTGCCGACACTTGATTATATTTGGTCACATATCGTTCATGCATAAGCTGGACAGACATACGTTCGTGTGTGTGTGCGTCGTTCGCAGTGTGTCCAGAGTGCGTGGCGCATGCATATTGCGGCAATGTCTCCCTCTAAATATGCGTGGCTGAAATAGTTGTTAATTATATTCATCGACACCTGCTAATTGAGTATTCTACACTACGACATAAATTACTGCATAGACCACCACACCACGTCACGGCGAGCCTGATCATCATTTTACCGCAGACCACTCCTGTGATTTTTGTATTTGGCAGACAAAATTATTATTCGGGCGGCACGGTGGCGTGGTGAGTAGCGCCGCCGCCTCACAACAAGAAGAAATCCGGGTTCGATTCCCGGCTGGGGTGCCTGTCTGTGTGGTGATGTAATTCAACCTGGCCGGTTGCCTCTCTACGTAATGGATTGTAACCAAAATTAAAACGATACATAAACTTTGATTATTTGAAATAGATAAGTAAGGGATTTTTAAAGCAGAAATTAATGAGCAAAGGAAAACAATTCTCGGGCTGAATTAAATGGGGCTCACAATACATCTGCACCACCCTGTACTCCAATCGTAGGTGGATAAGACAGCTAAACGTTTGCTATTTCCCCTTTTTCTCACTGTACGATGGAAGAAGGCATGTTTACGATGGAAGAAGGCATGCTTACAATGAGTCTTACTTCTCCGTGTTGTGAGAAGCTTGTCACAGCTGAGTCACGAATTCAGCCGCATACACAAATATTTAAAATAATTGACCCTACCAACGCTGACGCAAACCACACGACTGACGTATGAACTTAGCATCTGGGGTCAACACGGGGTTGTTGTGTGCCCGGGATCGCGAGTCCTCTCTCCCTGGAAGTCAGGAACCCGCTGTTCATGGAGACCTGTAAGACCCCAAAGCCTCAACAGACTGTAGGGTCAAGTGCTGCTAGCGAGCTTCTTAAAGACCTCATCATTCACACACAGCATTGCACATAAGTGGCAAAATGAAAAAAGATATATAACGTAGTTCAAATATGTAAATATTTAAAACGGTTAAATATTTCCATGGGAAAAAAATATAGGTAGCTTATTGCACATTGAGAGCGAACAAGCGCAACATTTCAAACACAAATCAAGATCTGCAATCACAGCTAGGCAGACATTTGTATTTGGCTCTAAGGTTGCTCGACGAAGGTAGTGCCTGTAGCTTTTAGCTCATGGCAAGATTGTTCCAAAAACGTGGGGCATCCGCCACAAAAGCATGTTCCCCCAAATCTTGATGTGAACCTAAGTTCTCCGCATTCCCCTTGTTTACCCTTTTGAAAGTGCTCTCTGAATGGAAGAACGCCATGTGCTGCGTGTATACAACTGTCAGACGTAATGTTGAGTGGTGTAAGAGTTTACGATTTTGAGATGCCATCGCAAAAAAAACCAAGGGACAAATTCACGTGTTTTTTTTGTCCTCAACGTTGTATTGTTGTTAACAAAAACCAGAAGCAACGCAGGAAATGGATTGCACAAGCATTGGCTTCCTATGCTGTAAATGTTTGTGCAACAGGCCGCACTAATTGGAGTGTTAAGGATATTTTGATAAAGTAATTAGATAAATAAATGCAATGCTTAAGACTTAATTGGCAATGATGCATACGTACAAATAATAAGCATTCCATTATAAAGCTGTTTCTCGGGATAGCCGTGTCGAGCGCTACTCCTCTCCAGGAATTAATAATTCTAAATAATACATTCCATTTATAACGCGCACATATTCATTCAATTTCCAAGGTATTAATTCGAAGCGGGAACGACTCAGAGGCGCGAGGAAACCGCAGAGAGGTGGAGGAGGCAGCGCGGTTTGCCGGCGCCAACATATTGTCACACACTGCATCCTATATATTATAGTGTTATCAGGCAATTAATGTGTTTTTTTCAGTTGTGGGAGGAAACCGGAGAACCCGGTTGGAAACCCACGGATAACAGGGGAAGAACACACAAACTCCACACAGAAAGGCACACGAAGCGGGAATCGAACCGCCTAGGGCAAGACCTTATCTCTGTGAGGCGCAGATGTTACCACTGCGACATACAAATGTCATACGATAAACAATGATTACATCAGAGGTGAGATTCCAGGCATTATCCTTCACGACAGAGGCCATAGGCAGAGCCATTACCGGACACAAAACGCGTACAGGGCACAGCAGGATGCACACATTTCCCCCAGAGCCCTATGTTTTTTAACAGAACGCTCCAATTTTTAGAATAAACCGTATCAGGGGCCTGAATACGTTGTTTATAAACGCACATCGGCCTCGTATAATGAACTGAAATAATTCGCGCGGTCTATTCAGGTGACAGCGTTCAGGGAAATGGTGACAACCATCCCGGAGTGAAAAAGAACGTCGCGGATTTTGCGTGACACATCACACCGACAGATTTCTCCGCGGAGACAGCATAGTGTCTCACTGCTGGTAAGAGGCAGAATGAATGCTCTATAAACAAACAAAAGTTGTTTTTTTCTTCGTCTTCTTCTTCTTCCCCCAACAGAATTTGCCAACTCGTAAACTGATAATGGGGCGGCACGGTGGCGCGGTGAGTAGTGCTACTGCCTCATAGCAAGAATACGCCCGGGTTCGAATCCCGGCTCGGATGCCTTTCTGTGTGCCGTTTGCGTGTTCTCTCCCCGTGTCCGCATGGGTTTTCTCCAGGCATTCCGGTTTCCTCGCACAGTCCAAAGACACGCTGCTGCATAGGTTTATTGGCCTGCGGACTAAATTGCCCCCGGTGCCCTGAGATGGAATGACGTCCCATCCAGGGTATAGCCTTGCCTTGCGGCCCTGTGTCTGCCGGGATAGGCTCCGGCTCACTGCCACCGTGTATAGGATTAAGCGGTTCATGGCGATGGATGGATGGATAACGTGCCGCACACTCCACGCCTCTGATAGTTGGTAAACAGACAGCCGTTCCTTGGCAGGGGGGTGGGTTGTGACCAGTGGCGTGCAGAGGTTTGGTGATGCCAACTCCTTGATTGTATGCCTCCAAGACTCAAGTATAGGGCCTAGTACTGAGAAATGTGTGAAAGGAAGACAACTTTAGGAACATTCATTCATAAAATTAGTTGTAAGGCAATACTATACCGTGTCGACGGTCGTCAACAGGGCACAGTGGACGATGAAAAATAATGTCGATCGGCGTCGACAGGGCACTGAAAGAGTTCATCATTATTACGCACAGTATTTACACGTAACAGGTTCTCTATCCTGGTCTCGCGTATTAAAACACGGATCCACATTCACACCTCTGCCCCCCTCTCTGCACGCCACTGGTTGTGACGCCTGGCATTGAGAGACCCTCGCACGAGCGACCACGCGGACGGCATCATACCGCGAGTGTAGTGCGGCCGCAGCGCTTACAACTTTTAATAACGTGTCACAACGCGTGAGCCCGTTTTGCATGCATCACACCGGACATTCCAGTTATACGTTGGTCTTCTTAGCGATTCTTCGAAGCACGATGGTCAGCCTCTGGACATCGTTGTCTTTCAGCTCGGCCTCGAAGTGTTTGGTAGAATTCGCAGGCAATACCAAGTATTACCTGACAGGGAATACACGTCTGTTTACTTTAATCGTGGCCCTGCAGTGAGGAGAGACATTGCCTTGGGCAGCTGATTACGCGTCAAAGCTCTTAACACCGCGAGCCCTGGGTACGTACAGGCAGACTCTTAAGTAGGTGGCCGAGCATGGAATGTATTAGCAGTGTCCCGATGTAGGTTTTCACGGCTCGATGCATGATGGTTGCTTTTCAAAGCTGTTCTACAGGGATAGCCGTGTCACTGAGCGCTTTCCGTCTCTCTCGCCATCGCGAAGTGTTGCCTCCCATGTTAGAGGTTTCCTAATGCGTTACAACATCAGCAAAGGACACTTCCTGCCCAACAGAGCACTGGGGCAATCCTGCTTCCAGAGTTTGCAAGCTCACTGGGTATTTTCCGCTGTAATAATAAACATCTCTATCTATCTACCGCTGTTACAAACGCCACACAACTGCGAGAAACGTGTATGTTTGCATCCTGGGAGGTCCAATCGTTGGCACTAATAGCTGATAACGGCCGTTTGAAATGTATCCGCGAAAGCAGTTTTCAACATATCGATTGAGATGCTGGGTGTGATCCCGTGTTCGCACAGGGGCCCCTAGGCCACGCCGAGTCATCTCCGTGCCACTTTGCTGTTTATCCATCCATCCGTTGTCAGAAACCGCTTAATCCTGTGCAGGGTTGCGGTGAGCCGGAGCCTATCCCGGCAGACACAGGGCGCAAGGCAGGGCTACACCCAGGATGAGACGCCAGTCCATCGCAGGGTACTGGCTGTAATTTAGTTACGCCGATTAACATAAAGCAGCAGCGTGCTTTTAGACTATGGGAGGAAAGTGCAGTACTCAGCTAAAACCCACGCAGACACGGGCAGAACATGCAAACTCCGCACAGAGAGGCACCCGAGCCGAGATTTGAGCCCGGGAGACTTCTTGCTGTGAGGCGGCAGCGCTTCTCACCGCTATGCCACCGTGCCGCCCCCGTGGATCGAAGTAAGTACATTCGTAAAAACATTTTCAGGAACCAGGTTTTTTGTTGTTGTTAAAAGCAGAACGCGCGTTTTCTGAGCTCAATGTCCTTGACGCGGCAGAAATGACACTTGCGATATGTCGGAGTGAGCAGACCGCCGCTAACCCACGGAGACATTCAACCTAATAGCTGTGCTCGTACATCGACAGAGTGGAGAAGTGCTCACAGGCTTGTTTCAACTCACTGTCACTCCTGCACTTTTGTCTGCTATCAGCCGCTTAGCATTGCAGTCGTTATTTTATATGCCAAGTGCCTTTAGGTTATTCATTGCACAGTAGGAGATTGAATGTAACGGTTGAAAGTAAATTCTGTGTTACACGTCATTGTGCCAGCACGAGACGGACTGGTTTGGCGAGTGTTGCGTTACAACATCAGCAAGGGACGTTTCCTGCCCAACTGAGGACTGGAGGCAATCCCGCTTCCAGAGCTTGCAAACTCACTGGGTATTTTCTGCTGGAATAATATACATGGGCGGCACGGTGGCATAGCAGTGAGTAGCGCTGCCCGCCTCACGGAAAGAAGACCCCGGGTT
>JAZEWU010000038.1:5708412-5727702 GCA_036362915.1 Geotria australis | reverse complement strand
GCCTCGGCAGAGGCAGGCGGGTCAAGTGCTGTTGTGGAAACATTGATAGATACACATAGATAGACAAGATAGATGTTTATTGTTACGGCAGAAAAAACTAATACCCGGTGAGCTTGCAAGCTCGTTACGGGATTCCTGCGACACGACAAGCGCTCGAATTGACACGAAATAAATACAAGTATAGAAATAAAGATTAACCAAACAAAGACAAGCGAAACAAATTACCATTTACACGCAGCATGGCACATAATTGACCAAATAAATAAAAATACATTGCGATGGGGGATTTAAAAACATTACGGGTAGCTTATTGCACATTCTGAGGGAACAAGTGCAACATTTGAAACATTTGAAATACAAATCGATGTTTGCAATCACAGCCAGGCAGAAATTCTACTTCTAATCGGGATCGAAGGTTGCTCATCGAAGGTAGTGACTGTCGAGAGAATCACCACTCAGAGGCAAGAGGATACGCAGAGAGGCGGGGAAGGCAGCGACGCCGTAAGCCGGCGCCAACATTTGCCAGACACTGCATCCGGTCCTCTATACACCGTGTAGTATTTCTATGTTATCGGCCAAACAGTGAATGTTGTGACGTATTTTCTCAGCACGGCACGGGGGCGCGGTGAGTAGCGCTGCCGCATCGTGATGCTTTCAACGTGGGAGGCAAAACGTCGCGAGAGACGGAGAGCGCTTGACACGGCTATCCCGAAAGAGCTGCTTTGAAGAGCAACCATAATATATGCATTGTCCTTGAAACTGATTGGCCCACACCCGAGACCGCAAGGGGCTGTGTAAGAAAATGGGAAACTGTAATTTAACCATCGCGCTTCGAAGAATCGCAAAGAAGAAGACCAGAATTAGCCCAATGTTGCCAAAAGGCAAATTGCTCAGGACAACGCATATATGATGCATTACACCGCAGCTCTAGCTGTTGTGTCTACGGAGACGGTTTTTCCAGTACACACATAACATAAATATGACGTTCTGCTATATGCCGCGGGGCATTTACAAACAGGCAGGACCGTACTCATTGTGGAATTGGGACACTTACCAGTCACGTCAATGAATGTCATGGCATTGATCTGCCGTAGCGATGCGACGCTGGGATTGTGCCTCCCCTGCTTCGCTTCTCCCACGTGGAAAATATCCCCCTCGCTTTCTGTCCGCACGGCTCATTCACCGCCGCATCCTGAAAGCCATCCCTTTTCATTCTTGTAAATGCATAAAATTTACTTAACACAGGCGGCCTCCGTGACTCATAGGTTATAGCATTGAGCTGCCACAACAGACATTCACGGTATGAATCCTGGCAGATGCAATAATAATAATGATGATGATAACAGTTTTTGGTTAATTTACTACCATCATCTATGCATGTTCTCCCCGTGTCCGCGTGGGTTTTCGCCAGACATACCCGATGTGCTTTGGCCATCATCCAGCAGTGAACTGGGGGGGGGTTGACGTCAGCATGAACCCGGCTCAATGCTGTGGGATGAGGATGCACGTGGTGATCAAGATCCCCCGTGTAGCCTTAATTGCATTGTAGGGTCAAGTGTTGTTAGCGGGTAGCGCCTATAAAGGCCAGCACGGCGCACGAGGGGGTGGGTGGCAAACACCACGCCCGGCCGCCTTTGTCGTCCGAGTGGCGATGTTTCACACAGCGCACTAGCTCCTCGTTTGAGTCTGAGTCGACCGAGGGGAGTCCCAGGACCGACTTAGAAAATACACACTGGCGTTGGCCATGAGCAGGAATCGAACTCGGTTTGCCGGCTTCGTAGAACAGCGCCGCTACCCGCTGCACCACCACTCCTCAAGCCATTCTACTCCGACTTTACACACAAAACAAAAAACATGTATAACGCTGTTTTTTTACAGTCTCATATCAACAGTAGGTTCATTAACATTTGTCAAACTTTCTTTTTGCAACTCGTGGCAGAAACACCACCACTTTATATTTTTTTGCCGCAAACAGCAGCTCTAATTGCTTCGCCAAATGAGGTGCCATGCCAGTTACGCGAAAACTTTATGGTCCACTTTCAAACGTTCCACCTCCACGCTCGCTCGTCTCGCAAAAAACTACACTTGGAATAAGCCGCTTGTGACAAATTAACCAAAACCAGCTTCATCGCGTGTTGTCGATAGCGGAGCGGGCTGACACTATGAAGCCCACACGCCTCGAGAGGGCATCCATGGCTGGGCGCTAATCGCTCCCCAGGCTGTGTTAGTCTAACACACACACACACAGGCCACCGCGAGCGATATCGCTTAGCCCGGCGGCCCTGCGAAACGCGCGGAAATTACACACTCAAAAACTATTCATTCATTCGTTCATACATTGTCAGAAACCGTTAAATCCTATACAGGGTCGCGGGGAGCCGGAGCCTATCCCGGAAGACACAGGGCGCAAGGCAGGGTTATACCTAGGGTGGGACGCCGGAGCATCACAGGGCAACGGGGGCAATTTAGTCCGCAGGATAATTAACCTATGCATCAGCATGTCGTTGGGCTGTGGGAGGAAACCGGAGTGCTCGGCGAAAACCCACGCGGGCACGGCGAGAACATGCAAAGTCCACACAGAAAGGCACCCGAGCAGGGATTCGAACTCTGGAACTTCTTGCTGTGAGGCGGCAGCGCTACTCACCGCGTCACGGACACACGGAAATTATACACTCAAAATCTATTTATAATGATAACAATAAATGCGACCAATACTAGCAAAGGACTCACGGAAAAGACCTGGTAAGAAAGAAGGTTTGACAAAGGATCACAGGAATACGGGCAAGGCGGTGAACTGCCTTTAACATCAGTCAACATATAGCACACTCATCTTACACTCTGTCTCAACGCCTGAGGATGCCTCCAACGAGGGAGGCGAAACGTCGCAACGGAGAGAGGAGGAACGCTCCATACAGCTATCGCGAAAGAGCATCTCTCGAGAGCGATTCTCATACATCGAGCCGCGAAAACCCGCAGCGATAATGTGTAGTTATTTGCACGGGCGTCATGCCAGCGCATGGGATGTGTTAAATGGCGCGGGGCAAAGGGCACGCACAGGACGCTGTGGCTGCAGGTGACGTAATTAATTCTCCCGTTAAATTACTCTCGTGTTGTGCCAAACAGTGCTTGACTCAGAAGCGATGTTCCCTATCCCCTGACATATGCGACGTATTGATTCCGGTGCCCACCATCCAACGAGCTAACACCACACGCTCTGATGTCGTTAATGTAACTTTACCAATTGCTTTATACGGGAACTATATGTCTCGTGGTTTGCTCTTCAGAGATGTTCTTTCGGGAAAGCCGTGTCGAGCGCTCCCACCTTCGAATCATCCTCAGGCTTTGAGGATGCTTCCAACGTGGGAGGCGAAACGTCGCGAGGGAGAGAGGGAGGTGCGCTCGCCACGGCTATCCCGAAAGAACAGCTCTGAAGAGCAACCATCACTCCTCCGATCTGTTATTTCTATCCACTGCGGAAGTTGCTGTCGGGCGTGTATTGTGCAGCATGCTGCAAATGCACGTCTAAGTATGGGGCGGCGCGAAACAAGGTTCTGTCTGCAAGAGCCAATGGCTGGCATCCTCGCATTCAGTCAGAGGCTAAAAGCCCTGCAGACACCGCCGATTTAGAAGCCCCGTCACACTGTCCGAAAAGCATCTCGCGACAGAAGGGCTCATTTTCTTTTTTTACAACGCATTTGAGCATAAGAGACGGGCTGGGGGGCATGTGTCATTTATCTTGTGAAGCTGTCACGGTGTTTGATGAGTTCTGGTGGCTTTCGTGGATGCGGAAATTTGTACTGAGGAGCCACGGTGTCACTCACTGTCAGCGGGCGTGAAGAGGACACTCTCATCACGTTCGTTCGTGCGACGAGTTGTCTGAGCGCAGCGTCCGGGTCGCGTGAGTGGAGCCGCGTGGCCGCGTTGACGTTGAGGCTGTGCGTCGCTCAGATTCCTCAATCGAATCTTCTGTCGGGGCGAGAATCGGTGATAATAATAATAGCATTTTATAGAGCGCCTTTCACCCGAGGGTCACACAGCGCTGCACAAGGGCCGCGGAGAGAACGGCAAGTCAACAACGACAAATACAAATCTGCTGAAAACCAAAGCAACACAAATTTAATGATTAAGGCTGCTTCCAATACACTGAAAGGTCGTGAAACAGACAATCTTAAGAGCGGCAAAAATCTGCCAGCGTCCCCTAAGATGGTCGTCACTTCCTTAAAGACAAACACGGAGGGACACAGGGAGGGAGGGTGAGCAACAGGGGGAGACATAGGGACACAGAGACAGGAAGACAGAGAGACAGACATGAGGGGGAAACAACGCCAATCCAAATTAAACAATCAACATTGAAGCGCAAGAAAACACACATAGACACACGCAACAGCAAAGAAAAAACGCAGCCACCCACAACAACAAAAACACAACTTCCACACACGGCACCTGGGTAACACCATGAGGCGAGTCTAGTGATACCATCCATGGTCTGACGCTCGACAGAATCACGCGGATAGAAATTGCTGCGAGAGGCGGTTCGATTCCCGCCTCGGGCGACTTTCTGTGGCGGAGATTGTGTGTTCTCTCCCCCTGTTCTGCGCCAGTGTGCCACCCAGCCACAGTGCCACCCAGCAGGAGATTTTTGGAGTGTAAAGACGAAGGAGATCAGAGCAACCTTCTGAAACGTTTCAGTAATATTTAGGAACATTCTGGATGTGTTTGCATGTTCTCCCCGTGTCCGCGTGGGTTTTCGCCGGGCACTCCGTTGTCCAAAGACACGCTACTGCGTAGGTTCATTGGCCTGCTGACTAAATTGCCCCCCGGTGCTCTAAGATGGACTGGCGTCCCATCCTGGGCAAAGGCATGCCTTGTGCCCTGCGTCTGCCGGGATAGGCTGCGGCTTCACCGCGGCCGGGTCCGTCAGATCTCTTGAGTGTGTGTGACCCGTGGCGACAAGACAAACACGCGATCTTATAATAATAATTAATAGCATTTATAGAGCGCCTTTCAGCCGAGGGTCACAAAGTGCTGCACAAAGGCTGTGGAGCGAACGGCATGTCAATACCATCAATACAGATCTGCTCACGGAGCCTTACAGGCAGCCTTCGGGCAACCTGACGGTGTCCCTCGCCTCGTGAAAAGCAGGTCAGCGGGAGAAACTCAAACGGAAGGGAATGGAATGGGCTTCCCGTGGCGCTGGAAGGAAAGCTCATCCGGGCGACCAGCGGGACGCCTCCCACGTAAACACGCGGGGCGGCGCTCAGAATTAATATTTTCGCCGTTCGATTGGATCGTAAATGACCCGTGGGGACCCGAAAGGTAATAAACAGTAACGTCGGCATGAATCACCAGCGGCCATGTTCGTCTCCTTGTTCCTATCCGGACCTGCTCAGCTGCCAATTCGAATTACAGTTTTCGCCTGCCTGTGATTGCAAAATATTGATTTGTGATGGTTGCTCTTCGGAGTTGTCCTTTCGTGTCACTGAGCGATCTCCATATCTTCCTCGCGACGTTTCGCCTCCCACGTTGGTGGCATCATTAGGCCTGATGATCATGATGATGCCTCCAACGTGGGAGACGAAATGTGGCGAGGGACGTTTCGCCTCCCACGTTGGACGGAGATCGCTCGACACGGCTATCCCGAAAGAACAGCTCTGAAGAGCAACCATCAGATAGATGTTTAATTATTGCAGCAGAAAATACCCAGTGAGCGTGCAAGCTCTTTGCGGAATTCCTGCAACACAACAAACAAACATGTCTTTGGATTGTGGGAGGAAAACGGAGTGCCAGGGGACAACCAACGCGGTCACGGGGAGAACATGCAAATTCCACACAGAAAGGCACCCGGGCCGGGATTCGAACCCGGGAACTTCTTGCTGTGAGGCGGCAGCGCTACTCACCGCGCCACCATGCCGCCCCATTAACGGCTCTTCAGTCTTCTATTTAATCATATACCTGTTGACCCAAAGCCTCACTGAGCCTCAAGACACTGTTTCAAGAGGGTCCTGCAATGTTTTCGCAGTCGAGGGCAATGCTACTGTATTTAATAATAATAATCTACTTGTGTAACGCGCGCATTTTCTCCGGGCGCGTTGCACCCGTTGATTCGGAGGCGCGGAGCCCTGCTCAGTCGGTTTGTTGTGAGTCGGTGAAAAGGTGACTTTTAAGAGTTTTTTGAAGGCTGTGGGGGACTGTGTTTGACGCAATAGGTGTGGCAGGCTGTTCCAGGTTGTGGGTGCCGCAACCGAGAATCGGCGTTTCGCGAAGGTTGTACGTGAGCGCGGTGTGTGGAGTAGGTGCTGTGATGAGCTGCGCAGAGTACGGGATTGTGTTGATGCGAGTGGCCGGAGTAGTGATGCGAGGTATTTAGGGTGTCCTGTGTGGATAGCACGGTGGCCGAGCTGAAAGACAATGATGTCTAGAAGCTGACCATCGTGCTTCGAAGAATCGCAAAGAAGACGAAGTTTGGTGGAAAATTATTGCAGTTTTGTAAGCGATGCGTTTCTTGGATGGGTAGCCAGTGTAGAGTCTCCAAGCATTTTGTGATTGGTTGGTCGCACGCTTTGATGTTGAGGACTGCACGTGCTAGGTTGCTCTGAAGAGGTTGCAGTTTGGCGCTCTGTTGTTTCGTGATTCCCGTGAATATGGTGATGGGTGTTGTTGAGGTGCCTATTTTGATAAAAGTTTGTCTGTCAGCGAGAAAGGAGTCGATGAGGTTGAGTGCAGTGCCAGTGATGCCGAAGTCGGTAGAGAGACGCTCCAGGAGCATCTCGTGGTTGATGGTGTCGAAGGCGGAGGAAAGGTCGAGGGAGATGAGTGCTGCCGTGGAGCCGGAGTCTATCAGGGTGAGGAGGTCGTCTAGAATTTTGATGAGTGCGGTTTCGGTTGAGTGTGCTGTGCGGTATGCTGATTGAAATGTGTTGAAATTGGGCGAGGATGTGATGTGGTTTTGTATGCGCTTTAGGATGAGGCGCTCGATGATTTTTGAGAAAGTGGAAAGGTTGGTGATGGGGCAGTAGTTTGTGGGGTCGTCGGGGTCCAGTGTTGGAGACTTGAGAAGTGGTGTGATTTGTCCAAGTTTTAACTGAGATGGGAAAATTCCGGTGACGAAGGCTGCGTTAGCTAGTTTGGTGATAATGTCGGCGAACTGGGCAGAGCAGTGCTTTAGTGCGATGTGAGGAGCGGAGTCGAGAGGTGAGGCCTTGGTTGTGGCTTCAATGAGTGCGAGTGTTTCCTGGGTTGTAACCGGGGCGAGGATTGAGATGGTGCTGGGGGTAGTGTGTGGTGGTGTGTTTTCGGCATATGTTGATGGTGCGATGTTTGTAGCTGAGATGCCGAGTTTTCTAATGGTGTGGTTTCTAAAGCTATTTATGAGGCGCTGGTCATTTAATCCCAACTGAGTTATTTGCAGGTCAGTGGTCAGCAGTGGGATGTTGGCCCAATACCACTTACGTTGTATGCTCATTTTTGATTTATGCTAGGAAAGCGGAGAGCCCGGAGGAAACCCGTGCAGGAAAGGGTGAGAACATATAAGCTGCACGCTGTTAGGTGACCGTGTTGGGAATCCAACTCAGGTCTTTGTTGATGCGAGCGAGGCACACTTGTCATGACTGGGCTGCCCTTCCCCCCCCCACAGCATCTAGCCGGACCAAGCACAACATAAGACAAATGATAAACGTTTGTTGTCTAAATGAATATCTGCCAGAGCGACCTTTCCCTCTGCCGACAGTGAAATGACGTTCATGATTCCACAGATGGATGTTTCCACTGGAGACGCTCGGTGTGGTGCGTTTGTGTGGTGTGTGTGGTGTGAATGGGGCGCGGTAGCTCACTGGTTGGCGACCCGAGTTCGAATCCCGCTCACGGCCAACACCAGTGACGATTTTCTGAACCGGTCATGGGCCTCCTCTAGGTCGACTCAGCTTCTAATTAGTACCTAGCGCGGTGTGTTAACATCGCCACTAGGGAGACAAAGGCGGCCGGGCTTGGTGCCGGTCACCAACTTCCTCGTGTGCCGTGTCGACCTTCATAGGTGCTCGCTAACGGCACTTTCGCCTACAGTCTGTTAAGGCTACGCGGGTGATCTTTGTCTTTATGTGGGCGGTGTTGTCCGGGGTAGTGGCGGGATTCGAGTGTCCATTGAGAGAACCTTTACAAGGTGTCGCCCACACACAACATCCGTGTTCATGAATTTAAATCCCGGCTCAAGGGACTCATTTCTATGAATGGGAATCGCCTGTTACGCGATAAGGGCTTCCAGACAGCACGGTGGCCGAGCGGGCAGCGCTGACGCCTCACAGCAACAAGCACCCGCGTTCGATCCCGGGCTCGGGTGCCTTTCTGAGTTTGCGTTTTTTTTTTTTCCCCCGTGTTGTGCGTCGGTTTTCGTCATGTAGGTCCGGTTTTCTCACACCTGTCAAAGACGCGCTGCTGCCTAGGTTAATTCGCCTGCTGACTAAATCACTTGCGGTGCGTTGCTATTGACTGGCGTCCCATCATAGGTAGAGTCCTGCCCTGCGCTCTGTGTTTGCAGGGATAGGATCCTGCTCACCGCGACCCTGTACAGGATTAAGTGCCTGCCACTTGCAACACACCTGGAACTGAGTCACACAGCGATATCACAACTTTATACGGTGGTTTCAAGATGCTGCGCTCTATAAATCCACGTGAAGACTTTCACGATCAAGTATTATACCTGTGTACTGATGTAGGTTTTTTACGGCTCGATACGTGATAGTTGCTCTTCAGAGCTGATCTTTCGGGATAGCCGTATCACTGTGCGCTCTCCCTCTCTCCCTCGCGACGTTTCGCCTCCTACGTTGGAAGCAGCATCGCCTGATAATGCTGAGAACACAACTCATTATCTCTGACAATAAGCAAAATAGGAATGGGGAAATCTACAAGCAATTCAACGTTGTCGATGTGGGGCACGCTTCACAATACAGCGCCTCGAACCATAAGCACAGAGATTCATTCATTGTCAGAAACCGCTTAATCCTGTATAGGGTTGCGGCGAGCCGGAGCCTATCCCGGCAGACACAGGGCACAAGGCAGGGAAATACCCAGGATGGGACGTTAGTCCATCACAGGACACCGGGGGCAATTTTGTCAGCAGCTCAATTAACCTATGCAGCACCATGTCGTTGGACTGTGGGAGGAAACCGTAGTGCCCGGCAAACACCCACGCGGGCACGGGGGAGAACGTGCAAACTCCACACAGAAAGGCACCCGAGTCGAGATTCCAACCCGGGTGCTTCTTGCTGTGAGGCGGCAGCGCTACTCACCGCTACACCACCGTGCCGCCCTGTAATGAAACACTCAATAATAAACACCTGACACCCGCTGTAGCCACACAGGTCATCGAGCAATACGGCAGACGTGTGAGGCATTTGATTCAGGGCTCAGGGTGTGACGCCGACAGGAGACAGAGTCGTAGCCTTGACGGCCGCCTCATTTGCAAAACATCTCTCTCGCATTCGAGAGGGCAACGCGATCCTGCGAAACATTCATATCTGTTGACGGAGACCGGCAGGTGATTACTGTGAGAAGGATGGCGCCAAAGACATGCCTGCTCTTGTGCGTTTATCATCAGTGTTGGTGTCTCGCTCCCGACCAGCCGTGGGATATGCGTGGCTTATTAATAAAATAATAATAGCATTTATATATAGCGCCTTTCACCCGAGAGTCACAAAGCGCTGCACAAAGCTGCGGAGAGAACGACATGTCAACAACGACAGAGCACGGAAAATCTATGAGCACATTTTTGCCAGTGTGCAGAGAATGTGAAAAAAAATAGATTCAAAGTATTACCTTTTCTAGCAATGAGACAAGTGCTAAGATCTTAAAACACCAAATTGACACAATTTTGGGGAGGAAACAGGAGTACCCGTCGAAAACCCACGCGGACACTGGGAGAGAACATGGAAAACTCCACACAGAAAGGCACCCGAGCCGGAATTCGAACCCGTGCACCTTTCTGTTGTGAGACGGCAGCGCTACTACTCACCGCTACGTCAATCCACACGGACAGGTGGCAATGTTCTAATCGAGAATCGTCAGAATCCTCGTTTAAAGCGGCGCCACAGCTCGCGTCACGTGCGATCCGTCAAACCCCGCGGCTGATTGACGACCCCTCCTGAGGACATTACGACACAAATCCCCGTGACGATTTCGAAATCCTCCGGGTATTCGTGACATTCCACCTCTGACCTTATGTCTCCTTACTTCAACCCGCCATGCGTTCGGCGCGAGTTGCTGGCCTCCTACTCGTTCCTCCATACCATGGCCCTGTGGGCAGTGGCGTGCAGAAAGGGGGCCAGAGGGGGCGACGTCCCCGGGCATCCATTTTCAGAGGGGGCATCCAATCAAAGCGTGACATTAAACAGTCCCACAAGCTGGTTTGAATGTGGATCCTTGTTTTAATAAGAGAGACCAAAGTAGAGAACCTGTTACGTGTAAATACTGTGCGTAATGCCGATTAACTCTTTCAGTGCCCTGTCGACGCTGATCGACATTATTTTTCATCATCCACTTTGCCCTGTCGACGACCGTTGACACATTATAGAACTGCCTTACAACTCATTTTATGAATGAATGATAGTTCCCAAAGTTGTCTTCCTTTCTCACATTTCTCAGTACTAGGTCCTATACTTGAGCCTTGGGGGGCATACAATCAAGGAGTCGGAGTTGGCCCCGGGCATCACCAAACTTCTGCACCCCACTGCCTGTGGGTGGCACCTTCTGCTGCGCTGCTGCCGCTGTCTAGAACTCGCTTCTCACGAACGCCCGCAATGAAAACAAGTCCATCCATTGTCACAAACAGAGATGGGCTGTACGAGGTGGAATGGAAACATGGATGTTGGCGTTTGTGATGCAACACCCTCTCCACTCGCATAATGAAAGTCTCATATACTTTGTGAAATCGTAATAGAGTTTTGTTGTAAGACGCTTCCAATGCGCGTGACTTTTTCACAAAATTTCCTATTACTGGCCTGGTTCACACAACAAATGCAGATAAAGTATTTCCATTAAAACGCGTTTGAGACGAAAAATCACAACAACTTTTCGACAATTTCACGCATTCGAAAGGTCTATGCATCAGTGCGTTTACTTTGTTTTGCTTTGTGCCCACATTCTCGACACAAGCCGGGCCGCGGAGGGAAATGATAAAGGTTTCATCAACGTGTCATTATTATTTCATCGTGAAGAGGCAGAGGCAGAACCAGCAACTTCCCAAGGGAGAGAGATACCGTTCCTGAAATGTTGAGGCTTTTAAATAAGGCCTGATGTGATTCATCGTGGGTGCAGCCCTGCCTTTCGCCCTGTGTCCGCCGGGATAGGCTACGGCTCACCACGACCCTACCAGAATGAAGCGGTTTCTGACAATGGATGGGTGATTAATGTTGTGATGTAGGTTTAACTGCTCGGTGAATGAGAATCAGGCGTTTCCTTTCAGAAACACCTGATGATGCTTCCAACGTGGGAGGCGAAACGTCGCGAAGGGGAGAGCGCAGGATCACTCGACACGGCTATCCCAAACGGATAGCTATGGAGAGCAATTTCATTATTTAATATTGTTGCTGTTGTTACCGGAGTAGAGTTTTACGGCCAGATGCCGTTCCTGATCCCAACCTCCTTTAGTCGGAGAGTCTTCGGGTCGTTATTTGTCTGGAACCTACCCCCAGCCCTGTTCATCAAGGGAGACCCTAGCAGGAGTGCTAGACTCCAGACCTGTTCACCAAGGGAGACCCTGGCAGGAGTGATGGACTCCAGGTGACAGAGCTCTGGGGTTCATTGGAACACCGCTCCACCACGACACGGTTACGATCCATGGGGGCGGGGGGGGGATTTATAATAACAATAATTAAGTAAAGACCCAATGTATTTTATCCGGGTAAATACTATTTTTATTACAGTCGTTCATCATCTCTTTCATAGCAGAACAATCTCAGCAATATTTCGGAATCCCGTAGCCCGCTCTTCAACTGGCTTTTGTTTTGCTTGTTTGAGGTGATGCCCTACGGTGGGTCGATGATGGACAGGTTCCATATCTGCACAGAGGACCCCTCCGTTTCCCTGATCCCAACAATGAGCCGTTCCAGAGCGGCTATCTTGTTTAGTGGGTCAGCCCACATTTGGAAAGACGGGGATGGGGGGGGGTTAGCGAAGAGGGAAATTCCATTCCTTAGATTATGGTTTTCTTCGCTATGGTATCCATAGTAGCACGGTGGCAACATCTGCGCCTCATAGAGAAAAACAAATCCTGTCCGAGGCGGTTCGATTCCCACCTGGGGAGCCTTTTCTGTGTGGAGTTTGTATATTCTCCCACCGTGTTCTGCGTGGGTTTCCTCGTGGTTCCCCGGTTTCCTCCCACCGTCCAAGGACATGCTGCCTCCGTTAATGTCCTCACGAGGATTCACCCCCAGTGGCCTGCAACGGACTGTCTTCGCATCAATCGTTACATCGACTCTTTACCGATGACTGACAATCCCGCGGTCTCTCACAAACTCTCTCACGACGACGCCTATTGGCTTCATTGCGCAGCAGCAGCTACGGAGGACAACGAATTAATGCGTAACGCGTGGTAATGCCCCCCACGTGGAAGGCATCATCTCAATTGCCCACCCCCCCAATCCACCCCACCCACCGACTCACGACTTCCCGGCATTTCAATTAACGCGCACGCCCGCTCGGCGATTGATATCATAGTTACTAGCGGAGTGCCCGCGCCGTGGGCGATCTTGCTCTGAGCGCGTAACACGTTCGTGCGGTGAATTGCGCGCGATGCCAACGAGCAAGCGCGGCTGCAATGACGCGGCGGAGACGCGAAACGCGCGCCCGTTGCACTCAGACGCGGCGAGCGATGGCTTTGAGCCGCGAGCGAGTGTGCACGCAGCGATGTTTGCCGTCTGGGCGGCGGAGACGCCACGCCGCGCGCGCTCTCATTACGAGACCACTCCGATCGATGCCCCTGCAACTCGAGACGCGGCGTGGGAACGCAGACGCACTTGGGTGCCGCCTGGGTGTTGGGACCCGCGGTGAGCGCCCGAGGAACACACGCGCAATTGGGAAACACAAATACAAAGATTCCCCCCCCCCGTATAGCCTTAACAGACTGTCGGGGCAAGTGCCGTTAGCGAGTTGCACTCATAAAGGCCGATACGGCACACGACGGGGGTGGGTGGCCAGCACCACGCCCGGCCGCTTTTGTCTACCCGAGTTGGCGGTGTTTACACGCCGTGCTCGGTACTCATTTGAGGCTGAGTCGACCTAGGGGAGGCCCAGGACCGGTTCAGAAAATCGTCACTGGTGTTGGTGGCCTTGAGCCGGAATCGAACTCGGGTTGTCAGGTTTGTAGCCCAGCAGCGCGCTAACCGCTGGGCTTATGGCGCGATTGGGAATGGACACAGATGGAGAGTGATCACACCGCGCTGTGCTTTCACGGTATGACGCCGTGTCAATTATCCGAATGATCATCGTCATTAACGCGGCACGGTGGCGCGGTGAGTACCGCTGCCGCCTCACGGCAAGAACACCCCGGGTTCGACGCCAGGTCCAGGTGACGCCTCCCTGTGTGGAGTTCGCGTGTTCTGTCCCCGTGCCCGCGTGGGTTTTCGCCGGGTACTCCGGTTTCCTCGCTGGAAGGTCGATCGCAGCAGCAGCATCAATGCCAGGGTGGCGCAGTTGTAACGTCCGTGCCTCATAGCTAGCAGATAAATCCTGCCCGAGGCGGTTCGATTCCTGGCTCGGGCGATTTCCTGTGCGTAGATTGTGCGTTCTCCCCCCTGTTCTGCGTGGGTTTTCTCCGAGTTCTCCGCTTTCCTCCCACCACAAAAAAGCCCCCCTCATTAATTAATTAATTGGCCGATAACATCGTAATATACAGGACGCTATGCGTGGCAAATGTTGGCGCCGGCTAACAGCGTGGCAGCCTTGCCCCTCCCCGCCTCACTGCGCTTTCCTCGCGCCTCTGAGTCGTTCTGCCTCCGATATACTTTCGTATTGTTTTGTCTTAATCTCCATCGGTGAGAGAGAGAGAGGGGGTGAGTGGTGGCTCAGTGGTTAGCGCGCGGGGCTACAAACCTGGCGACCCGATTTCGAATCCCGCTCACGGCCAACAACAGTGACGATTTTCCGAACCGGTCCTGCCGAGGAAAGGGATGTCTGGTCCTAACGCGGTATGTAAACATTGCCACTAGGGAGACAAAGGCGGTCGGGCGCGGTGCAATCCCCACGGAGGCGCGACGCTTAGTCGGGTTGCTCGCTCAGCGCACTTGGCCCGACAGTCTGCCAGAGCCTATACGGGGGAGCTTTGTGTTTGGGGGGTGGGGCTAGCGCGGGGGGGGGGTGGGAACAGGAGGAGGCGGAGCGTTGGATGGAGGATAAAGCGCCAGTCTGGTCGCTCCTCGCTGCTCGTTCGCTGCCCGAGTCGCGGCGCGACTCACTGATGACATCGCGAGCGAGGGAGAGCGAGGGAGCGAGATTGCCGAGAGCTCGACTCCATCTCCCCGCGGCCCCGTCCGCTCCTCCGCGTGGGTACGAGCGGGCCGCGTTAATTCTGCGGCGGCACCGGCTCGCGAGAGAAGGTGGCCACTCGCTGCATCGAACGGTCAGACGCATCATCACGCGGCGAGCGGAGCTACGCGGCTGCTCGGGGCCTTTACGGGGGGACCTGGGCGAGTTGCCGGGACCATGATTTAGAACCTCCGAGAGGAGGACGGAGGGAGGCAGCGGGAGACAGGGTGGCATCGAGGGAGACAGGGGGGAGGTGACACGTGGAGCAAACATTCCGCGGAGCCGTCTCTCTGACGCCGGCGCGAATTACAATCGAGACGGGCACCGGCGCCACGCTCGGACCCTCCGTCATAGATGTCCGCGAAGAGGACGCGACGCGGGACAACGCGCAACTTTTCAGCTGCGGCTGACGTCTTCTCGCCGTGAAACCAACTCGGCGCGTCTCGTCAAACGAGGAGGATGCCAGCCAACGCCGTGCCCACGCCGCCGAATTAACGGCGCCCAGTCATCGTGCGGCGCAACGAGCATCGCACGTATCGTGCGACCGCTGCCCCCCAAGCAACGAGTCCGTTGCCGCTAACACCACCCACCCTCACCAACGCATACCCACCGTCTACGCGGGCATGACATCCCAGCAGCAAGACGCTACCAGCCCGGACCCTTACGAATATCATTTTCCCCGTGGCGGTGCCAACGTGTCCATGGACAACGACTCTGACACCTCGGCCGCCAGCGCCAACCAGTTCGAGCAGGCGGGCTGGCAGGTGGCCGCCTGGTCGCTCGCCTACACGGCCGAGGTGGTGGTGGCCGTGCTCGGAAACCTCGTGGTCATCTGGATCATCCTGGCCCACAAGCAGATGCGCACCGTCACCAACTACTTCCTGGTGAACCTGGCCTTCTCGGACGCGTCCACGGCGGCCTTCAACACGCTCATCAATTTCACGTACGCGCTCAACAACGAGTGGTACTACGGCGCCGGCTACTGCCGTTTCCAAAACTTTTTCCCGCTGGCAGCGACGTTCGCGAGCATCTACTCGATGACGGCCATCGCCGGCGACAGGTGAGGGTTGACACCACCCACCCCCCGTAACCACCCACCCACCGACACCACCCACCCACCCCGACGCGCGACGCTCGCTTTACACGCTCCCCGCAATACACACACACACGAAGCACAGATTTCCCCGGTATAGCCTTAACAGGCTGTAGGGTCCAAGGGCTGTAAGTGGCGAGCAGCGCCTGTGAAGGTTGACGCGCCATACGAGAGGATTTGTGGGACAAGCATCACGCCCGCCCGTCTTTGTCTCACCACACTGGTGTCGTTCAGACACCGTACCAAGGTGCTCGTTGGAGGATGAGTCGACCCGGGGGAAGGGGAGGCTCAGATGCGGCTCAGATGATTGTCACCGGTGTCGACCGTGAGCGGGAATCGAACTCGGGTCCACGGGTCTCGTAGCGCGACGCGCGAAGCGGCGCTCTGTACTGACCAGTGTGGTGAAGTATGGTCAACATCCCCCAACCCCCCGCGCACTTCCCCTCCGCACACGAGCGACGCGGCGTGAGGAGCCCCTCATCCAGCAGTGGATAGATAGAGGTGCGAGCAAGAACGTTGACGCGTGGGCTGCGTGGAGCGGTGGCGCAGTGGTTAGCGCACTGCGCAATGGTGCCGGTGACATGAATGCTATCCCCAGTTTAACAGAGTGGTGAAGTATGGTTAAATACCGACGCGGCGTGGAGAGGCCCGAGTACAGCTTCCAACGCGGGAGGCGACACGTCGCGAGGGACAGAGGGAGATCACTCAGTGACACGGCTATCCCGAAAGAACAGCTCTGAAGAGCAACCATCATGAATCGAGCCGTGAAAACCTACATCAGTACAGAGGGTGCCATTCCCTGCCACTTGACTCGCCCCTCGCTCTCTGTGTGGCAACCCAGGCAAAAGTGCCCGATGTTTGGCCGAGCGACGTTCGGCATACCGACAATCCTACAACGCTCTCACAATTGATTAGGTCACGAACACAAGGATCCTCGTTTATTGCTTGCTGCTCTGTTAAAGTAAAGCAATCTAAGGTTAAAGTATAAGTCCGTTATTGCGAGATCCTTTGGAAGGATTCGTTCACTCATTCGTTGTCAGAGACCGCTTAATACTGTACAGGGTTGAGGTGAGCCGGAGCCTATCCCGGCAGACACAGGGCGCAAGGCAGGGCTATACCTAGGATAGGACGCCAGTCCATCACAGGGCACCGGGGGCAATTTAATCCGCAGGCCAACCAACCTACGCAGCAGCAACATGTCTTTATACTGTGGGAGGAAACCGAAGTGCCCGGGGAAAACCCACGCGGTCACGGGGAGAACATGCAAATTCCACACAGAAAGGCACCCGAGCCGAGATTCGAACCCGGGGCCTTCTTTCTGTGAAGCGGCAGCGCTACTCACCGCGCCAACGTGCCGTTCCTGGGAGGACCCAGTGCTTTGTAATCAGTGTGTGTGTGGGGGGGGGTGCGTCATTGAATTTTGCCGGGGGCCCCAGAATCCCCGAAACCGCCTCTGGCGGTGAGCCGCGGCTCGCCGTGCCTCTGTGAGGAGTGATTTCCCCGTCAACATGATACAGTCTACAATAGACTGTCTCTGCACGCCGATTAGTGTCCACGCGTTGTGTGTACACAGCGTCGCAGTTCGCAGTAGAGTGGGTTACTGATCAATATGCCGCTAAGTGTCACTTAATACGCGGCGCGAAGGCTATTGAACGGATTGAGCTAAATGACAGAATCTGTGTGTTAGGCTTACGTCATAAGCCGTGTTATCCTGAATGTATAAGCGGTTAGCGCGCTGCGATATGAACCCGGCAACCCGAGTTAGATTCCCGCTCACGGCCACCAACACCGGTGACGATTTTCTGAACCAGTGCTGGGTCTCCCCGAGGTCGACTCAGCCTCAAATGAGTACCTGGTGTGGTGTGCAAGCATCGCTATCAGGGAGACAAAGGCGGTCGGGCGTGATGCTAGTTACCAACCCCGTATGTGCCGGGCTGGCCTTTATACGGGCTCGCAAGCAGCACTTGACCCTACAGTCTGACAAAGCCAAATTGGGGATCTTTGTCTTAGGTAGGACAGTGGTAAACAAACCGCGCTATGAATCCGGCAACAAGAGAGAGTTCGATTCCCGGACAGGGATAGCATCAGCCGCCTGAACGAGTCATCCCTCCTCACTCTCCCTCCTTCACCAACGCGCGCTCCTCACCGGCCTGGTGAAAGTATGGTCAAAACCATCTTCAAGGGCGACACGGCACGGAGGAGGCCTTCATCCAGCAGTGGATTGACACGTGTCTTTAAAGTGCGTGTCAATAGACCCATCGCATCACAGCAAGACCACCGGAGTTCGATTCGCGGCTCTTTTGGCGCCTCTCTGTGTGGAGTTTGCATGTTTTCCCCCGTGTTTCCGAGGGTTGTCGCTGGGTACTCTGATTTCCTCCCACAGACCAAAGACATGCTGCTGCCTAGGTTTATTCTCCTGCTGATTACATTTTCCCCCAGTGCCCTGCGATTGACTCGCGTCCTATGCTGTGGATATCCCTGACTTGCGTCATGTGCCTGCCGGGATAGGCTCCGGTTCCCCGCTCCCCTGCACACGATTGACCCGGGGCTGATAATGCTGAATGAATGAGAATTATGAATGAATAGGTGCATTGTACTGATGTAGGTTTGTGACGGCTCGATGCGTGATTACGAATTTCTCTCCATAGCTGCTCTTTTGAGATGTCACTGAGCGTGCCTTCTGTCTCCTTCTCGACGTATCGCCTCCCACGTTATCATCAGGCATTTTCTGAACGGTTTTAGCCGGAACGTGTTTGCGTCGCACATCCGCAGCGCGTTGACAGTGCGTTCCGTGCGTTTAACGTCTGGCCCATTGTGCGACTTGGTAAAACCCACAACACCAGGAGCAGCCACGGGTGATCCAACTGCTGGACCAAAGCGAGTGTGACTGCTCAGGGCTGTCGCGTGTTTTTGACGAGCGCCTCGCCGCCGATCTGTATTCAGCGCGTTCCCGCGCGAATGTCCGTCCCGTCGCCACGCGAGTCTGTGATTAGCCTGCAGATGCGAGAGACGAGCGCAGAGCGAGGGGGGGGAGAGATGGAAGAGAGAGTGAGCCGGGAGGCGGAGCAGACATTTCAGACGTTTTTTTTTATTGCAGCAGGAAATACCCGGTGAGCGTGCAAGCTCTATCTCTAACACTGGCTCCTATCTCGAACACTGGCCTCTATCTCTAACCACTGGCTCCTATCTCTAACACTTGCGCCTATCTCTCTATCCACTGGCTCCTGGATGCGGGATTCGTGCGACACAAGAAACGCTCGAACCAGGGTGATCCACAAGGCAACACAACCAGCTCACAGCATTAAATCGTGCAAGGACGAAACCCTAACCAGAATCATAAAGTAAACGCTAACGCATGGAATCGCACGGCATAAAAACGACCAATAAATTAACAAGAGACAAAGCAGCGCAGCAGCGCAACAGTGCGATAGGAATACACCGAAGAAGCATTTTGCATAATAAAAAGGAAATGGCCTTTGCAGGACTATAAACCAACATATCAGATTTATTGGAATATTGCAGCTCGGCAGCATTGTAATTTGGATCTCTTGTCCCCCATAGAAGGTAGTGACTGTGAGTGCCGCACACCCTTTGTGAGTCCCGCACACCATCCATCCATGTTCTAAACCGCTTGTCCTGGTGAGGGTCGCGGTGGCAGCAGTCCAATGAGAGTTGCCCAGACATCC
>JAZEWU010000038.1:5679004-5697817 GCA_036362915.1 Geotria australis | reverse complement strand
GTTTCACGAGCTGTCAGTGTATTCGAAGCAGCCTTCATCATTAAACTTGTGTTGCTTTGGGTTTTATTATTATTATTACTTTGTCGTTGTTGACATGCCGTTCTCTCCGCGGCCCGTGTGCAGCGCTTTGTGACCCTCGGGTGAAAGGCGCTCTATAAAATGCTATTATTATTATTATGATGGGGAGGCGAAACGTTGCGAGGGAGAGAGGAGGAACGCTCGACGCGGCTATGCCGAAAGTGCAGCTCTTGCGAGCGATTCTCATCACACGCCGAGCAGTGAAAACCTCCATCATTACACATGCCTTAAACTGGGTCAAACCAACACAGGAAAGGGCCTTGAAAATAACAGAGAGATAATGTAATGAGAAAAGGAGGTTGCACGTTCGTCCAATGACGTAAGTATGGGTCATTATCTGTCAGCAGGGAGTGGGTTTGGGAAATGTTGGCAATGGGTATCTGGGTCATAGGTAAGGAGAATGGGAAAATGGAGTCGCTTGGCAAATACGGTTGTGGAAACGTACATGCCTCCCCAAGCAACCGCCATTTTATCCAGCAGTGAACAGATCATTGCTGCTGAAGTTGAAACGTATACGCTGTAGTCAGAGGTGAAAGTAATAGAGCCTCCATGTTTTGACCAACCATTTTTTTCCCGGTTTACAATCGGGCAAGACGCTATCAGCAAACACAACTTGATTGCTAACACTTTGTTCGTATCGGATCGTCTTTAGGAGGGTTCTCGAGACGTTAATGCATAAACAACGTTCACCCTCGGTTGGGAAGCGTGGAGAACTGACTCGAAAACGCGAAGACAGCCTAAAGCGGAAGAAAGTGGACATTAAACCGTGGTCCTGTTGTGACCCTGTGCATGGGGTCCCTCTCGTGGACAAAGTGGTGCCTGAACCTTCGTGCAATTCACCGAGACACGCGTCCAATAATAAGAATCATAGCATTTATAGAGCGCCTTTCACCCGATGGTCACAAAGCGCTGCACAAGGCTGCGGAGAGAACGACATGTCAACAACGACAGTGAACGGAAAATCAGCAACAAATTTTTTTGGGTTTTTTTTTTTAATAATCCGAGATGTGGAGAGAACGCCATATCAACAACGGGGAGACAGAAAGAAATGCACCCGAGCCGGGATTCTAACCGGGGAGTTTCTTACTGTGAGGCGGCAGCGCTAGTCGCTGAGCCGCCGTGCCGCCCCAGATGCGATGATTTAAATGAAAAACCCCATGGCCAGCCAGCTTGTTGCTTCCAATTAGACACACTGCGCAATGTTGCTTAGCTAAATTGAAATAAAGTACTTACATAATCATAACAACAACAACAATTCTTTGGATTTGCATCTGTTTCCAATGTGTACAGTAATCATAATAGAGAGGCCCTCTCGGTCCATGAACAGGAGTGTAGCGCACAAGCCGCGCACGCATTTCCGCGTTAATGAAAATAATTCATGCGACGAAATTAAATGCTTAAAATATGCTATAAAGGGAGAAAAAAACGACGCGTTTGGCTTCCTTCCCGTTGCTAAAAGCAGCGATGTTTGCCTGCACATGTAATAATAAGTAAATGCGTTGTGCACGATATTGTGTTGATGTATACTAGCAGCTGTGGTCGATGTTGTTCCAAGCGTGTGAAATGTTCTTTTGACGTCAGGATAAAGGCGGAAGGGTGTTTAAGAGGGTTGATGGTACCAGTGGAAAAAGTGGGAGTAGCAGTGCGGCCTCGCAGGAAGAAATCCCTGAGTTCAACTACCGGCTCGGGTGCCTTTCTGTGTGGAGTTTGCGTGTTCTCCCCGTGTCCGCGTGGGTTCTCTCCGATCAGTCCGGTTTCCTGCCACAGTCCAAAGACATGCTGCTGCAATTGGGCTGGCTACACCGCCCGCACTGTCCTGTAATTATCTGGTGTCCCATCCTGGGTACAGTCCTGCCTCGCGCCCAGTGTCTGCCAGGATAGGCTCCGGCTCACTGGAGCCCTGTGCAGGTTTATAGTTGGGAGTGATAATGACGATGATGATGATGTGAGGCACCTGCATCTTCTCTCATTCGTGAGTCTTTCGTTCCGCCTTCAATTTCAATTTCCAAACACGGCATCTCTCGACGCTTTTTTTTTACACTTGACAATCATTGTTTCGTAGAATATATATTGTATTCACGCCCACGTTTCCGAACTGTATGTCATAGCAGGTGACATACACGGATGTAAATTAAACACTCAAGTTAAAAATATAATTTTAGAAAATATTGTTGCCGTGCATCGTGGGGGTTAATAATTGACGATATTCCTCGGGGGTGTCACAAGAATCCAGATGCGAGCGATGCTTGAGGCCACTGGGGGATTTTAACATTTCATCTGCCACATGTGCTGCGGTGTAATGTCACCGCCGATAAGAGATGTGAATATTTGATTTCTAATTGATCTCTGCTGACCATGGCCGACGGGCGGCACGCTGGCGTAGCGGTGAGTATCGCTGCCGCCTCACAGCAAGAAGGACCCCGGGTTCGAATCACGGCTCGGGTGCCTTTCTGTGTGGAGTTTGCATACTCTCCCCGTGTCTGCGTGGGTTGTCGCCGGGCACTCCGGTTTCCTTCCACAGTCGAAAAACATGCTGCTGCATAGGTTAATTGGCCTGCTGATTAAATTGGACCGGCATGCCATCCTGGATATAGCCATTCCCCACGCCCTGTGTTTTCCGGGATAGGTTCCGGCTCATGCAATAAAAATAACACCCCTTTGTCGGTCACCTTTATAAACGGTCACTTTGCACATACGACCATAGCGCCTGATGGTGCTTCCCACGTGGGAGGTGAAACGTCGCGAGGGAGAGAGGGATATCGCTGAGTGACACGGCTGTCCCGAAAGCAAAGCTCAGAAGAGCCACCGTCAAATAACACATTCTGAGAGAAACGGTATTTCGATCCTCTGTATGTCCGGTAACATATCGTAGAGTTGACCAATGAAGTTGAATTGAATTTCCGTCAAAAGCCCTGAGGTCTCGGGCAATATCCCTTCTTCCGGGGCACGCACCAGAAACGATGACCGCCGCAGTCTACAGAGAACACAGCGCTTACGGAGATAACAGTGGGCTTCCCGCAGCCAACGCGTTGAATCTCCCGAGAGTAATATTCTCACAACCGCGATGGCAGCCACACCTGAGCGGCCCGGCCCGAGGTCCGTGTTGACGCTGGAGGATTTCGCGCTTCCGTCCGAGCTGCGTTTGCTTCAAGGGAAGTGTTAATTAAATGCCTCGGCGTTTAAATGCCTTAGCACGGTGGCGCGGTGAGTAGCGCCGCCGCCTCACAGCAAGAACGTCCCGGTTTCGAATCCCGGCTCGGGTGGCCTTTTTCCGTGTGGAGTTTGCATGTTCTCCCCGTGTCAGGGTGCCTTTTCGCCGGGCACTCCGGTTTTTCCCATGGGTTTCTTTGCATGGACTCACCCAAGCGATTTAAGAACTGCTTAACCTTCCCTTTGCACGGGGTCGCGGTGAGCTGGAGGCTATCCCGACAGACACAGGGTGTAAGGCAGGGCTATACCCAGGATGGAACGCCAGTTCATCAGAGGGCACCGGAGGAAATTTAGTCAGCAGGCCAATTAACCGTTGCAGCGGCATGTCTATGGACTGTGGGAGAAAACCGGCGTACCCAGAGAAAACCCACGCGGACAAGTGGAGAACATGCAAACTCCACACGGAAAGGCACCCGAGCTGGGAATTGAACCCGGATCTTCTTGCCGTGCGGCGGCAGCGATATTCACTGCGCCACTGTGCCACCCCAACTCATACATACAGGGGGATGCCGTTGTCAAAGTAACACATTGTCCACATGGTCCATTAGTAATATGTGAAGATGAAGTTGTTTATGAGCGATAGTTAAATAGTTGTTTATTATCACAGCAGAAAATGCCCAGTGAGCTTGCAAGCTCTGGATGTAGTATTCTTACGATACAACAAACGTTCCTGCGACGTTATTTATAAAGCGTAAATTCCAAGGGAGCTTTCTGTTTGGTTTTTTTTACTCAAAGACAACGGTTATAAACACGATGCACTGTCCTGGCAATTAACCAACAACACTTTCCGGGCAGTCATCTTCAGGGGAAAAGACAAACGCGCATTCATCCGTGCTGAGATGCTGACAGATCCAATTGGCTGAGAGATCTTAATTGGCTTAGTGCATAAGGGGTAAAGGTCCAGGCATCATTGACATCCCAGCTATGACACGAAACGCCACACTGAGGCCACTTCAACCATAGATGCCTCCAACGTGGGAAGCGAAACGTCGCGAAGGAGGGAGGCGGAACGCTTGACGCGGCTATCCCAAAAGAACTGCTGTGAAGAGCAACCATCATGAATCAAGCCGTGAAAACCTTCATCAGTAGATTAAGATGTTGCTCCTTAACGGGACATTTCATTCGGAGCAACTCCCTAAAGACACTGTAGGAAGTAGCTCGCCAACCAACCAACCACTTAATCGTGTACAGGGGTGCGGTGAGCCAGAGCCTATCCCAGAAGACACAGGGCGCAAGGCAGGGATATACCCAGGATGGGACGCCAGTCCATCACAGGGCACCGGAGGCAATTTAGTCCGCAGGCCAATTAACCTATGCAGCAGCGTGTCTTTGGTATGTGGGAGGAAACCGGAGTGCCCGGCGAAAAACCAACGCGGACACGGGGATGAACTTGCACGCTCCACATAGAAAGGTACCCTAGCCGTGAAACGAACCAGGGCCCTTCTTGCTGTGAAGCGGCAGCGCGACTCACTGCGACAAAGTAGTTCACAGGTGGCAGCGTAATGATACACCGGAACAAACGCTAACGTGAGTGCCAACCCATGTCTCCGGGTAGGAATATCGGCTGGCTATGTCAAGGAGCTCCGCACGATCGCCGCTGCTTTATTAAGTTCCCGCCAGGATAGGCTCCATCCCCCGCGACAATTTACAGGTTTACGCGCCTTCTGATAACAAACTATAATTAACGAGTGTTTTTTTTTTTAAGTCGTGGGAGGAAACCGGAGAACCCGGAGGAAACCCACGCTGAACAGGAGGAGAAAACACACGAAGGCGCCCCAATGCGGGAATCGAACCGCCTCGGGCAAGACCGTTCTTTCTGTGAGGCGCGGATGTTACCACTGTGTAGCCACCGTGTCGTGTGGGTTCCCATCTCCTGTAACCGCTTCACGTGATTACGCATGCGGCATGCGTAGGCAGGTGTGTGACAGGGAACGGGGTGGGGGACAGAGTGTGCCTCCCGGTGTGCTGCGCTCACATCAAAGGTGCGCGGGTTTGGTGAAATCGCGCCGCCGTTTATAAACCCGAAATGTCAATCGATACGCGTCCAGATTTAGGAGCGGGAGATGATCCCCAAGCGTGGAGAGGGATCCATCGCGGGCGCTGTCAACAATCCGGAGCTTCCGCCGCGCACATAGACACACGTGATTTTATATTTGTATTTTTATTTGTTTTTTATAATTTTGGACAATTCGCACGTATTGTCGCGTCAATGCAGGGATGCCGTAAAATAGCTTGTCATGCTCGCCGGGTATGTTTTTCTGCCGTAATAGCAAACATCTATCTATCCATAATCTATCTCTCCCCGGCAGGTACATGGCCATTTTTTTTTTTTTGCGATTCTTCGAAGCACGATGGTCAGCCTCTGGACATCGTTGTCTTTCAGCTCCTCGGCCTCGAAGTGTTTGGTAGAATTCGCAGGCAATACCAAGTATTACCTAACAGGGATCGCGACGTGAACGCTTCTACCTTGATCCCCTACATGGCCATAATGACCATCTGTCTATGTGTAATGTGTCTCTCCCCGGCAGGTACATGGCCATAATCCACCCGCTGCGACCGCGCCTGTCGGCGTTCGCCACCAAGGTGCTGATCGCCGTGATCTGGCTGCTCGCCGTTGTGCTCGCGTTCCCCTTCTTCTACTTCTCGGAGGCCGACTCCATCGAGGGGCGAACCGTGTGCTACGTCTCCTTCCCGGAGGACAAGCACGTCAACCCCAAACTCGTGTACGTTCACACGCGCCGCACGCAGGTGCCACACACGCAACAGAGATCCCTGTATAGCCTTGACTCAAGTGCTAGCGCAACCTACACAGCTACACGGACAAAGATCCCCCTATAGCCTTGACAGAATTTGGGGTCAGGTGCTGGTCGGAAAATCGCTACGGGTGTTTGCCGCGAGCGGCAATCAATCAAACTCTGGTGGCCGGGATCGTGGCGCAGCGCGCTAACCGCTGCACCACCGCTCCCCACACACGCACACCACGTCGCGAAGGAGAGAGGGGGAGCGCGCAACACGGCTATCCTGAAAGAACAGCTTTGAAAAGCAACGGTGATAATCGTCCCGAAAAAGCAGCTCTCAGGAGCAATTCTAAAACACGGAGACTTGAACACCTACATAAATACAGTTAAACTTACACGTTCCGATAAAATAGTTTCGAGCTTGTGTCTTGGTCTGTGACTGGGTGTCTGTTGTATAGATCGTGTGCCTGCAATCCAGGACACCGGCACTACAGATGATTATCGATTTGGCCATCTGCTGAAAATCGTATTTTAAAAGCCCCGTAATTTCGTTACCCAGCATCGGGCAAATCTGCGTTAATGTCATAACTCAAAAGACAAGCCCACAACACGGTCCCACCGGCCGGATAGAGGGGGCTGAACGGGCGTGGCACGGGCTAGAGAGGAGATGGACCGATGCGGCACAGAAGGATCTGGAACTGGGTGGACTTGCTGAAAACTGGTACCGGCGGTGTCAAGATCGACCTCTGCGGAGGAGGTTCGTGAAGGACGCTACTGGGCAGTTGGAGGCAGTCGCCCTCCAGCAACAACGGAAGGCGAAGGAGCGACGCTCACAACAGAGAGCCGAGCGCCGAGCGGCCAAATCACAGCAAGTTGGTGCATCTGCCAGTCATCTCAGTCAAGCATCCCGTGACACCCGGGTCTGTCCCGTGACCTCCTGTCGAACGAGCCTTCGACACTTCACGTGGCAGCCTCAAGGTGCATATGGCCTGGCACGGGGCGACGTGGTGACGTCACCGCCACTTAGTGGCGAATGGCGGTTGTCGTTGTTGTGGCGCCGGTGTGCAGGAACCAGATCCTGGTGGTGGTGTTCGTGTACCTGCTGCCGCTGCTCGCCATGGCGGTGGCCTACACCATCGTGGGCGTCACGCTGTGGGGCAGCGAGATACCCGGGGACACCGGTGACAAGTACCACGAACAGCTGCGCGCCAAGCGCAAGGTGACTGGGGGGGGGTAGGCCGCCACGGAACAGCCCCTCGCGCCAGGCGCGTCGCAGCCGCGGGTGTTGCAGGAAAAAGTGAGGGGGATGATATGAGACTACCTCAGGAAAAAGCGGGGAGGGGGGGGGTGGACTCATGTGTCTTCTGTCGTTGTTGACATGCCGTTCTCTCCGCGGTCCTTGTGCAGCGCTTTGTGACCCTCGCGTGAAAGGCGCTCTATAAGTGCTATTATTATTCTGTGAAAGTGGGGGTGTCGCAACACCCGCAACAACCGCTTGCCTCGCGCGATACAACGGCGATGATGATGATGATGATGATTGTGATAATTATTATAATATCATAATCGTACGATTCCTGGGTATCTCCCTGCCTTGCGCCCTGTGTCTGTCGGGATAGGCTCCGCCTCACCGCGACCCTGTACAGGATTAAGCGGTTTCAGACAATGGATGGCTAATTATTCATTCATTCATTGTCAGACACAGGGCGCAAGGCAGGGGTATACCGAGGATGGGACGCCAGTCCTTGGACTGTGGGATGAAACCGAAGTGCCCGGCGAAAACCCACAAAGAAATGGGGAGAACATGCAAACTCCGCACAGAAAGGCACCCGAGCTGAGATTCGAACCCGGGGCCTTCTTGCTGTGAGGCGGCAGCGCTACTCACCGCGCCACCATGCCGCCCTAATATTATGATATACATTATAATATCTATTCTAACATTAGAATTATAATATGTATGGGTGCCGTTTTGCCAGTACACAGAAGATCTGAAAAGGGAAAAGGTTTTACCCTTTCTGGCAATAATACAGGTGTTAAGATCTTCAAACACAAAATAGACAGCTTTCACAAAGCATACAATATCAAAGCATTATCAAAGCGTTTTTGTTTGCACGTTTTCCAAAAGCATTTGTGGTTTATTGCAAACTTGCCACTTTGCGATGCCACAACCTATATATAAAGCAGCAAATGTTTGCATGTATGTCCGTATTGATGGTACCAGGTTCGATTCCTTGATATTTGCACATTTTGTCGGGACAACACCAAAGATTGTTTGTCTTATTTCATCTTTTCTTCCCACTTATGGATGTCTCTTTTCGAAACTTCAACACACTATTTCAAGTTAAACTCACCACTTTTGCAGTGATTGTCTGGGAAGCGAACTCAGGTCACTGGGTTCAGAGCACAGACCTTAACGATCGTCTGTTTGTTTACAGTGATTGAATGATGTGGCTAAGGCAACATGCAGGTCCCAATACAACATGAGTAATATGAGAAAATCATGTAATTCGTGGAATTTCTCGACCAAATTTATATATCCCTTACCTCCCATCATGCCGCACGTTACGACAATTGCTTTTTAAAAGAAACATCGCGGCTAAATAATAACGAGGGAATGGGTTCCTGTGCAAGCCTCCCGCAAATAACTGAACAACTATTTAACCTTCCCTTTGACAGACAGCCCAGAGTATCCATCCATTGTCAGAACCGCTTACTCCTGTACAGGGTCGCAGTGAGCCCTGTGGAGTGTCGTTCTCTCTGCAGCTTTGTGCAGCGCTTTGTGACCCTCGGGTGAAAGGCGCTATATAAATGCTATTATTATTATTATCACTAGCACTCGACGCGGGTTTACCGTTTTGACCGTTTCCCATTGCAATAAGTTCTTCTTTAGTTGCAGACAGTTCTTCAACATTTACAGATATAATAGTGTTGGCCTTAAAGGCGGGCATTGGCCTCTCTTCTTGCTCCAGACTGAGGGGCTTCTGGCATCTGTTAAGCTTCTGGACATCGTTGTCTTTCAGCTCCTTGGCTTCGAAGTGTTTGGTAGAATTTGCAGGTAATACTAAGTATTACTTGACAGGGATCGTGAAGCGAACGCTTCTACCTTGACCCCGACGCCTTAACCCCGATGCCGTCTGTGTTGCAGGTGGTGAAGATGATGATCGTGGTGGTGTGCACGTTCGCCATCTGCTGGCTGCCCTACCACTTGTACTTCCTGCTGTACGAGCTGAACAGCGAGCTCTTCCGGTGGAAGTACATTCAGCAGGTGTACCTGGCCGTGTTCTGGCTCGCCATGAGCTGCTCCATGTACAACCCCATCATCTACTGCTGCCTCAACAACAGGTGCCACCCACCTCCCACTGTCTCTGTGCGAGCCTGCGCTCAACTGGCCACACACGGCGCGTCGCTCGCTCCACACGCGCCCGCTCAGTCGCTCACACAAAGACAACGATCCCCCGTATAGCCTTAACAGACTGGAGGGACAAGTGCCGTCAGCGAGCACCTATGTAGGTCGACACGGCACACGAGGGGGTGGGTGACCAGCACCACGCCCGGCCGCCTTTGTCTCCCTAGTGGAAATGTTTACACACCGCACCAGGTACTCATTTGAGGCTGAGTCGACCTAGGGGAAACACGCCATGCTTGCTGATGGTTCGAGACGACTGCGTGCTCGCTTTGGAACTTGAATTCTCAGACAGCTGATGATGTGGTCATATCAATTGCACAATCCAATGTGTTCCACGACACAGGTTCATAAGGGCACGGTCTGTTGACCCCACCAGGAACTGAAGTGACCCGTTATCACTCAATCTTTCATTCGCACCGATCAATGTTTTATTCGCTACATTATGGATTAGAGGATGAGACCACATTGCGATGCTTTTGAAAGGAGCCGCGCGTTACATTAATGCACAGCACATGTAAAGAGTTGGCGAGCAGTGGAGCGGTGGAACGGCGGTTAGCGGCACAGCGCTACGAACCCATCTGCAAGAGTTCGATTCCTGGCTCTGGCTACCGTCAGTGGCAGAGTGATATTTTAAGCTACACTTGGCCAAGCCTGCGCCGGTCCACAATGGCCAGCCTGGTAAAGTATGGTCAAACACACCCCCACGCCTGACGCGACATTGGGAAGCCTTCATCCAGCAGTGCATTAAACATCCATCCATTCTTTCATTGTCAGAAACCGCTTAATCCTGTGGAGGGGTCGCGGTGAGCCGGAGCCTATCCCGGCAGACACAGGGTGCAAGGCAGGGTTATATCCACGATGAGGCACCAGTCCATCGCGGAGCAACGGGGGCAATTTAGTCAGGCTAATTAACCTAGGCAGCATGCCGTTGGACTGCGGGAGGAAACCGGAGTACCTGGCGTAAAACCCACGCGGACACAGAGAGAACATGCAAACTCCACACAGAAAGGTGGCACCCGAGCCGGGAATCAAACCCGGGGGCTTCACGTTGTGAGGCGGCAGTGCTTACTAACCACACCGCCAGCCCATGCGCTTACTCGTTCATCACAAATTATCGCACCGTTCCGTACCGCTGCAATCTAGCGTGCGAAAGCTTTTCTATCGGGTGATACCGGAACATCCCGCAGTACGGCGTGAACGCGTGCCGATAGCCGGCGATCGCCTGTGATTAACCCCCGCGTGGATACGGTGCCATTAGTCGCATTAGGCAGGGGCACCTTCGTCTCCCCGTGGGACAGACCTGGCTAATTGACTCGAATTCGATTCGATTTTTCGAAGCGTGATGGTGATGTGACAGTTGTTTCCCATTGCAACAAGTTCTTCTTTAGTCGTAGACAGCCCTTTAACATTTAGAGATATAATAGTCAGTGTTGGCCTTAAAGGCGGCGGGCATCGGCCTCTCTTCTTGCTCCAGACTAAGGGGCTTCTGGTATCTGTTGAGCTTCTGGACGTCGTTGTGTCTCAGCTCCTTGGCTTCGAAGGTGTTTGGTAGAATTTGCAGCTAATACCGAGCATTACTTGACAGGGATCGCGACTTGAACGCTTCTACCTTGATCCCCGATATGAGACTACCTCAGGAAAAAGTGTGGGGTGGGGGGGTGGTGATGGAATCGTGTTTCTGTGAAAGTGCGGGTGTCGCAACACCCGCAACACCCGCGGCTGCGACGCGCCTGCACTCCTGGCACGGCAGAGCCAGCCTTAGCGCTCTGTGTGGCGATTTCCAGCGACGCAGCTCACCGCTTGCGCGCAAATTCGCGACGATGGGCGACCCTCCGGCGCGAGACAGACGCTCGTTAGCGCGCTTTCAGCCGAGCGGCTTTTTTTTGCGCAAAGAAAACCCGGGAGATATCGAGGGCGGCTGTGCGGAGGAAACATCCGCGCCTCGAAAGAAGAAGGTCGCTGCCCCGAGGCGCTTCGGTTCCCGCCTCGGGCAGGACCTTGTTTTTTTGAAGCGCGGATGTTTTCCGCTGCGTAGCGCAGGTTCCAGCCCCGGGCGCATTTCTCAGCGGAGTTTGTCTGTTCTCCCGTAACCCACCTCCCTCGCCTCCCCCTGTTCTGAGTGCTTGTCTTCCGTGTTCTCCGGTTTCCTCCCACGACGAAAAATAAAATCCCACTGGTTTATTAACTGGCCGATTACATCATTGTAGGCCCCGCTGTCTGGCAAACGTTGGCGCCGGCTAACCGCGTGGCTACCTTCCCCCTCCTTCGCCTCTATACGGTCTCCTCGCGCCTCTGAGTCATTCTCTCTTTCTTCAACATTGAACGAAGGTGTGCGAGTTATACATTGGGGTTATGGGAGCCCGCAGCCTATCCCGGCTGACACAGGACGCAAGGCAGGGCTATACCCAGGATGAGATGCCAGTCCATCTCAGGGCACCGGGGGCAATTTAGTCAGCAGGACAATTAACCTAGGCAGCAGCATGTCTTTGGACTGCGGGAGGAAACCCGTGCCGGCAGAGGTAGCACATGGAAACTCCACAGAGAAAGGCACCAGAGCCGGGGATCGAACACAGAACCTTCTTGCTGCGAGGCGGCAGCGTTCTCCCTTTCATCGAGCCGTTACAAACGTCCATCGGAAAAAAATAAATTAGAAACGGTTTACGATGCGATATCTTTTCGATCGGAGCATGTGAACGGTGAATCGATGCGTAGCGAGTAACGGGAGATTAACACATTCACGACGTTATGATGTTTGAAGCGGCGAAGTCGATCGATGGTGTTTAATGCCGCCAAGGCACAAGCCCTCTCGCTGTGTCACCCATCGCGGGTTTTTATTGGCGGTCGATACGACGCCGCCACCTCGCACCAGTTGGCTGGCACATTCATTTTTCCCCTTTTATATAAAAAAAAACGTGAATGTTAGAGCAGCACGGTGGCGCCGTGAATAGCGCTGCCGCCTCGCAGCGAAGTGACCCGGGTTCGAATCCCGGCTCGGGTGCCTTTCTGTGTGGGGTTTGCATGTTCTCCCCGTGTCCGCGTGGGTTTTCGCCGGGCACTCCGGGTTTCCTCCCACAGTCCAAAGACATGCTGCTGCATAGGTTAATCGGCCTGCGGACTAAATTTCCCCCGGTGCGCTGTGATGGACTGGCGTCCTATCCTGGGGGAAACAATTTGCATACAAACAAGTTGTAGATAATTAAATTGGGTTCACAAGACATCTGGACCACCCTATACACCGCGCGAGGTAGATGATAGGTAGATTGTAGATGTTTATTATTCAAGCAGAAAATACCCAGTGAGCTTGCAAGCTATTTGCGTGAATCCTGCGACACAACGAACACGCGAATTGACAAAAATAAATAAAATATAAAAATAACAAGTTAACGCCACGAACCACAAGAACATAAAGTAAAGACTTACGCACAGCATTGCGCAAGATGTGACCACATAATACAAATACATGATCGTTGCTGATGAGAGCTGTTCTTTCGTGATAGCCGTGTCGAGCGAGAGAGAGAGAGAGATCGCCCGACACGGCTATCCCGAAAGAACAGCTCTGAAGAGCAACCATCACATATCAAGTTTTGAAATCGCAGCTCGGCAGACATTAGAATTGGGATCTAAGGCTGCTCATCGAAGGCAGAGAAGGCGGGAAGTTGTCGGCCTGAACGAGAGTTTTGTGTCGAGGGAATTGGGGGAGAGCCTCCTCGCGGGAGTTAGCAATGGAGGGGAGCATTACATTATAATTGTTTCTCTCGCCTCTCTCTCTTCCAAATGCTAGTGGCGGCGTGTTCCCAACAGACGGGGTTGTTTTGATGTGGCACCATCACACGTGCGCCCAAGCGAGACGACATTCAGCGAGCGCCACATTAAATCTCCCCGGGCATCTGATTGCGTAACGTTCGCCGCTTCCGATCCCTGCTTTCTCGTTTCAGTGCGGCGTGTGCAGGGGTGGAGCAGCGATTTTAAAAGTGCGGGGGTTCTAGGGGTGGGACATGAGCACCACAGGAAAAAGTGAGGGGGGGATGGAATCATGTTTCTGTGAAAGTGCGGGTGTCGCGATACCCGTAACACCCGCGGCTACGACGCGCCTGGGCGTTTGGCGGCCACGGCGGTTCCTGATTCGGGGTCGGTCTTTTCTGGGCGAGATCGACTGGGTGCGATGTCTCCCGTTTCAGCTCATTGTCAGAAACCTGGCGTCCCATCCTCGGTATATCCCTGCCCTGTGCCCTGTGTCTGCCGGGATAGGCTCACCGCGACCCTGTACGGGATTAAGCGGTTTCTGAAACTGGATGGATGGATAGAGTAGCGTGTCTTTGGACTGTAGGAGGAAACCGAAGTCTGTCTCGCCGTCACGTCGTCCTCACCTCGTCTCCGTCTCCCCGTCACCCCAAATCTCTTGCCCGCCACCTCCGGTGCCTAAGCCAGAGCGTTCCAACCCGTAGTAACCGGGCCAAACACTGACGGCAGCCGGCGCTGCTGCCGCCCTCCTGCCTCCCCCCCCCGCACACACGCACAGGTTCCGCGTGGGCTTCAAGCGCGCCTTCCGCTGGTGCCCCTTCGTGGACGTGTCGAGCTACGAGGAGCTGGAGCTCAAGTCGACGCGCTGCCTGCAGGCGCGCGCGGGCAGCACCTACACGGTGTCCCGCATCGAGTCGAACCTCACGCTCGTGGCCGAGACCGGCGAGCTCGAGGGCTGCCCGGCCGCGGCGGCCGCCGCCGCGTTCAAGCCCCAGGCGGCCGAGAGGGACGGCTGGCTGAGCCCCGCGGCCCGGCGCGGCGTGGCCGGCGGGCAGGCGAGGGAGCGGCGCGGGTCGCTCACGGGAGGCGGCGGCGGCGGCGGCGGCGTCAACAGCGTGTCGCCCAAAATGGCGGCGCTCACGGCCGAGGCGGCGTGTTCGGTGCCGGGGTCGCGCTCGTCCAGTTTCTACTCGTCACCGCACACCTCCACCGAGGAGTACTGAGTCCGGCCCTCGTTCCTCCTCTTCCTCGTCCTGGGCTGTTGTTTCCTTACTTCATCACCCCCCCCTTCCCCCACACACCGACACACGCTCCCTTGCCACCCACCGGTTCGCCCCCATCGCACGCCTCCCCCTCTATCTTTCTTCTCTCCGGGGGTTGTCACCTCGAAGGTTAGACAGGTCGCCACGTATTGTATGGTGGGGGAAAAAACGTTGAGATAAACATTAAGAGAGCGCTGTTCTGTAGTTGTAACTGGCAAAAAAAAAAAACAACAGTTTGAGTCGTGAGTTGGTCCGTGAAAGCTGGGTCCGTTAGAGGGGACTGTACGTGTAACTGGCCAAGACGTTGAATGACTTGAAAACGTTCGGATTCGCCAGGACATCTGTCGCTTCAAAACGGAGGATGATCCTGGGACAACCCGGACAGGTGGCAACCCTGGTACTATTTCCCCCATCACCCCCTCCCCGCCATCACCCGCACCTCTTCCCTCTTTCCTCGCTGTGGGTGTGTGGTTGTCACGGCTCCATGTATTAGAATCGCCCTCAAGAGCTGCTCGTTCGGGATAAGACGAGCCTTCCTCCTCTTTCCTTCGCGACGTTTCGCCTCCCACGTTGGAGAGGCCGGCAGACGCCTGATGATGCCACCAACGAGTGGCGAACGAGAGAGGAGGAACGCTCGACCTGGCTATCCCGAAAGAGCAGCTCTCGAGAGCAAATTCTCGGTTAGTTTGTCGATGAGTTCAGTGCTGCATGATCCTTATTCAGCCTCGGCCACCCCACCTTTGAATGAATTACCAGCTCCTCTCTGTTTAGAGCCCAGTGTAGTCGTAGTCTTTTGGGTAATGATTCTAACACTGCATAACCAGGATTGAAATGCGATACTAAGAATGGAAGTCAGATTGGGGAGGCCGTTATCCAGCAGTGGATTGATCAAGTTTTCTGGCGATGACAAATGAATGTATAGAATAAACAAAAAAATATTGTTTCGGGTTCATGTTTTTGGTGAAATGATCCACAAGTTAAGATGATTGTGGAAGTTAAGAAATATGTTTTGTTTGTGCGATCATGTTCGCTAAACAAATGTGGAAACCTGGTTATGCAGATGAAAAACATAAATAATCCAGCCTGGTGTAAGATTCAGGTCGAGAATAACATTCCAACAACGAAATAAACAAAAAAATTTTACAAAGAAAACCGATCAGTTAAACCATCGGTGCATCGGTCCACCCAGCGGTGCAATTACACGGCAACGTGTGTGGTGGGGTAAAATGTGGGTACTCCCACCCAGAGGCGAAAGTAAGCCGGTACAGTCCGCTACGACTTACCGGTGAGACAGCGGCTGAAGCAATCGATACAGTACAGGTAGTAAGCGGGGGGTTGCGAAATGACCGTGCCGGTACGAAATTAAAATCACTTTCACCGCTGCGTCCGCTTCTTCGAAGACGCGCAGCGGGCGTGGAAGAGTAGGCCAAGTTCCCTTCTCGTCGGGGATCTGTAGATCTCGCTGCGTTGTCAGGAGTGGCGCGAGCAAGCCATCGCAGCGCGCTGCACCTTCAACCTTTACAAATCGTGCGTCAGCAAAGCGATGTTTTCTCCGCACGCCGTGCAGCGTTGCAGTCCGTGTTACTTGAAGCGCTAAGTCCACCACTGCCGGCCACAGACCGGCAGCTGCCTGTCAGGGCGATGTGACGGACAGACGCGTCGCGGCCGCGGGTGTTGCGACACCCGCACTTTCACAGAAACAAGATTCCATCCCCCACACTTTTTCCTGCAACAGCAGTGGCTGCGACGCGCCTGGACTGACGGATTGCCGCGAGACAGAAAAGCACACAGTGCTCTCTTCCGGCGGCAAAAACATGGCAACATCGTGTTATGCTCGAGTGAACACTGAGCTGGCTCGGCACGTTGCTGCGGTGACTAGCGCTGTGACCTCACAGCAAGAACCACCCGGGTTCGACTCCTGGCTCGGGTGTCGCCTTGCTGTGTGGCGTTCGCATGCTCTCCCCGTGTCCACGTGGGTTTTCGCCGGGTACTCCGATTTCCTCCGACAGTCCACAGGCGTGCTGCTGCATAGGTTAATTGGCCCGCTGATTAAATTCCCCGCGTTGCCTTGCGTTCATTATCAGTAGCCGCTTAGACCCGTAATACCGTCGCGGGGGCTGGAGCCTGTCCTGGCAGGCACAGGGTGCAATGGAGGGCTACACACAGGATGGGATGCCAGCTCATCGGGAGCAATTTATTCAGACGATTTAACCTAGGCAGCACGTATTTGGACTGTTGGAGGAAATTGGAGTACCCGGTGAAACCCCACGCAGACACGGGGAGAACATGCAAACGTCACGCAAAAAGGTACCCGAGCCGGAAATCGAACCCAGGTCCTTCTTCCTGTGAGGTGGCAGCGCTTCTCACCGTGCCGTTGTGCCTCTCTGAACGTTAAATAATCAGCTCAAAATAATAATGATGATCTTCTATCATCCTTAGATGTTCAGGAGCAACTGTTGCTGTGGAGACAAGGGCACCTCTTTACTCGGTATGCCAACAGCACTCAGATTTGAGGCTGAGTATTGTGTTGTTACTCAACTCCTGGCACCGTTCATTCTTAGTCATTTTAATTAATGCAACTAAACAGTGGTGTAATGTTGACTTGAGATTTTAGAGTGTTTTCAACATTTCTTATTTAAATATTTTTTTAAACACCGTCTTATTCGAATAACAATTTTTTCATTCTCATTTTTTGTCCAATTAAAATGCAAATTTTCTCATTTTCTTGCGACGCTAATCTGCCTCCCATTTGAAACACCAGCACCAGTCTGTCGACGCTGCTCAGCAGGGCGCCTCCTTTTGGATCTGAGCCTCATCTGTGTGTTTTTTAAGGAAGCCAACACTTCATCTGCCATGGGTCACAAAGCTCACGGTAGAGCGGATTTTCGGCAATTTCAAAACTTAATGCAGTTACGAGTTCAAATACAGGTTTTTAGGGGTTGACTCGCAACCACCATCCCTCCGCTGCCGATAAAACGAGTGCCACTTTGTGGCGGTCAGACAGCAGTTGCTTTACGGAGAAACTCGCACAGACATTATGGAAATTCTAATGTCCACCACTGTTTGAACAGCTTGTAGACAGACGCGTCATCTCGGCACTGTGATTGAAATCGTTGTAATTGCAATGCTGCGGTGAGAACTGTCCGTTATGCTTTGTGTATTTTGTTATGCTTTGTGTATTTCGTTATGCTTTGTGTATTTTGTGTACAAATCGCATGCGTGCGTGTGTGTGTGCGTGCAAACCCGGTTATGGGGCGTAGGAGAATGCATTGGGATGCTGCTGTCGTAACGTGAGGTGTGATGGGAGTACACTGTCGTAAACAAAAGTGATTACATCGGTGTTTAAAAAAAATATGTTATCGATTCAATTCAAGCTGCACATTAGCAAGCCATACCTCTTATCCAACTCTCAAAAGAGGCATTGTGCCATTGATTGTTAATTGTATATTTTTTGGCAGTGTTTCCCAGCAGGGGGTGTTTATGGGACCATTTCAGCTCAAGCTGCAACCCCGTGAAAAATGCATTACATAAAAAATATGTAATTACTATTTTATTATTATTATTAGAAATACACGCGTTATGTAACGTGTAGTTTAAAGCGTTGTGCCTGCTGGCTCGGCGCGAAATACAACGTTTATTTTGCCCGACTTCGTAATGAACCAACGATTTACACACTTACCTCATTGGCATTCCAGCTCCAACACTTCCCATCTTTTCATCGTTAGCAATCAAACAAGCGATGCTTAAAAAAAATATCTAGATATACGGTCTCCTGTGTGTAGTTATATCGCGCATTTATCGTCCCATGTGTTTTTATTTCAAGCGATTGTTATCACGCACTATATTTTTACTCCACCCTTGCGTGCGATGGTGGCACGGTGGTGCCGTCGTAACATCTGCGCCTCACAGAAAACAAGTTCTGACCGATGCGGCAAGCTCTAAGGGGTCCGTTGACCTAATCTTCCACCGTGACGAAGATGTGTTGGAAGAGGTGGGATTAACCCACACTTTACCCCACCACAGGCGACCAGCCGGTTGACCGTGGTGTGGAGACAGTGGGTGAGTGAATTTGCAGAAACTTTGCCCCTTCGTTCAAACAACCGCGCTTGTCCGTTTTGATATAAGTTGCAAAGAACCGTTGAGCTATGCAGCTCTTTTTAACAGTTGTCCAGCGGGGAGGAGTAAAGCAAGTTACAACATCTCAGGGCACCGGGGACAATTTAGCCAGCAGGACAATTAACCTAGGCAGCACGTATTTGGACAGACAACATCGATAACTGGTCAACTGGTCAACTCCAAATGGAGAGCCACAGCACACACATTAAGATCTACTGCTCTGGCCTTGTGCTATTCCTCTGCGGAGTATGCATGTCCTGTCTGG
>JAZEWU010000038.1:5647141-5663570 GCA_036362915.1 Geotria australis | reverse complement strand
GCCCCATCTGACCAATATTTGAAGTCATATATACTGTATGTTCCTTATGTTTTAAAATAATCTTGTATGCTTATGAAATAATTAGATTTAATGTCATCTATGTATTTGACTTTTTAAAGTCTTTGTTTTGTTTCGTGTATTACATATGATTGTTAAATATGCAAGACCCTAAATTAAATAAACAACATTAAATTGCCCCTAAATTAAATAAACATCACGCACTATACCATTGATGCATGGACTAGCACAGAATGATATTGAAATATTTAATAAGACGCTGCGATGCAGCGTTGACATTGTGTATGCTTTCTACCTATAGGCATTAAGACAGATTTACACATTATGACAATCGTATCTAAATATCTACCAATGTTTAGATACTTCATACCATCTTAGTCAAATTTATGTTGTTTTAATATTACTGAAGGAACTGCAATGCTGCTACATCATTTAATGAATTGCCTTACGTTTCCATTCACAAATGTATCCTTTTCGCCTTTGACATTCATTTAGACTCTTAAGTGCAATCTAACATGGAAATGGTAGTGGCTTGCCACAAAAAAGAAAACCGCCTGTCCACAGGCCATCAGGCCTTCTGAGCCAATACCTTCTAACCACATTTGTTTTAGCAGGCAAGCGCTGCATGTTTTTTTTTATTTCATTTATATGCAATTGCAAACATAGAAGTATTTCAAATAAATTATTCGGATCAAATATGTCATGTATATATAACACTAACGTTTGATTTGAGCAATTTTTATTTCCCTATTAATCCTTGGGGATAGCTATATTTGTTACTTATCACTTATTTTATATAAAATATATTGTTAAACTTGTATTCGTGGTCGAGATACAATCATTACCAGAGTCATTGTTAGCACCACACTTTGCAAATTAAATGTTCGTGTTATTTTTGTCAGGGTCGCACGCGGCAACATTTTATCTACTCGTAGAAATCCTATCCCATACTGATCAATGGTGACTTCACAGTGGTTAGTAATTCTATAATCCGTCGGTCAATTCCATTTGAGGATGCACATTGGAGACCAAACCTCCAACTGCCAAGTGAAGTGGCCCAGTGGAGAGCAGCCCTAACCGCCACTGCTTTCCATCCATCGTGACAAGAGATACCTGTTCCGTCGTGTTATTTACCGGTTCGTTTTTTGACAAGCAGTGAACCATGCTTTTGTTCTAAATGACCGCTTGGTCGTGCTTTCAAAGCCTAATGTGTGGGCGTGCGGTTGTGCTCGTGTGTGTTGTCGTGCAGGAATTGAATGATCTGGGACGTGACCCTCCCGCACAGTGTTCGGCAGGCCCGGTGGGAGACGATTGTAAGTGTCGCGGCGTCAGCACCATCTACATTTGTGTGAATCTGCTCCGTCCCTAATGCTGCGTGTGTTTGCACCAGTTAAATAGGCCCCTGCATTATTTATATGGACATACTTTTCAATAACCACCGTCTCTGTAATGTTAATGGAATGTGTCCTGTTGGTAGTATTTCATGATGTAGGTTTTCACGGCTCGATGTATGAGAATCGCCGTTGAGAGCTGCTCTTTTGGGATAGCCGTGTCGAGCGTTACTCCTCTCGTTAGACATGGCTATCCCGGAGGAGCAGCTCTTGAGAGCGATTCTCAGTTCTCCTTGAATAATAGGTCATACCGCCTACGACCCGTTATACAAGAATGATCGTTGGGATTACACACGGCAACACTGGCACCTACTGCGTAACTGTTGCAGCTCACGTTAAAATATAGCACGTTCATGAAAGTGTGAACACCAATTGTATTAATGATCTGATTTGATAAGCCCTCCCCACACCTTGCAGGTGGTAGTGGTTATATAATCATTTATCACGTTGCGATAGTGCGGCTCATCAACGTGGGGATCATAGACGGGGTAGCATTCAAGTGCTGTACAAGAATATATTTTGTTCCACTACTCGGTTTCCCACAACATAGCCGCACCACCTATAAAACCTGTAACAAATAGATACGTAGATAGATGTTTATTATTACAGCAGAAAATACCCAGTGAGCTTGCAAACTCTTTACAGGATTTCTGCGACAAACACGAGAATGGACGAAAAGTAAATAACAAATATAAAAATCACATTAACCAATCAAAAAGAAAAAAGAAAAATTTACACACAGCATTGCACATAAGTGATTAAAAAAGAGAGAACTATAATTGGAATGGGAATACACTATAGGTAGCTTATTGCATAGTAAGAGACCGAAGGAGTGCAAAATTTGCAACATTTCAAACAAATCAAGTTTTGCTATTGCCTATCTGTTTCAACCGTTTTGCTAGCCGTGTCGAGTGTTCCTGATGACGCCTCCAATGTGGGCGGCGAAACGTCGCGATGATTCATCAAACGTGGGAGGCGAAACGTCGCAAAGGAGAGAGAATGAGTATTCGGCATGGCTATCCCAAAAGAACAGCTATGGAGGGAAATTCTCAGTGTCTGTAAATGTTTTCTTATATCAAACGACTACGGCACCGTGTTGACAACCCAGTAATTTGAAACGCTGGGTTTTGTTGTTTTGTTACACCCACACATCTCGATTTGTGTTTGCCTGTCATGATTATCAGTACAGGCTTAATCCTGTACAGGGCCATGGAGGGTTGAAGTCTTTTTCGGCAGTCACAGGATGCAAGGCAGGGCTATACCCATGATTGAAAGGCCAGTCCCTCGTAGGGCCATGTAGTCAGCAATTAACCTAGGCAGCAGGATATCTTTGAACGGTGGGCGGGGGGGGGGAACCAGAGTATTTGGTGAAAGTCCTCAAGGACACGGGAAGAAAATGCAAACTCCACACAGACAGGAGCCCCAGCCGGGCAACGAACTCAGGAATTTCTTTCTGTGAAGCGGCAGCGCTACCCGCTACACCACCGGTGTTTGCATGTGTTATGTGTAATTGGTCATATACGGTACTGTATTTTATAATGTAAGATAGAGTGACACTTGCGTTATCTGTAATGGTCAGGCACAGACCCTGCGGGTGCCAGACCACGGCACAATGCAAACGAAGAAACACAATACAAAGGGTAATATAGTACAAAAGAGATGTACAGAGCAAAGGAAGCACACTGTGCAGATGATTTGGCAGAGATGAGACGTGGTAAAAATGAATAGATCAGTCCAGATGAGATAGAATGAGATGAAAAGGAATCAATTTTCGAAGTGCGTTTCAGCCCAAATCGTGACACTTGAATCACATTCAAAACCATCATGTGAATGCGTTTCGTGATTCCACCTGTTTGGGCACGGCGTCAAGGACCAAATGGTCCTGGGAAAAGTCCATCTCGGCAGTATTTGCGTTTCTTTTAATGACTCCATTTGTTTTGGTCCTTTGTATTAGTTTACATGTCCACGTGTGTACGTCAGTAAAGGTGTATGTGCTTGATGTGTGAGCACGTGTGTGAGATACCACACATGCGGTGTGGGAGCGGTGGCTCAGTGGTCAGCGCGCTGGGCTACAAACCTGGCGGCCTGAGTTCGATTCCCGCTCACGGCCAAAGCCAGTGACGATTTTCTGAATCGGTCCTGGGTCTCCCCTAGGTCAACTGGTGCAGCGTGTAAACATCGCCACGAGGGAGACAAAGGCAGCTGGGTGTGATGCTGGCCACCCACCCTCACGTGTGCTGTGCCGGCCTACATATGTGTTTCCTAACGGCACTTGACCCTACAGTCTGTTAAGGCTCTATGGAGGATCTTTGACTTTGTCTGAGATACCAGTTGTGCGTGAGGAGTGGTGGTGCCGTAGTTAGCGCACTGTGCTACGAGCTTAACGTTTGGGGTACCCATCCACGGGTAATTACGTGAACCAGTGGCACCGTCACCGTATATTGGGAGTCCCCAAAGTTGCATCAACCTTAAAGTGTCACCATCAACACTAGAGAGACAAAGATTGTTGAGTGTGGTGTTGGTCACGCTACCCCTCATGTACTGTGCCAGCTTTGGAGCTTTGGTAGAGGGTACTGATGAAAACCTATCACTAAAGGGAAATGGTCCACTTTCCTTGCAAGTGAAAGGCTAATAAGGGCCGTTTTTTAACTAGATTCTCTAAGCCACTTTACAAGGTCAAATTCTGCAAACAACCATACCAAAAATGTATACTTTACCCCTGAATTTACATAGATAATAAATATAGTTTTGAGCATTAACTTAGCATATTTTTACGCTCGTTTATCCTGTAATTTTTACTTTTAGATGCAACGCGCTTGTAGGTTCAACACTTTTGGAATCCCCCCCCCTCTCTAATCCCCACTCCGTTCATTACTGTCACTCTTGGCATGATATCTTTACACTGCCATGTGGTCCAACAGTTCCCCTAACCCCCGACTAAACCCGATCACCATTATCGTATCGCTGCCCTCCCATTCAGCGAACCGTTCATTCCCACCACTCGGCTATCCTTCGCTCCCCTCGGCCGCCCCCTTTCTGCACACTCCTTTCCCACACTCCCGGTGTCTTAATACTTTTTCCTTCCCACAATGCCCCTTCTCCTTTACAACGTCCTGTTATTCTCTCGTGACATGTTGCCATGTGATGTCACGCAGTTTCTCTTGACTCCCAGAGTCCATTCACACTGTGCCTTGCCGCCTTCTGGCTTAGGCTGCGTCATCACAAGCCTTTGTCACACAGCCACTCATCTTTCTTCCTCTCCGCGACCAACATTTTTAACCCTCCCCTCTCCTGCCAGACTCTCACGTCTTGAAAAAACACATGACATAACCTGTGGGCGTAACCCCCGTGTGATGTCACGGTAATGGCACGTAACGTCGCAAATCAGTTTGCCTCTAAAATGTCCCAGAGATTGTGTTACAGTATACATTTGTTTTAACCCTTAAAGAAGCTATGGAAGGCTTAATTCTAATACTATTATTATTATAGTGTAGGTGTATAGTCACTTTTCTCTTCAAGATTTGAACTCGTGCAGGTTGATGGATAGTGTCGTGCATGCCCAGACATGAGCCTTTAAAATGTCCCATGAAGATATGATGGTGCTGCATGATGCACATGCTGGAATGTTGTATCGTAATCATCAAGCCACACCCAGACATCCTGCTCTCATTGAATTGTCAAGTCAGCCTCAATTTATACTCCTCAGGCGACTTAATAATCATTGAGGTCAAGTGCAAGACTTGTGCCTCACAGCAAGAACACCTGGGTTCTATTCCCGACTTGAGTTTTTTCCCCTTGTGAAAATGTGGGTTTTCTCCCATCATTGGTTTCCAGCATTGGCATAAATCATGACGATTTGCTTCCTATGCACACAATTTTATCCATGTAATTGTGATATTAAACATATTATGAATCACAGCTAGGAATTTAACACCTCTATTAATAAGCTCCATTGGGCTTACCGCACCATACGAGAGTTTGCACTGTTGGTCTGATCCACTGCCTGCAGGTCTGTATCCGCCTGGGAGATAGTCTGGTCTGGATCTGCCAAATTCCCACTCCGGTGCAACTGGTTTAGCCTTGTGGTGATCTTGATAGCATGAGCCAGTCTCTCAGAGCCCAGTATATGCAACATGAGATCAGAGCAACTAACTTCTGGATAGTTTTACTTTGGGTTTAGCACATACGTCGGCAACCCGCCATGTTAATGTAATAGTAAAGTTCTTAATAATAATAATAATCTACTTTTGTAACGCTCGCATTTTCCACGACTCACAAGCAGTCGAGAGCGGTGGTAGCATGTGACTATACTAGTTTCATCATGAGCGCCTTGATTACCTACCTTCCCCCTATAACTTTGGCATTGCATGGGCGAATATAGCCTGCCTAACCGCATACCTCACTCCCCCACATAGTGATCACCCAACCGTAGTCTTGTGTGTGAACAGCTCAAGTGTGTTTGGTTTGTCTTCTCACAAAAACAATGCTGTGCTGGGCCATGGTGTTATGGCCTTCCTGCGAGTTTATGCGTGCGTTCTTTGGTTATTTGGTCATTTTATGTAGGGCCCAACCACCGTATCATATGCCACTTGAGCAATCTTGAACTTGAGCTGCATTTGGTCCTTGACGCCCTGCCAGTCTATGCGGGTACAAGGTTTGTGCACTTTGGCCTACACTGTGTGCGAATAATTTTGGGCTAGGCCATCACGGTTTGTACCCACATTTCCCACAGCTTTAGCCTGCCATGAACACTGATGACTTTGAGCTAGGCTCAACCACACTGCTGTGGCTTGTATAAATGTTCTGGCTGCTTTTAGCCTGGCTGACATGGCTACTTCAGACACAAGGCCTCTAGATAGGACATACAACATGGCTTAGCCAGATGCCTCCCTCGGGGTATCCATGTTGACAACAGCTGTTCAGTAATTTCTGAATCTCCTGGAGTTACTGAACAGAAAGTTCCAGCAAGTTGAAGTTCATCGTTGGAATTTCGTGAGGGTGCCAGTGACATGGTATGGACAAGTATTTTTTTCTCGTGCGTGTTCCAACTCATTTCCCAAGTGGACGGGAAGATGTTCCTTTGGTTTTTATTTTGTTTCCATTATTGACATGCCGTTGTCTTCACGGCCCTTGTGCAGCGCTTTGTGACCCTCGGGTGAAAGGCGCTATATAAATTGATATTATTATTATTATATAAAACGCTATTATTATTTGCATTAAAGGTAAATTAAACAGAGAATTTGTTTCTGTTTATCTTTGTTTCAGCGTTGCTCATGTAGCGTGGCGCAGTCACAATGTCACAGGCTTTGCAGGTAAAAAGTAGCCTTTCCAAAGGAATTACACGCCTGAAATAATACGTTCTCTGTACAGTAACCATCCCTCCATCCGGTGTTATAAATGCATAAAATATCAACTTTATTAGACGTCTGCAGACTTCTTTGTTACAAATTAAGAAGAATGTTTTTTTTGGTGGAGAACAATGTATGGTGTTATGTCAGCTGTCTCTGAATACATTTAAAAATTAAAATGTACACTTTATTTTTTCCTGAAAGGTGATAGAATAGAACCAGGTTAGGTAACAATGTTTAAAGTTAACGCTATATATTTTTTTACAAATTTACGTAAAATTACAGCATTTCTAGCATTCGTAAGAAATGTATGATGGGTACCAGAAGGTGTTGCGTTCATTTGCATTCGCTTTTTTTAATCAAAATATCAGAAGTTTGGATAGATAAAACTGTCCAGTTTTTAAAATATATATTGGGGGCAATTATTTAAGTTGTCAGGAAAAAAATAATGAAATTGAGTTAAATGAGCAGGATGGAGTACTATTGTAAAAAAAAATAGTCTAATGTAAACCAGTGTTCTTGAAAAATAGGGTTTTAATGCTGTGCATGTTTCATTGTATTATGACATGGTTTAATAACATGGAAATTGGCAAAGAAACTGAACGACAGCTAAAAAGTGCAGCTAAAAGTATCAAAACAATAACAATTCGCCAAGAGACCAAAATATGAACACATGCAGATAATATGCATCATGTTGACATTTAAAAGCAAGTGGGCTTGCGTAGGCGACATCACTGGAATCGGGTGATTGACAAAACTGGCGACAGAATGGCAGCAACGGGACAAGGTAACCACTGTAAAGATGGAGCATTGAGAGCAATTCATGTGCCACAGTGAAATGGGTTGTGGCATCACAGTACCTGCGAGATACATACAGCAGTGTTTGGAGGTCTTCATCCAACAGTGGAAAGAGAAGGGACGATTGATGATGGTGACGACTAACAATGCTTAGCCATTAATACACAAGGTCAGTCTGATGTGTGAATATCCTATGATTTGAGTAATTTTTAAACACATACATCCTTACTTAACTGATCTGACCTGCTGTTTTAAAACAGGTTTTGTTGAACTCACCATAATAAATAGGTCCTACTTCCTGATGTTGATCATCCTCTGTTACAGAATTTAGGCAGGCCTACCCAAGGGATGCCCAGGCTATATTCAATTTGCGAATGATATAATGTAACATGTTGTGTAGAACCATAACATTGACTGAAAAGTCAAGCTCAAAGTTGCTTTTGGTCTTTCCTCTTCACTGACATTTATATGCCTTGTGAATAATACGAATACTTCAACACTGACTGCCCTCTTTGGGGTAATGAGCCTCACGGAAATTATGGTTTAAAAAAAATCCTTTGTATCTGGAGTAGATATGTTGTACTTTTGAAGGCATTGGAGCTTTGCCCTGACACTGCAAATCACAATCCGTGTGCTTATATAACAAGGGCTTCATCCTTAAATTCTAAACAGTAATATTTAGCCAATTTAACTTATTTTTTTATTTGATTTTTTTTTTAACTAAGCAAGTTTTTGACTGGTAAGGTTACATAATGCCGCAGAAATAAAAAAATACCTAATTCAGATACAAGAGGTGAATGACTGCTTGGAAAATTGCATGATCCCGATAGGAGTGCTATGAAAATCAACGCAATTTGAATTTTCTTCACGTTGCACCAATGGTGGCAGTGTCTGATAATAAATTGGCTTCAGAAGGAAAACGGGCCCAGTGTAGCAGTGAAAATCCTCGCTGAACACGTCAATGCGGCACATTTATCTCTGGACTGAGTAGCTTGTAAAAAGGGTAATGTAACCTTGATTGTAAAGGATCGCGTACTGTTTATATTTAATATTTATGACACTCGCGCTATGGAATACAGATGATGAAACGTGTATGATGTGAAGTTCTTGACTTGTGTTGTAGACTGGTTTGTGCATTGTGAGGTTGCAGCACACATGCCTGTCTGTCCACCTGGTTATATTTGTAGCATTTCGGAATTATTAACATGTCACAATCTGACTACAGCTTTGGTTTTAGTGAATTAATTCCATTATTAGTTTTTGGGACGTAAACGGCAGAACTACACTGTTTCTAGTAAAACCACATATATGATTATAATATTACAATTTATAACGCGCACATTTTTGAAGCATCATTGTGCACTGTCAAATAACAAATCCTAATCCTTATCGTAGAGTTTTATACGTGAAATATCTGCTGGTTTTCCACGATCAGCTTACATTTTATCACTTGTCATATGTTATAATGCAGCCAGTTGACCTTATCGGTTTGCTGGCTATATGATTTTATGGATGGGAGAATATTACTGGCTGACACTGACCCTGCAATGTGTATTTGTTGTTGCAGTGTTTCACTGGCAAGCCACAATCATGGGACCTGTAAGTACTGATATCTCCCGACCTGTCGCTCGTCGGATATACAGTAAAACCTTGATGTACCGGACCTCTATTCAATGGATGTTGGTCGCAATGGACGCCGTCTACTGCTTCCGACACAGCTGCCCTGTATTGGAAATTATGGAAATAATATTTCGTAATTTTGTGTTTTTTATCGCTGCTGTTAGCTACTTTACTCTGTTTAATTGTGTTCATACTATATAGGTTGTTATAACATTTGGTCGTTACTCTGTATATAAGATTGTCATATAAACATCCAGATTTAACAGACTTCCAGACACCCTTTGCCCCCTATTAGTCCGTTAAATCGAGGGTTTTACTGTACGATGAGCACCTGGCTCTGGTCTTTTGCTCAAGCCTGTTTGTTTCTCCACGTTGTTTTGCGTTTGTTTGTCTTTTTGCTGCCCAACAGAATGACAGCCCGTACCAAGGAGGAGTGTTCTTTTTAACTATTCACTTCCCTACAGACTACCCCTTCAAACCACCAAAGGTAAATGGTGACTTTCTTACCAATAGATAGCTATTCTTACTTTAATTTTCGCGACCAATATTATCCACAATGAACTACTTTTGGGTTGGGTCACGTAAAAAGTGTCCAAAAGCCGAAACCCACATCCACCCGACGCAGCCAATCCGTAAGGTTTTTTTCACGTGAACAGAATGTGTCAATTCTTCACTACTTCAGCACACCGACGTATTAAAGAGCAAACCCACAACATTTACTATCAGCTTCATCAGACAACTTGACAAAATATAGCTTTTCTTTGTTTGATTATTATCTAGGTTGTGCTCCAAGCATATGCCAGGTCACATGTAACAATGTGAATGTGAGTTTGACTTAACCAGTGTTTTTATTCTATGATGCGTTGGCACTCCACATTGGTCCATGGTAATTGCATTTACTTTAGCTGAAGTTTACCCCTGTTTATAAAACCTTTTGAATGATAGCAACAACTTTGAAAGGTAAAGGTGAAAAAACCCCGTGTTTTTTTGTGAATTACAGTGGCCTTTGTTAAATTTACAGTGAGTAATATGTGCTTTCGTAATGTGCTTTCGTAATGCCCTGCAATATTGCTGCGTGGTTATAAGAATATAACCAGCTTTGTAGCATTGTGGCCAACTTACACACACCATGTATGTAGTGACTCAGTTTTTTGGTGGTTTATGCATAGCATTTTGATGCATGTAATTAGACCCAACAATAGGCTCTAACATGGATGCTAAAGACCTTTTTGTAATATATATCTTTCAAGAGCAGACTAAGGGTATCGTATTATAGGCCAAAATCACACAATTTGCGATTGTTCATTTTGGTGTGGGAACGATATAGTTTTCAGGCTTCAAACACATTTCTTTTTATACCACTTATCACTCATAAGTGTCTACATTGCAATAGGGGGATAATGCATTTAAGTGGCCTCTTCCCAAGTTAGAGGTAATGGATTTGTTGATGCAATCACTGACAAATGGGACAATACAATTCATCCTAGTGACAACACGCTAAACATTAGGTTATAAAAGCCATCTTAGTCTGCGATACAAAATTGTGTACATTGCGTTAAACGTTTGTTGAACATCTAATACGGTTGAAAATTATGACCTGTGCTGTTGTGGACCATAAAAATGAAAGACAGAAAATTGTCACTTTAAAAAAATGTGGTTGGTTATTCATCAGTGTCTTCCATATCATAAGCGAGTATTGTACAAGCACCGTGTGGTAAAATATGTATGCCGGGAAGTAGATGTTAGAATCGGTCAGTGGCAGCATGGTAATTATAAACTGGCATTAGCGGTTCCCTAAATATGCCACGAACATCAGCTGACCTTAGTCTTTTCTGTAAACTAATTCCAAGAGTTGTATGTGATAAATGGGTGAAGAACTTGCAGTTCTAATGGCTAAAAAAATTACTTTTACCTTTAATTCTGTTTTATTCTCTATTTATCAAGGGGTCTTTATATTTGAGGAACGTTACAGACCCTTTGAAGCTTCACGTTGTTTTATTGCCTTTTCAATTTTTCCTCTCGTGATTGAAGGTCGCGTTCACAACACGCATCTACCACCCAAACATAAACAGCAATGGCAGCATCTGTCTCGACATCCTCAGATCACAGTGGTCGCCCGCCCTTACCATCTCCAAAGGTATCGGTTTTTATTTTAATTCACCTGTGTACGTGATTCAGTGACGGGGCCGTACAGATTTCAGATGTGGTCACAGGAGTGGAATAGAATAACTCTTTAACTTTTATATTACCCGGGCAAGTTGGCAGCTGTTTTTTTTGACCAAGTGTTTGAATACGCTCTTAAAGCCACCTTGTTCAACGGTGCCATCCATACGTTTGGTTAAATAAGATGATATGAGCCTGCGTAATGTGATCTTTTTCCTGCCACTCTTACCCATGTAATTTAAATAAAATTAGCATCGCACGCTCCATTTAAAATGAAACTGAAATGTGATTTTCCTGGTTTTCACAAGGATGACTCAAGAGGCCATACATGGAAATGATGAGGGTGTGCGTTTGAAAGTTAAAATAGAGTTGTTGAACAGAAAAAAATCCTATACATACAAAAACGGAATTGCTTTGACAGTGTTTGATAACATTGGGTAGTGATATTAATGCACTGCTTGTATAAGTAAATATACTTGCCAGTATAAATATACATGATTCATTTTTGCTGATGTCTATTTTTTGGCACACGAGTAAATTCTAAGGTGCTGGTTCTTAAAATAGCCCAGGTTTTGACTTGTGACCCTCTTGAATAGATTATAACAACCTTGAATGCAAAGAACATAATGCTGCCAAAAGTTGGCCAAGCATAATTTGTCATAGGGGAGTCACAGCTTTTTCCTTGCACGTGTACATATAACAAACATGCTCTGGTTTTGCAGAAAAATATAACCTTGTCATCTTCAAGGTTTAAATTTATAGCAGTTGTTTTAAAAATTATGCTTGATTGATCGAGCCTTTTGGTCTCATGAGCAAGGGGACATGTTCTGGCATGTCTTGTGGGTTTCAGGTTACAATAATGAACCTAACTGTACAAGTAACCCACAAAGCAGCTGTTATTTTGTGTAGTTATGCCAACAGACAGTGTGTTCATGAAACGTTCTGTTCATGTGAAAGGTTTTGTGAGTAGTGTGTTTGGTGTTCCCAACAAGAGCATTTTCATGCCTAGATAAGTAGGACACGTTTAAAAAGGCAAGGAGACCGTTGAGGCCAAGTGATCACTATAATTAGCGCCATGGCGTGGTCTATTATTAACCTATTTCCTTTACTGGATGGTTCTTCATGCAGGGCAACTAAAACAATGTCATCCTTCCAGAGTCCAGGAATGCACAACTACATATTGCATATAGATGGAAACTGTTCAGCTGGAATAGTTTTCACTCATTAAATGTTACACTTTTAAACTGTGAGATGACTATAGGTTGATTTAACAACTGTATACCTAATTGGAAAGGGAATTTAGCTCATTGCAAAGTTGCCTAAGAATGAAACTTATTTTTTAAAGCGGTAGATTAGTTAAAAGCTGGTTACCCATTATAATGCGACGCCCGTTCTTAAATCCTGTAACATTTCTTTCATGTAATAGGTTTTTTTTAGAAATCCTGGGTGCTATAAAAAAATATTTACATTAAGAAGCATATCATTCACTTCCAGGTAAAACCGTTATTCCTGTGTTGAGATCCAATTGCCGCACTGCATTTAAAGTACCATTTTCAAAAATGGTCTATTTGCCGTGCTAGTTGGTAGTCTATTGACTTCTTAGGTACGATTGGTTCAAATAACAATATGAAGTTGGGAGTGAATAAAGAGTACATCAACTGTGCATTTTATAGGGCTATATGTTCAACTCCACTTATCATTTGGTTTTATACCGGCTCACTAGAGTGGTGTTGGGGGTGCAAGTCCCCACCTCAACCACTCTTATCCCTCACCTAGTAATGCCTTGAACTCCCTCCTATCTGATGGTCTTATTCTTGTTTTTCCCACAAATTTAAACTAATTGTGTGACTGGTGTTATGCCACGATATCAAGAATCGGAAATTAGTTTTTCACAGGAATATAAGAAGTGTTTGAAGTGGCCTCTTTAGTCTTTACACAGTATGAGGCGCTCTTTCTCGCTTGCCCGTTTATGGCATTACACCTTGTTTAAATGTCGGATAATTATTTTAAAAGTAATTTTACAACTTAGAATTGGCAATACCATCAAGTCGCTTCCTTTGAGAACCTACTTTAAATACAGACGGTTAGTCGGATTCGAACCCAGGATCATCCAATAGAGTGATCTGTGTAATCTGGCCAAAACCTGCCACCCAAATCAATGATGATGAAGAATGAATGAAAATATAATATATCAGTCCAGTAGTACATAGGTCAACAAATAACATGACCTGTTTTAATGTGAGGAATGATTTTAACGTTGTTTATAATTACTTTTCATTGCTGATTTTTGTCATTCTGATACGCCACATAGTCGAATGACAGAAAATATAACAAGCAATGAACATTATAAAATTGTGTAACGGTGAAATTTAAACGTAATGGATGTAATGAATACAGTTAAACATTCTGTATTTTCAAATGATTAAAGTTATAAAAGGCTTTTCAAATATATTATTTTACTGAAGTGTATTAAAGTAATATAAATCTATTTAAATGGACATGCACCTTCTCCTTTTAATCAAAACGGTAAGTCATGTCGTCAAGTTTAAATGGAAATGAACAAATCTATATCATCTAATGTTAGGCTTAGCTACCCTTTGAACTATAGTGCATACAAGGATATCCATGTGGACCCATTAACAGGCAGTTTGACTCGAATTGAGAAATACCACTCAGAGCAAGGGCACATTGCAGGGGTATTGTGTGCAGTTCTGTGTGTTATACGGCACATTGTCTCAAACAATGCCACAGATTAAAGCACATTTCTCATTGGAACATAGTCTCATTACTTGAGGATATGTTTTGATGCTTGTACTGAACTTTAATAATACACAGCGTATATTTTGACTGCCGAAAATGTAAACCGTGAGAGGTTCAGGGAATGGAATGTCACGACAATGAATTTGCGTGGTCCAATTCATGGTTCCATTGCCACTTTGCTGTGTGAGTGCGTTTGCGTCCCTGACATTGGTTTGCGTGAATGCTTTTGTCTCCTGCTGTCGTGCAGTGCTGCTGTCTATTTGCTCACTGCTGTGTGATCCAAACCCAGACGACCCGCTTGTGCCAGAGATCGCACGCATCTACAAGACAGATCGAGAGAAGTAAGTTCCCTAAACCCTTGTACTCATCTCAACACTGGGGTGGGGGGGAACTAAAGACTGGTATCTGATCTGCTGTACCACTGTATTCGAGTGTGAAAATATCCATATACAGTGTCACACGTACCAATGTAGGTTTTCACGGCTCGATGCATGACAATTGCTTTCCAAAGCTGTTCTTTTGGGATAGCTGTGTCGAGCTCACCCCCCTCTCTCCTTCACTATGGAGGCAAAACGTCGCGAAGGAGAGAGAGGGAGCACTCAACACGGCTGTCCCGAAAGAACGTCTTTTGAGAGCGATTCTTAATGTCATATGTTTCTTGAAGATGTTTTGTTGGAACTTCAAAAGTTAATATCAATAACCAACACCTTTGTTTGTTTGTGTAATAGTGCTTCCGTATCCTTTCGCAAATACATGACTAAGCTATCATGTCACTTTTAAATTTTGTGCAAACAAATTACAATCTTTCTCACTGGAAATGCGGAGTTCAATGAAAATGCAAGGGGCTGTGTAAGGAAATGGGAAACTGTAATTTGACCGTCGCGCTTCGAAGAATCGCAAAGAAGAAGACTGGAAATGCAGGTGTGTCTCTGAGGTCTTGTCGCATCTGGGGTAGTAATCCGCGTTTTGACTTTGGATTATATTTTCCTCTGCGTCAAGTAGCCCTCAAACTTCTTGACAAAGGTAGCACAAGAATCTTGCGTATTTTTATTGGTTGTTTTTATTGGGTTTTTTTTCTTTCGTTGTTGACATGCCGTCCTCTTCGCGGCCCTTGTGCAGTGCTTTGTGACTCTCGGGTGAAAGGCGCTATATAAAATGATATTATTATTATAAAATGATATTATTATTATTTCAGCTCTGCAGAAATAAGCACTTTGGTTTTATCTGAACACAGGTTGCCCTCTTTAAGTCATATCTTGAAAAAGTGTGCACGTGTTACCAGTAGCTTGTAGATAGTGGCTTGGTTTGAACAGTTTTCAGTACTTTCAAATTAATGAATTGTTCATGACACATTTTAATAATTATCCTGGTGTCGGCATTGGTCATGTAATTTTTCAAAAGAATTACAAAGGCAATCACATTAGTAATGCAAACAATCGGGTGGCTGCTCTGCAAACACTAAAAAAAATATCAAACTACGTTAATGCGTTCCTGTTCATGTGTTTGATTGCGGTATAATATGCATCCAATCGGATGTTCCTTAAGTAATGGTACGTATTCTTACTAGCAAATATGTTTGACAGCGAAGTCAACAATAGTATTTAAATTTGCATTAGATGGGCTCCTTTGAGTGTTGTGGGGTTTAATCATTACTCTCTCCTTGAAGGAAAGAGGCTTATAACCACCCAAAAAGCTGCTCAGTAGCCTGCAAAATAGGCTTTGATCAGCAGTTGTGCTTGGCATTCCATGGGTGGCACATGACTTTGTAATTCAAACGATTTCATAGAAGTAGACAAAATTGCTAAATACTTGTGTAAAAACTATAACTACTTCAAGGGCAGACTTAGAAAGTGTGTGCATTTCCTCAGTTACTGATAGCCACACGACGTAGTGGGTCTACTGAATGTTTTCTATTTCGAAATGATTGGCATTTTCCTAGCAAACAAGACGTTTCTCAATGGCAGCGGATGAACGTTATATGCAGGAATCCTGTAAAGAGCTTGCACGCTCACTGGGTATTTTTATGCTGCAATAATAAACATCTGTCTATCTAATTTATTGTAAAACAAATATACAAGGTTTTTACCATTTCTGGCAATGAGACAAGAGGTTAAGATCTTAAAAACACCAAATGGACACATTTTTGCAAAGGGTCCAGTTTGCAAGAAGCCACACATGCTTGTGGCAAAAACATGCAAACAAAATGCTACGATAATATATGCATTGTCCTTGAAACTGATTGGCCCACACAAGAGACAGCTTTTTTATAGCCTCGTCTCAGCATTAGCCAAGCGTTGCCGAAAGGCAAGTAAAGCGCAGTCGATTGCGAAT
>JAZEWU010000038.1:5626048-5637776 GCA_036362915.1 Geotria australis | reverse complement strand
AGTCTCGCCTACCGCGAGCTGGCGGCGTTTTTTCCGGGAAATGTCATCTGCGGCTTAAGATGCGTACAAAAGGCAACGGCACTGTATGTCTGCTATCGCGGGAGTGTTGAGAATCTCTCCGCTTTAGGTTGCAATGTTTTTGTGGTTTCAATTAGTTAAGCTACGATTCCAACGAAAGAAGATGAACTCCACTAAGCACTGGTTAAAAAAAAAAAAACCGTCAAGCGTCCAGCGACAAAACGGCGCAATGAAAGTTGTAATAGATAATAGCCCGTTTCGGAAATTGCGCAAAGTTGTAAGAACTTGGGGAGGGGACGAGACACTGAGAGAGAATCCAGTGGGGCAGCAGCCTTGCCGCTGTGGAGGGGTTTGCGTGTTCCAGTGAACCCCACAGCTATGTCACCTAGACTCCAGCGAACCTGGTAGGCGCTGAGTGAGTAGCGCTAATGTCACATAGCAAGAAGGCCCCGGGTTATTGTCCCGGCTCGGGTGCTTTTCTGTGTGGAGTTTGCATGCTCTCCCCGTGTCCGCCTGGGTTTTCGCCGGGCACTCCGGTTTCCTCCCACAGTCCAAAGACATCCTGCATAGGTAAATTTGCCAGCTGACTAAATTGTCCCCGGTGCCCTGTGATGGACTGGCGTCCCATCCTGAGAATTGCCCTGCCTTGCGCTCAGTCTCTGCCGGGATAGGCTCCGGCTCACCGCAACCCTGTACAGGATTAAGCGCTTTCTGGCAACGAAAGAATGAATCTTTGTGTTCACACACAGCTGGTGTAGGGTGCAGCGTGTTATACCAGAGGCGGGCAGCAGATGGGAGCAGCGCATTGCTTCTGGACACGTCTGAGTTCGGGTCGTGGTCTTACATCATCATCAGCAGTCATCATCATCATTGTCACAACCCGCTTAATCCTGTATCGGGTCGCGGTGAGCCGGAGCCTGTCCCGGCAGATACAGGGCGCAAGACAGGGCTATACCCATTATGGGACGCGAGTCCATCACGAGTCACCGGCGGCGATTTAGTCAGCATGCCAATTAACCTATGCAGCAGCACGTCTTTGGACTGTGGCAGGAAACCGGAGTGCCCGGCGAAACCCCAAGCAGACACGGGGAGAACATGCAAACTCCACACAGAAAGGCACCCGAACTGGGATTTCAGGCTTTACTTTCCACTTATTTATTACTCTTCAGAAGCTTTGAATTCCCACTTTTTGCACGACCATCAAACCTCTTAAGCACTCTTCCACCTTTATCCCCGCTTTACACAAGACCGCCGTAGGGCAGGTACTCTGCTAGTCCGTCGAATGTTTTATATATAGTTTCTGCCAAGCTTACACAGTGTGTGTGTGAATGCAATTCGTAGCACACTTTCGGAAAGCGATGTAAGTTCTGAAAAATAAATAACCCCAACCCTCTGAGACTGTAGTCTGCATACTCTATGAATCCCGAGTTTGTGAATCCAGTTTGTGAATGACATCCCACATATACACTGACAATTATACTCAAATTACCCGCGCAATTACGGGTGCAATTACGCTTAAACACCCAGGTGCGCGGAGAGCCACTTTGTGCAGCGGGGAGCCCGCGAGGTGAGGTGGAGGGCAGCGGTGGAGCAGACAGCGAGAGACAGAGGCGCGGCGCTGCAACGTCCTGTTCACGGCGCTGCTATTAGATGGGCTCCCTCCACTAGAGGGAGCTCTGCCGAGCGTCTCTTGACGGGATTGTGGCCTAAGCTGTTCCACGCTGGTCACACGTCTTGGAAGAGGTGCCAGTAACCAGGGGTGAAATTAACTACAAGTGGAATACTACTCATAATAAATGATATTTCGAACGCGTGGCACATATTCATTCAATGTCGAAGGGCTTCATTCGAAGAGAGAACGAATCAGAGGCGTAGCGAGGAGACCGAAGACAGACGGGGGAGAGGGGAAGGCAGCCAGGCGGTCTGCCGGCGGCAACATAGTGCCACAGACTTCGTAATATAACCGCGAATCCCGGCTCGGGTGCCTTCATGTGTGTGTGGAGTCTAAACGCTCTCCCCGTGGCCGCGTGCGTATTTTTGCGGGCACTCCGGTTTCCTCCCACAGTTCAAAGACATGCTGCTGCATAGGTTAATTGGTCTGCGGAATAAATTGCCCCCGGTGCCCAGTGATGGACTGGCGTCCTATCCTGGGAATAGCTCTGCCTTACGCCCTCTTTCTAAAGGGATATTTCTTCGCCTCACCGCAACCCTGTACAGGATAAAAGCTTTGTTAGCAGTCAACCGTGGGCATACTGTGGACATCGGCCGACCCAGAACCAACATTTTACACCCAGAACCAACATTTTGATTGAACAGTGAGTCGAACAAAATCAACGCGTGAATTGATAATTTTTCTCAAGAGCTGCTGTTTCGGGAAAGCCGTGTCGTGGTTGTCGAGCGTTTCGCCCTTTATCTTCTAAATCAATACGATGTGAGAGCTGTTTAAACTCGGTCGCTGGGAACACCGGCCGCTCCCAATACGAGCGCCTCCGCTCCCTGCCGACCCCCCCCACCCCGTGGGATTTACTTAGGAAAAGCCGCAGCCACGGTGGACAAAAGTGACCAATAAATTCTTTCCAGGGTGAAGTGAAGCTCAGAAACCAGTTCCCTCCTCTCCCGCATCCCCTTCCTGCTATAAGTTTTACCCCAGAAACCTCCTGCCGCCCCTGAACTTAGGGCAGCCAGGTTTATAGCGCGGTGGACTGAAACTACCCGTGTCACAGATCCACCGCAAGGTTTCCAGAATGACATCTGTCATTCCAGGGATTTTTTTTTCTCTTTCAGTGCAGGACTCCTTGCATGCGTGTTCCAACAGCGGTAGCGGGTGTTTGATTGGCATCTAACGGATTTGGTCTTCTTCTTTGCGATTCTTCGAAGCACGATGGCTAGCTTCTGTACATCGTCGTCTTTCAGCTCGGCCTCGAAGTGTTTGGTAGAATTCGCAGGCAATACCAAGTACTACCTGACAGGGATCGCGACGTGAATGTTTCTACCTTGACCCCCAACGGATTTGGTTAAATGCAGTGGCAACAGGTTAAGGATAAGGATGACATGTACTGTGAGCTGGCTTGATCAGATGAACACAAGGTCTGTCTGTGGCTGTGGGGCGGTAGGGTGGCGCAGTGGTAACGTCTGCGCCTCACAGAAAGAACGGTCTTGCCCGAGGCGGTTCGATTCCCGCCTCGGGCGCATTTCTGTGCGGAGTTTGCGCGTTCTCTCCCCCTGTTCTGCGTGGGTTTCCTCCGGGTGCTCCGGTTTACTCCCACAACTTAAAAAAAAAAATCGTTAATTAATCGTCCGATGACATCGTAATATATAGGAAGCAGTGTGTGGCAATATGTTGGTGCCGGCAAACCGCCTGGCTGCCTCCTCCGCCTCTCTGTGGTTTCCTCGCGTCTCTGAGTCGTTTTCTCTTCGAATGAGTACCTTCGACATTGAATATGCGCCACGCGTTACAAATTGTGATTATTATTGTTTTATTATCGTCATCATCACCACTGTCGTCCCAGATTGTTCCCTGGTAACGTTGCGTCTCATCTACCAAAAGAAGGATCAAGGATAGGCACCTACAGCCAATTAACCCATGCAACAGCAGCATGTCTTCGGACTGTGAGAGGAAACCGGAGTGCCCGGCGAAAACCCACGCGGACACGGGGAGAACATGCAAACTCCATACAGTAAGGCCCCCGAGCCGAGATTCGAACCCGGGACCTTCTTGCTGTGAGGCGGCAGCGCTCCTCACAACGCCACAGTGCTGTATTCAATTGTGACTACTTACATACGTGTATAGCCCTGTGCAGCGCTTTGTGACCCTCGGGTGAAAGGCGCTCTATAAATGCTGCTATTATTATTATAGAATAGCAGGCACCTAAACTCGCCTCAAGCTCCCCTCTCTGTGTGTCTTGGCCTCCGCTGAGTTCTCTCAGCCAAACACTGGGAACCCATGACTTCACGCGTGCACTTCTTTCCCTCCGCCTTATGAACACAGCAACACGTCGAGAGTCTTAATAACAAAGACGTTACGCTCGACAGATTTATACACTTGCATAAAGAGTCAATTTACCGCAGTGTTGGAATGTAAAATATCTATACACACATATGTCATAGGCGCCTATTAAAACATGGGTTTCGCACGTGAAATATTGGCCCCGGTTTTCACGACGGTAAAGTGCCAAGGACTGTTATTTTATATTTTTTATTTTAGATTTTATATTTCGGCGGCAGGGTGCGCGGTGAGTAGCCCTGCCGCCTCACAGCAATAAGTACCTGGGTTCGAATCCAGGCTCGGGTGCCTTTCTATGTCGAGTTTGCATGCTCTCTCCCCGTGTCCGCGTGGGTTTTCGCCGGGCACTCCGGTCTCCTCCCACAGTCCAAATACATGCTGCTGTATAGGTTAATTGGCCCGCTGACTAAATTGCCCGCGGTGCTCTGTCACGGACTGGCGTCTGATCATGGGTATAGCCCTGCCTTGCGCCCTGTGTCTGCCGGGGTAGGCTCCGGCTCACTGAAACCCTGTACAGGATTTAGCGGTTTCTGACCATAAATGAATGAACAGTTTATATTTTGTATTCCATGACGCCGAGCGATTGCGTTGACACCGAAGCCTTGTCTCGCCTGGCTTCCACTAACACAACATTCAGCGTGCCCCACATATGTTGTGTTATGGGGCCAGGAAGGTTCCCCGTTAAGATCGCTCCCATTCCATCGTCCGCTTCTCCCCTGTTGCCGCTGAGCCCGTTCTCTGTCCGCGAATTCTCCATCCGGTGCCTTGACTTTTCCATCGCAGACCTATAAACTACGGATAACATCGGTCCCGAAAGCCTTCGTGTCAGGCTTCACTTTTGTTTCGGAACGGTGACCTCCGCAGAGAGGTCACGCCCGCGGCAACATCGCAAATATTAAACGTAACATTCCCCCGCGTCACACCGACGGGGACTTCATGTTTTATTTTAATTTTATTTTTTGTTAACGTTTTTTTTTGTAACTTTGTAACCCCCGCGCAGAATTTACGCGAGCGACTTCGCCTTCGCGGTCAGCCACTTAAATCACGATCCCTTGACCTCCCTCCACCCAAATGTTTGCTAATCCATTCCGCCCATATGGACGGCAGCTGGCTGCTCGCCTGAGTACACGGAGCAAGCGGAGCGGCGCATCGAGCTGCTGCCTCGGCGGCCCAGCCCAGCACACACACACACACACACAAAGCGAACCACCACCCGTTCGTCCTTTCAATTTGCTATGAACACGGGGGCTCTTAGCCCGGCCTGGGATTGCCGCTAAACCATGGCCTGCAAACATTTGTGAAGGGGAGACGTCTTTTAAAACGCTCGGCTCTGAATGCAGCGAGCTGTGGTTTTCTTAAATACAAAGACAATGATCCCCCCCCGCCCGTGTAGCCTTAACAGACTGAAGGGGGCAAGTGCCGCTAGCGAGTAGCATCTATGAAGGTCGACACGGCACACCGAAGGGTTTGGTGACCAGCACCACGCCCGGCCACCTTTGTCTCCCTAGTGGCAATGTTTACACACCGCACTAGGTACTCACTTGAGGCTGAGAGACCCATGACCAGTTCAGAAAATCGTCACTGGTGTTAGCCGTGAGCGGGATTCGAACTCGGGTCATAGCCAGATTTATAGCCCAGCATAGTGCTAACCACTGGGCCACACGCTCCCCACACACGCGCGCGCGCGGAGAGAGGGAGGATTGTAACAAATTGGTTTTGGACGGAGTATAGACGGAGTGTACAGGCGCTGCTTTGCTCGCCGCCGGAGGGGATTAAACGGCCACGTTCCCGGGGACCCCCTAGGGGGGACCCTCTGGCCAAACCTCGAGCTCCGAGCCTCGGGGGTTCCTGGGGAGAGAGGCGGGGGGCATGGCAGCCACATGGCCGACGTTTCCGGCCGCGAGAATCCGGGCGACACGGCCTCGCGCCTGTCTCGCCGCTTGCTGTGTGGAGTTTGCGCGTTCTCTCTCCCCGTATCCGCGTGCGTTTCTGTCTTCTTCTTCTTCTTTGCGATTCTTCGAGGCACGATGGTCAGCTTCTGGACATCGTTGTCTTTCAGCTCCTGGGCCTCGAAGTGTTTGGTAGAATTCGCAGGCAATACCAAGTATTACCTGACAGGGATCGCGACGTGAACGCTTCTACCTGTGAAGGTGCGGGTGTTGCGACACCCGCGGCTGCAACGCGCCTGCGTGCATGGCTCGCCTAATCCAGAGGGCAGGAGTTATGGAGAGAGGAGCGGGGAGCGGGTGAATCCTGGCTCCAGATCTGCGCTCCGTGCGTCGCCGGTGGAGCGTGAGGTTGTGGGAAGAGCTCGGAGGAAACTGTTTCAGATAGCGCGATGATTTTTTAAAATTTGTTTTTCTTTCGCCGTTTCCGTGACCCCCCCCAACCCCAACCCCACCCCCGCTCCAGGTCACTCCCCGCAAACGAAGCTCGGTCTCGGTCTCTCGAGGTCTCACCTGGTCAAACAAATAAACCCCACTCGAAGCCACATCCATTTGGGGAAATATGTTAGCGGTGGCACGGTGGTCTGTGGCCACGTTTTTCAAGGGTTTTGTTCAACGGCTCCACACACGCTGGGAATGGTCTGACTGAACTAGCGAGCTTTTACGAGTCTAACATTTTATATTATTCATTTATTTATTAGGGGCGGCACGGTGGCGTAGTGAGTAGCGCTTCCGCCTCACAGCAAGAAGGGCCCGGGTTCGAATCTCGGCTCGGGGACCTTTCTGTGTGGAGTTTGCATGTTCTCCCCGTGTCCGCTTGGGTTTTCGCCGGGCACTCCGGTTTCCTCCCACCGTCCAAAGACATACTGCCAGGTTAATTGGCCTACTGAGTAACATTGCCCCACGTGCCCTGCGGTGGACTGGCGCCCCATCCTCGGTGTTCCCCTGCCTTGCGCCCTGTGTCCGCCGGGATAGGCTCCGCCTCACCGCGACGCTTTGTACAGGATTAAGCGATTGCTGAAAATGAATGGATGGATGATGAGCGGAGCACATTCCCCACGTTCTCTGCACGTCTGGAGAGTGCGTCGCTTCTCTTGTCTGCCCGCTGGGGGACACTGCACGCTGACAATAAATCGCGCCGTTGGTCGACGGGGCCCCAACGCGTAACTCACCCGTGTCAAATACGCACAAGCCGGGACGCAAATTGGCTTTGCGATTTTGCACGGGCCGTGAATTGACGATAATACTTGTATTGTTTTGTTTCCTGCAGCCTCATCAGAAATTGCCATTGGCTCGCGTTCCCGTTTTGACATCACGGCTTGTGAGGGCCTTTATTTTTCTTATTTTTACGGCTTGATTGTTCAAAGTTTGGTGCGTTCTAAAAAAAAAACCACCCCTCTTCCAAAGCAGCCTTTTAACCGGGATTCGTTCAACCCCACTTGGCTTCGCGCACACACGTTGCAGTTTGTGGAGACGCACATGTGGGACAGAGTCATTGCCTTAATGGGGCCGAGAGCGGAGGTTGTGACATTTTTAGAACGCGGGAACAGCGTCGTTGCCAAAGGTATAACTTGTTGGGCCATAGGCCCTCTAAACATTCATGGGGGAGGGCTTGGGGGGTGGCCATCTGCGGGCCACCTTTTTCCAATGTTCGCCCGATTGGAATCTGGCTTATTATTAAAAAACGCCACTCTGAGTAACAATAAAAGTCCGACTGCGCCGAGCGAGAGGCGGTGATGCCGGTGGCGGGAGGCTTTTATCCGCCTCGCGAGCGGACCGTGGTGGTGAGTGGCCGCGGTGTACTCCCTCCCGACGAAAACCGATTTTGACCTTTGCTTTGACCTCCTGTCCCCACTTCCAAGCTCGGCACAAATTTCTGACCTCACCGCAAACGTTGAAGACCAACTGCAGAGGGTCGGCCACTCGCGAGCCGGGCTGTGGAGTATTAAATAGGTCACGCTACTAAATGACCCCTGAAATATATTCCAGTGGCTTACCTGCTATGCATTAACATTCTCACGAGCGTTCGGTTTTTTTTGTTTCAGAGGGTGCAGGATTGTGTGGGGTTTTTTTCAATGGCAAAAACTCTACGCTCCTGAGTTACCCCATCGCGGTTTTCATCTCGTTATTAATGTGACGTGAAATCGCTTGAAGGATGTCGGCGTGTCGTGAAATTTACTAGCAGAGTACCCGTCCTGCGGGTGAACACGTTCCACGCGTGTGACACGTTCTGCTGCCGTGCCTTGTTGATGACGTTTTCTGCTAATGTGATCGCTCTGACCTGGATTTCTTCCTGATGTCCGTTTGGGAATGTTGCTGCTGCCGGCTCTCTGAAGTTTCAGAAGAGTGGCGAGTGTGGGATACTCCCCGCCTCGTTCAGAACGTCTCGCCAGCGTGGAAGAGTAGGCCAAAACACCATCGAGAGTGGAAGCTCTCTCGAGCTCACTGTCGTGAAAGGAGACCTTCTTCCAGCAGTGACGAGAGCAAACAATTCTAGGGCTGCACCTTTACCTTGTTATCTTTACTTACTACTACAATGTTTACGAACTACGATCTTTACTAACTACAGTACAAACCTTACTAACTACAATGTTTACGAACTTACAATCTCTACTAATTACAAGCTTTACTAACTACAATATCTACTAACTAGTATCTTTACTAAAAACGATCTTTACTAACTAGACTCCCGGGCTGTGGGGCCAGCATTCCACTCCACAGGACGATCCACAGGCTGCCACGTGCATCTGTGGCTATGTGAGTGGTCTAGTGGTGAGTGTCTGGTGGTGACTGTGAGAGTCTAGCGGGGAGTGGCAGTGGGGTTAGCGCGCTGGGCTAAAAACCTGGCGTCCCGACTCCGAATCTCTCTCACGGCCAACGCCAGTGACGGTTTTCTGAACCAGTGCTCTGCCTCAAATGAGTACATAGTGCGGTGTGTAAACATCGACACTAGGGAGACAAAGGCGGCCGGGCGTGGTGCTGGCCACCCACCCCCTCGTGTGCCGAACTGGATTTCCATAGGTGCTACTCGCTAACGGCACCTGACCCTACAGTCTGTTAAGGCTATACGAGGGATCTTTGTCTAGCGCTGAGGAGGAGGAAGCTGCCACGTGGCTCCGTGGCCACGTGGGCTGAATCCCATCCAGCAGTCACAGGTGATGCGACACCCGCACTTTCACAGAAACATGATTCCATCCCGCCACTTTTTCCTGAGGTAGCCTCATATCATATGTTGTGACACCCGCACTTTCACAGAAACATGATTCCATCCCCCCCACTTTTTCCTGCAACACCCGCGGCTGCGACGCGCCTGCCGTTAGCACGTGTCCCGCCTCGTGCAGGTGGCGAAATACAAGCTCGTGGGACTTGTGCCCTGGGCGCCCTGTGCCTTACCCAGAGGAAATCAAACCTATGCGAGTAAACTCGGCGGTTGGGGCCGTTCCACGGGAGCGAGGAAGGGAGGGAGGGGCCGTCGTCCGGAATGTGCCGGTGTTTCGGATCGCCTGGGACGCGCAGTATTTTTTTCTTCGTGCTAAATAAGATTAACGATGTTCCCCGTGTTAGGGCCTGGAACTTCTGGGGTTAAAAAAATGAAATATATAAAAGCAACCGTATGATCTTTGCAGATGATGATCATTGAGTTGGCTATGTTTTCACTCCAAATACAATTGGAATTTTTTTGTCTTGTTGTTGTAAAGGATTCCAACGATACTTGAAACGATTTTGAATGAAGATAAATGTTTGGAAATATTGCGCGATGTCGTTTGTGGGTGTATGTGAATTCATTTTTTTTAAACGCCAGGTTAACACATTCTCAATGTGATGTTCGGAGCCAATTTTAAATGCCTTGGAGGAGTAGAGTAATGTTATTATATTTCTCACTCTCTGTGAGCCGTGTTCTTTCTGAAAGATTAAGCGATCAAATGCGTTCATCCATTTATCTATGTCAATAATATTAATCAAGAACGTTGTGTGTGATTGTCTTCCCAGTAGTAAGCTCCTTCCATCCATCCATTGTCAGATACCGTGTAATTCTGTACAGGGTCGCGGTGAGCCGGAGTCGATCCCGGCAGACAGAGGGCGCAAGGTAAGGCTATAGCCAGGATCGGACGCCAGTCTATCATAAAGCACCGGGGGCAATTTAGTCAGCAGGCCAATTAACCTATGCAGCAGCATGTCTTTGGACTGTGGGAGGAAACCGGAGTGCCCGGCGAAACCCCACGAGGACACGGGGGGAGAACATGCAAACTTCACACAGAAAGTCACCCGAGCCGGGATCCGAACCTAGGTACCCTTCTTGCTGTGTGGCGGCAGCGCTACTCACCGCGCCGTCGTCACATTAACAGCAGCAGTTTTGACAAACGCGAGTCCGTTCTCATCACTGGGGGTTTGACGAGCAGCGCGCCAGGGAAATCTGGGGCTGCCGTGAGAAATCGTGTCTCGGGCGCCTGACTGACAGAGCTGGGCCGCTCGGCTCCCCGCGTGCGAGCCGCCTCGCGGGCGCTTTACGCGGCCCCGTGTTGCGCGGTCACGGTGTCGGAGGCCCCGGGGCGCCGAGGTCTCATCCTCCGTGGGGAGCCTCTGTCAGCCGGAGTCGAGAGGCCGAGCCGCGGTGCTGGTGGTGGGGAGGCCCACCCACGGCAGGCACGGGCCTTGTTTATAAGAGCCCGAGGCGCGGATCGTCTGTTAGGTGACGAGACGAAGTTGCGGCTCTCGGCGCCGCCTCGTTTAAGGCGCCGACGGTCGCAGAGGATCGCTCCGTGAAACGTCGCGACGCACCGCACGCATCTCCAATTGAGTTGTCCTCGAGGTGCGGTGGTGTGTGTGTGGGGTGTTTGTGAGTGAGTGGTATGAGTGGTGTGTGGGGATCAAGGTAGAAGCGTTCACGTCGCGATCCCTGTCAAGTAATACTTGGTATTACCTGCAAATTCTACCAAGCACTTCGAAGCCGAGCTGAAAGACAACGATGTCCAGAAGCTCAACAGATGCCAGAAGCCCCTTAGTCTGGAGCAAGAAGAGAGGCCAATGCCCGCCTTTAAGGCCAGCACTGACTATTATATCTCTAAATGTTGAAGGGCTGTCTGCAACTAAAGAAGAATTTGTTGCAATGGGAAACTGTCATATAACCATCACCCTTCGAAGAATCGAATCGAATTCGAAAAAGTGGTGTGTGTGTGTGTGGTGTGCGGGTGAGTGGGAAGCGATCGTGTAGTTGCAAACCCGACGACCCGAGTTCAAGTCCCAAGTACGGCCAACACCAGCGACAATTTTCTGAACCGGTCTTGGTCTCCCCTAGGTCGACTCAGCCTCAAATGAGTACCTAGTGTGGGGCATAAACATCGCCACTAGGGAGACAAATGCGGCTGGGTGTGGCGCTGGCCGTCCACTACGTGATTCGCCATGCTGGCCTTAATAAGTGCTACTCGCTAACAGAACTTTACCGTACAGTCTGCTAAGGCTATACAGGGGACCTGTGTCTTTGGTATGCACATAAATACTGGCAGGTACAATAATGCAGTATTATTACGCATAGGTGTACCTTGTGATCTAGTGTTAGTGAAAGACAACGTTGTCCAGAGACTGACCATCGTGCTTCGAAGAATCGCAAAGAAGAAGACGCCAATAATCCCTACTCAAAGCAAACTACCGGCATTCCGTAAAACATCGACTGAAAAATACAAGCTCTACTTGTATTTTTTCACTACCACCATGCTTGTAAAACAACAAACAAACTCATCATCGAAGCACTCAAAACACATCT
>JAZEWU010000038.1:5604168-5619512 GCA_036362915.1 Geotria australis | reverse complement strand
GCTATATAGGGGATCTTTGGTGTGTGTGGGAGTGTGTGGGGTGTGTGTGGGAGTGTGTGTGTGGGGTGTGTGTGGGAGTGTGCGAAAGCTCGTGGTGCGGTTAATTGGCCTGCGGACTAAAATCGCCCCCGGTGCCATGTGATGAACTGGCGTCCCACCCTCAGTATATCCCTGCCTTGCGCCCTGTGTCTGTCGGGATAATAATAATAACAATAGCATTTATAGAGCGCCTTTCACCCGAGGGTCACAAAGCGCTGCACAAGGCTGTGGAGAGAACGGCAGGTCAATAACATAAAGAAAGATACACTGAGAGTCAAGCAGTCACAATAAATAATAGGACATAGATCATAAAGACAGCAGAAAAATAATAATAATAATAACAACTACAGAGAGCCTTCCACCCGAGGGTCATAAAGCGCCGCACAGGGCCGCGGAGAGAACGACAAACCAACAACGCCAGAGAACGGTAATCAGACAGCGTTGAGCCGCATAAGTGGTCCGAGCACGACGGCTTGAAGGCTTTATGGAACAAGTCTTGAGACAAGATTTGAAGATGTTCAAGGACTCCGCTGAACGAATTTCCAATGGAAGAGCATTCCGGAGTCTTGGAGCAATGCGCAAGAAGGCTCTGTCTCCCATCGAATAGAGGTGCGACCTGGGAACATGCAGCAAGCGAGTATTGGAGGATCGTAGTTGTCGTGTTGAGGAGGGTGCCTGAAGAAGGTCACGGATGTATGTCGGAGCTGCGTCAGTGAGAGCCTTGTGAGCAGGAGGATCTTGAATTCAATTCTGTATTTAACGGGTAACCAGTGGAGAGACATCAGTACTGGGGTTATGTGATCACGGATGGGTGTGCCAGTGAGGACTCTGGCAGCCGCATTCTGCACACATTGGAGACGATTGATCAGGTAGGCAGGGATGCCAGGAAGCAGTGCATTGTAATAATCTATTCATGTGGAGATGAAGATGTGTATTAGCTTCTCAGCATCAGCAGGTGACAGGATGTTTCGCAGTCTGGCTATATTTCTTAGATGAAAATAGGCTACCTTCGTCACCTTGTTGATGTGTGTCTCGAAAGTGAGTGAGGAATCAAGAGTCATACCTAGACTCCGGACTGCCTTAGCAACTTCAGTTGTCTGGTCACCAAGCATCGATTGGATAGGTTCAGCCTTGGACACTTGCTGCGGGGTTCCGACAAGCAAGACCTCTGTTTTTTCGCCGTTTAGTTTTAGCAAATTTGAATTGTGCCAGGCCTTCACAGTAGACAGTGAAGAAGACATGCAAAGACCAGACGCATTGACGGGAGGCTTTACATGGATATAGATTTGGATGTCAACGGCATAGCAATGGTAGCTAAGATTGAGGCTGCGCAGGATATGTCCAAGAGGTTGTAAATAGATGCTGAAGAGGAGTGGGCTGAGGACTGAACCCTGAGGAACTCCAGACAAAACCGGATGAATCTCTGAGTTTTGTCCTTCAAGGATGACAAACTGCTTCCAGTCAGAAAGATAGGATCCCAGCCAATTCAAGGCAGATCCAGAGATCCCCATACTCTCAAGTCGCTCAAGTAGGATCCGGTGATCAACGGTGTCAAAGGCATCACTCAGGTCCAGGAGGACAAGGATACTTGGCAAGCCTTTATCAGCAGCGACGAGTAGATCATCAACTACTTTTACCAAGGCAGTCTGAACCCAGATTGAAAGGGATCAAGGAGGTCGTTGTTAAGAAGATGTTTCTGGAGTTGTGCAACTACTGTCGACATGTCGTTCTCTCTGCGGCTTTGTGCAGCGCTTTGTGACCCTCGGGTGAAAGGCGCTAAATAAATGCTATTATTATTATTATTCGCGTTTTCCCGCTGCACCTGCTCAGCCAGCTCTCCCCCCACATCGGTTGCCAAATCAGTCGAATGTGTTGCTGTCAAATTTGGGCGAAACGAGCGCACTCATGAGCCGTATTTTCATCTGGCGCTCCTCACGTTCCTCCGCAAGTTAAAGTCCCAGCTGTGGGTCAACTCGGCGCACCCACCCTGCACGGACGATACAATAACCCCACTGATTCGTCGGAGGAAGTTGGCAATAGATGGGATATGAAGGGAATGGCTCCTGCCGCAGGAATGTGGAATTTCCTTCACCGGCTGAGTTTAGAAAAAAAAAAGCAGAGTTTTTCTACCAGGGGCGGCATGCTGGCGCGGTTTGATTCCCGGCGCAGGTGCCTTTCTGTGTGGAGTTTGCATGTTTTCCCCACGGCCTTCACAGCACGTGTTGGGGGAACTGAGCTCGAAATAAATGTACACCTGTGTGTGTGTGTCATGGGCGCTGGGCTACACACCTGGCAACCCGAGTTCGAATCCCGCTCACGGCCAACACTGGTGACGATTTTCTGAACAATTCCTGGGCCTCCCCGAGGTCGACTCAGCTTCAAATCATTGTGTAAACATTGCCACTAGGGATACAAAGGCGGCCGGGAGTGGTGCTGGTCACCCACCCCCTCATAGCTGCTTCCTAACCACACTTGACCCTGCAGTCTGGGGCAGTGTGTCCATTGGACATGTTTTTATGGAGAGTCAACCTATAATGAGGTTTTCGTGTGAGCTTTCTAAAATTAATTTTCACCACAAAAATTCGCAACTGAGAGTGTCGCTCACTCACAGTTTGTTTGAATGTTGAAAAAAATCACCCACCGTTCATTACCTCGAGAGAGGAGACACCCAATCGGGCAGCAGACTTTGTTTTCATTCATTCATCCATTGTCAGAAACCGCTTAATGCTATACAGGGTGAGCCGGAGACTATCCCGGCAGATGCAGCGCGCAAGGCAGGGCTATAGCCAAGATGGGACGCTAGTCCATCACAGGGCACCGGGGGCAATTTAATCAGCAGGCCAATTAACCTTGGACTGTGGGAGAAAACCGGAGTGCCAGGCAAAAAAACCCACGCAGACACAGAGAGAACGTGCAAACTCCGCACAGAAAGACACCCGAGCCAGGATTCGAACCCAAGGCCTTCTTGCTGTGAGGCGGCAGCGCTACTCACCGCCACGCCACCGTCCCGCCCTAAAACCCAATCCCACCTCTAAAATCCACAACGGAGAGTGTCGCTCACTCATCACTCCGACAGTTTTTTTCTGAATGTGGCAAAAAAAGTACCCACCCTTCATTACCTCGAGAGAGGAGAGGCGCCCAATCGGGTAGCAGCAGCGCGCTTTCTCACGAGCTGATGATTGCCTGACACGTGTGCCTGACAGCGAAGGGGACCCATTTCGCGTCGAGTGTTAATCACCCGGCGGTGCCTTGACACGTCGCAGTTTTGTCAGAATTGTCTCAGGTTCCGCACATTCCAAATGTTCACTCGACTTTTTTTTCGCATACTGACGTGAACATATTGGTTTTGGCGGTTCCCGCGCTCCGCTCTCTCCTCGCATAATGTAACGGTTTAAAAAACATACGCGTCATTTTGGGAATTGTTATTGATGTAGGTTTTCACGGCTCGATTCGTGATGGTTGCTCTTCAGAGCGGTACTTTCGGGAAAGCCGTGTCACTGAGCGATCTCCATCTCTCCCTCGCGACGTTTCGCCTCCCACGTTCGAAGCATCGCCAAACGTCGCGAGGGAGATCGCTCGACACGGCTATCCAGAATGAATAGCTCTGAAGGGCAACCATCATTTTGGGAGATTGTTCTCAAGAGCTGCTCTTTCGGGATCGCCGTGTCGAGTGTTCGTCCTCTGTCTTTCGCGACGTTCCGCCTCCCACTTTGGAGGCAGCAGGGCGAGTATTCTAGGCAGCAGTGTGTCTTTGAACTGTGGGAGGAAACCGGAGTACGCTGCGAGAACCAACGCAGACACGGGGAGAACATGCAAACTCCACGCAGAAAATCACCTGAGTCGAAAATCGAAACCGTGGCCTTCTTACTGTGAGGCGGCAGCGCTACTCACTGCGCCACTTTGCCGCTGGTATATCAATGTGGTCCATGTGATATCGCCCAGCCCAGATGTTTCACTTGTCGGTCGCCGCTGAGGTGGCATAACATTAATGCACATCAATAGATAGATGTGTATTATTACAGCGGAAAATATCCAGTGAGCTTGCAAGCTCTGGAAGCGGGCTGCCTGCGATACAACACTGCCTCCTGCCTCTAACACCGTGACTCAGATAGATAGATAGATAGATGTGTATTATTAGAGCGGGGAATACCCAGTGAGCTTGCAAGCTGTGCAAGCGGGATTCCTAGTGGTGGGTGATCCTTTCCCTGGGATCCGCGCTATGAGCTGGAAGCCACCCCGAGCCGGGCGTTTGGACGCACAGGGGATGAACGTCTCGCCAAGTGCAGAATCCAGATGCGCCCGACAGCCGGCGGAACATTTAATGTTCACATTAGGGCGGCGCGCCTTCAGAAACCGCCACTCTCAATTGTGGGATTTGTTGAAAAAGTGAGAAAGTTATTTCGGACGGAATAATATATATATATAAATAATGAGATGTTTAAAAACAGTAAAGAGTGCCTAATACGCTTTATTCTTAGCTCATAAAAAAAAATTGTCACCATTAGAATTGTAATGTCACATTTAGCAACGTTTCCATTACGAGTGCCCAGACTGCTTTATTCAATAAAGAACGATATCTCTATTAAGTGTGCCTTTGCTGCATCGCCAGTATTCTGCTGTGTATGAACCCTGCACATCTTCGAATCGAGATAACGCCAGCTGGGGAGATGGAGCGATGCCGTCTGTACGTGCAAGGTGCTTGGATCGTTGCTCTTCAGAGCTGTCCTTGATGGTTGCTCTTCAGAGCTGTTCCTGCAGGATAGCCGTGTCACTGAGCGATCTCCATCTTTCCCTCGCGACATTTCGCCTCCCACGTTGGCGGCATCATCAGGCGTTGTCGCTCTGAAGGGTAACCATCATGAATCGAGCCGTGAAAACCTTCATCAGTACTTGGATGGATTGTGACATAGCAGGATCGTAATATGCGGGGACGGTAGCGTGGTGATTAGCGCTGCCGCCTCACAGCAACAATCCCGAGTTCGATTCTCGACTCGGGGGCCTTTCTGTGTGAAGTTTGCACGCTCTCCCCATTTGTCATCGTCCACTGTGCCCTGTCGACGACCGTCGACACGTTATAGTACTGCCTTACAACTCATTTAATGAATGAATGATAGTTCCCAAAGTGGTCTTCCTTTCTCACATTTCTCAGTACTAGGCCCTATACTTGAGTCTTGGGGGCATACAATCAAGGAGCTGGAGTCGGCCCCGGGCATCACCAAACCTCTGCACGCCACTGGCCGCCACCCCGCCGCCCGATTCAACTGCGGATCCCAAAACAAAACAGCGTCAAGCGCCGGCGAGACGTTTGCCCAGCGTGGTCTCGGGGATTTTCTTTCTTTGAAACCTCACACTCGGAGTGGTTAAAACCGACTCTGCGGTTTCACACCCGCTACCACCCACCCCTCCACTTCTCCTCCTCACCCACCTCTGATTCTTCCACCAACCCACACCCCCCCCCCTAAGTGGTGATCACACCCGAGCCTTCGCTCCTCTGGGTTCTCATTAGCCGGCTGGGTTTCATTTAACCTGCGACCTCTGGTGAGATTGGGCCGGTGGACCAACACCACAGGTGTCAGAAGCATCCACGTGTTGGAAACACTCATTCGATCGATGTGTAAATCCGTCGTTAGTCTCGTTTGTGACAGATCGTGTCGGTATAAGTGGAAGATTTGTTTTAACTATAAACCTCCACCACACGATACAGCCAATCAAGTCAAGGTGTCACGTCGCCAAAAGGTGTGCCAATTGACTAGGGTTTTTTTTATGCACACAGGAACTTCGTAAAGCGAGGCAATTTGTTGATAATTGTCGACGTTTCAACTGAAATCGGTCGACTTGTGGGCGGCACAGCGGCACGGTGAGTAGCGCTGCCGCCTCACAGCAAGAAGGACCCGGGTTCTAATCCCGGCTCGGATGCCTTTCTGTGTGGGGTTTGCGTGTTCACCCCGTGTCCGCGTGGGTTTTCACCGGGCACTCCGGTTTCCTGCCACAGTCCAAAGACATGCTGTTGCATATGTTAATTGGCCTGCTGGCTAAATTGCCCCCGGTCGCCTGTCATGGACTGGCGTCCCGTTATGAGTATAGCCCTGCCCTGCGCCCTGTGCCTGCCGGGATAGGCTCCGGCTCACCGCGACCCTGTGTAGGACTTAAGCGGTTTCTGACAATGAATTAATGAATGTAGTACTGTTCCGTGCATACACGTGGCACGATGCACCACATACGCTAGCCACAAACGCCGCCGCACAGCGTGACAGGAATGGCATTCATTAGCCTTGAGGCGTGATTGATCTCGCTGTACATTACCGTATAAGGCAAACTCTAAGTCTTAAAATAAATCTTTGAGAATATGATATTTCTGCTGCACGGGTGTCCTGGGTGTGCGAGGGTGTCAGCCTGCAGACGCTACACAGAGGGTTTCCGCCGTGGTGCATTTGTGAGTTATACGAATGTTACCGCGCGGCGGCACGGGATTCCTCGCCACTGATGGCGCCCTTCACGGGAACGCTTGATGGTGAACACCTGGTGAACACCTGGAGCCCGGGTTTGATTCGCGCCCTGGTCATCTGTGGGACGGGGGGCGTCTGCACAGCGACCTCGCCGCGATAATAATCTACATAGCTATGCGCGTTTTTATCACCCCCAGCGTGGTGAAGTACTATGAAATGGTAATTAATTGATCGTCAGGAAACTGCTTAATCCTGTACAAGGTTGCGGTGCGGTGAGCCGGAGCCTATCCCGGCAGACACAGGGCGCAAGGCAGGGCTGTACCTGCAAAACCGCCTGGCTGCCTCCTTCGCCTCTCTGCGCTTTCCTCGCGCCCCTGAGTCGTTCTCTCGTCGAATGAGTATCTTCGACAGTGAATGAATATGTGCGCGTTATAAATGTAAAATTATTATTATTACCCAGGATGGGATGCAAGCCCATCACAGGGCACCGGGGCGCAATTTAGTCAGCAGGCCAATTAAGCCGTGCGGCAGCATGTCTTTGGACTGCGGGAGGAAACCGGAGTGCCCGGCCAAAAACCCACGCGCATACGGGGAAGACATGCAAACTCTACCCAGAAAGGCGGCACCGGAGCCCGGATTCGAACCCGGGTGCTTCTTGGTGTGGAGCGGCATCAATGCACTCCCTCCCTCCCTCAGCAGCAACAGCAGCAGCAATCAAAGCGAGCGAGCGGCGTGTCGCGCCCTGCGTCTCCCCTCCACATTAAGGTGATTAATGGAGCCTCGAGCGCTTTGAAGCGCGCTCCCAGTGGCGGCTGCAGCGGCAGCATGGGAGCGTTCCTCCATCATCACCACTTACACACGCAGCCGCGTCTCCCGTCAACACCACGAGGAGCCCCTGCGTCTGACCCCTCGAACCCCCTCCCACCTGCACCCTTCCTCTCATCCTCACAGAGCCACCCACCCCCCACTCATATCATAAAGACAAAGATTCGAATTCGATTCTGCGAAGCGTGATGGTTATATGACAGTTTCCCATTGCAACAAGTTCTTCTTTAGTTGCAGACAGCCCTTCAACATTTAGAGATATAAGTGAGTGCTGGCCTTAAAGGCGGCGGGCATTGGCCTCTCTTCTTGCTCCAGACTGAGGGGCTTCTGGCATCTGTTGAGCTTCTGGACATCGTTGTCTTTCAGCTCGGCTTCGAAGTGTTTGGTAGAATTTGCAGGTAATACCAAGTATTACCTGAAAGGGATCGCGACGTGAACGCTTCTACCTTGATCACCAAGACAAAGATAAAGATTCCCGTTGACACTCGGAACTGGACGCCTGAGGATGCCTCAAAACGTGGTGGAGGCATTGGTGGAGATGCGGAGTTTGTGGTAGTCAGCCTGCATGAGCGGCGCCATCTTGAAAATATGGGGAGCTTTGGTCTCTGTAAGACTTGGCAGGGAGTGAAACGAATCGCCGAGCTTGAAAACATTCGAAATGAGAATTGCGTTTACGAACGCCCCGTTGTTGCCTCCAACGTGGGAGGCGAAACGTCGCGAAGGAGAGAGAAGGAACACTGAGTGACACGGCTATCCCGAGAGAACAGCTTTTGAGAGCAATTCTCATCTATCCAGCCGTGACAATCCTGATGTAGGGTCGTCACTGCTCGATGTGTGAAAATTGCTTTCACAGCTGTTCTTTCGCGGTGGTGTAGAGAGAAAGGGGACGCTCGACACGGCTATCCCGAATGAACAGCTATGGAGAGCCATCCATCAATTGTCATAAACCGCACCTATAAATGCCAGGCAGTACACTAGGGGATAGGTGACCATCATAACGGCCGGCCGCCTTACTCTCCCAAGTGGCGATATTTACACACCGCACCAGGTTACTCATTTAAGGCTGATTCCACATAGGGGAGGCTGAGGACCGGTTCAGAAAATCGTCACTGGTGTTGGCTGTGAGCGGGAATTGAATTCGGGTTGCCAGGTTCGTAGCGCAGCGCGCTAACCGCTACACCACCGCTCCCCACGGCCCTCCCCTCAGCCCGAACCACCACCCCACAAACACACGCAGACATTTGCCAACGACAAACCCATGAGATGTCGCGCCGCCAATAACTCTCTCTCTCTCTGCGTTGCGATATCGTCTGTGCGTCCGTCTGTATGCCAGTCCGCCTGGCCGTCTGTCTGTCAAAGGTTATGTCAGTCGGTTAATCCGCCCGCGCGTCTCTGCGTGACAGCTTGTCAGTCCATCAACGACTTGTCTGAGTGCCTCTGACCGTCTGTCAATCAAACTCGCCTGCTGCTGTGATGTCTTGCTGGCTATGGGCACCTTTTGGCCGGTATTCCAGATGATGTAGAAATAGACAAGGTTTTACCTTCTCCAGAAATAATCTTCAAACACCGAATAGACACCATTCACAAGGTATCAAGTTCGCAAAAAAAGCACACAAGCTTGTGGCAAAACATGCAAACAACATGCTTTGAGAATGTCTGCATTATCCTCAACACCGATTGGCCAACACCAGACAGCCTATTTTGTGGCCGAGTTTTACTCGTGTCAAACATGGTCTCGATAGTTTTAGACCTCATCTCACCAGTGTTAGACCATTATTAAGACCAATCAGGTTCGAGGGCATTGCACAGATTATCAAAGCATACTGTGTGAATATTTTCCCACAAGCTTGTGTGGTTTATTTGCAAACTTGATACCTTGTGAAAGGTGTCTATTTGTTGTTTGAAGATCTTAAAACGTGTGTTACTGCCAGAAAGGGTAAAAAAAAACCCTTCTCTCTTGTTGCACCATCTTTGCGGCCTGTCCGTTTGCGGTCATAACGCGTGACTTGTCTCTCCCGGCGCTCGCTCACGTTTCCTCCTCGTTTCAGATTAGAAATCCGGCGGACGGAGGGTTGTTGACACGACGATTCCCAGCAGGGCAGGAGAAATGTCATCTTGTCTTGAGTCCGCGATGAATTAAGGCGAGAGACTGCCATTATTCATCAGAAATAAGGCACAACAAACGGAGGACAGCGTGACAAATCAATCTTGTAATCTGCTACTTTTCACAGATAAGTGCAGCATTGGTCAGGGGCAGAGAAGGGTCGGGGTTTGTGATGGGAACACATGTGTCGATGCCGCAGCGTGGAAAGCTGTTTGGGAGAGTGTGCGGCAAGTGAACATGTAAATATTTATAATCTTGCATGCGCTCTTACGGGCGGCACGGTGGTGCGGTGAGTAGCGCTGCCGCCTCACAGCAAGAAGGACCCGGGTTCGAATTCCGGCTCGGGTACCTTTTCGTGTGGAGTTTGCATGTTCTCCCCGCGTCCGCATGGGTTTTCGCCGGGTACTCCGGTTTCCTCACACAGTTCAAAGACATTGTCCCCGTGCTCTGTGATGGGCTGTTGTCCCATCCTGGATAAAGCCCTGCTTTGCGCCCTCTATCTTCCGGGATAGGCTCCGGTTCACCGCAACCCTGTACAGGATTACGCGGTTTCTGGCAATCAATGAATGAATGAATGCTCTCTTACGACGATGCGCTGTTGTGAACGTACGTGCCACTATGTGAGGACGATTGCCTTACGGATGGACTGGCCCCCTGCCATAGGAATGCCGACTTTCCACCACTGGCTCGGGTCCGTAAAATGTGCTATCATCGCCAGCGTGATGGTCGCGTGGGCAAGCCAGGACACGCGGCAGGAGATGTTTTACCTGACCGGGTCACCTGACACCAACCTTGCCAGCGCCTCCGCGGATCAATCCCGTGGCGATGCGGCGTGTGTGTTACGGTTTTGTGAGAGATGACGACTCAAAGTCTGAGCTACGTTTCTGATAATATTAATAGTAATAATTACTACACTCTATTGATATTGTGCACACATTCGGCAGGGTGGCGCGGTGGTAACACCTGCGCCTCACAGAAAGAATGGTCTTGCCCGAGCAGGTTCGATCCCCGCCTTGGGCGCCTGTCTGTGTGGCTCTGTTTATTAGTTTAGGTCATGTGAAAAAAGGTGTGTAAGTGAAGTGCACCCGTCGATATGCCGGAGCAAACGAGCGAGCACATGCACAGAGTCACTGTGCTTTGATCTGGGCCGAGAGTTCGTTCGTATGATTCGCAGATGAACAATTATATAAAGCAATGGGGGTCACAACTAAGGTACTGACACTAAGATAGATATAATAATTCATTCATTGTCAGAAACTGCTTAATCCTGTACAGGGTTGCGTTGAGCCAGAACCTATCCCGGCAGAGACAGGGAGCAAGGCAGGACTATACCCAGGATGGGAAAGTCAGTCCATCACAGGGCACCGGGGGAAATTTAGTCTGCAGGCATATTAACCTATGCAGCAGCATGTTTTTGGACGGTGAGAGTAAACCAGAGTACCCGGCGACAAACCCACGTGGACACGGGGAGAACATGCAAACTCCACACATAAAAGGCACCCGAGCCGAGAATCGAACCCAAGTGCTTGTTGCTATGAGGCGGCACCACCGTGCCACCAGGGAGGTCTGTCGTTATCACAGACGAACGCAAAGTGGCACGGGTTATGAGTGCTCTCAACACACATTCTCCTGCTCGCAAAACATGTTTGAATAACAGTCTCATGGGGGGCAGATGGAGGGTTGGGAGCGGGGGGGGGGCTCAGAGGATTGGCGGGGAGGGAGGCATTGCGTGGAAAACACACGCGGGGCGTGACAGCTCCAATTGCCTCGGCAAATATCAACACCGATGCCAGGCCCCCTCCATCCAACCAGCACCACCCCTTCTCTCAATTATACACGAGGCTCAGCCCCACATGAAAGCAGGGCCTGACATCAAAGAGTGAGTGATTCCGGTGAATTAATTCAGTTTGAAATGCGCCCGACTTTAAGAAAGGAAAAAAGTAGAGAGAGAGAAAAAAAAACCCACACGTCGAAGATTCAGCATCAGTGGGGCTGCGCTGACCTTTAAACAATAAATCCCAATGAATCACGGCTTAAGCCGCGCGTGTTCATTAAAGTGAGCATCGCGTCGCGCCGCGCACTCGTTCTGTCGGGCCGCGTGTTAATAACGTGGCCCGGCCCGGGTGATTAAAGGACGACATTCTTGCGCCGTGCGGACAATTATTAGGGGCTCTGCTGGGTTAGCGCGTTGAGGCTGCGGGCTAATGGGAACCACACCGCCTGCCCCACCGCCTCAGTCGCAATGCTCGCTCGGCTGGTGAAGCGGCGACGGTGATTCAACCATCCATCCATTGTCAGAAACCGCGTAATCCTGTACTAAGGGTCGCGGTGAGCCAGAGCCTATCCCGGCAGATACAGGGCGCAAGGCAAGGCTATACCTAAGGATGGGACGCGCCAGTCTATCACGGGGCACCGGGGACAATTTAATCCGCAGGCAAATTAAATTAAACAGCTAAGCAAGTCACAACATCTCAGGAAACCGGTGCCAATTTAGTCAGAACAATTAACATAGGCAGCATGTCTTTGGACTGTGGGAGGAAACTTGAGTACCCGGGTCCGTCTTGCTCTGAGGCAGCAGGGATACCGCCTCCCCCACCGTGCCACCTCCTTTGTTACCCAATTATCAATTAGTCTCATAGACTCACACAGAGATCAACTGACCGCACCGAGTCTCAGTGAGACATTGAAGCCGATAGACTCACACAGGCTACACAGCACCGGTCCACCATCATCATCATCAAAGACAAAGACAAAGATCCCCCGTATAGCCTTAACAGACTGTAGGGTCAAGTGCCGTTAGCGAGCACCTATGAAGGTCGACACGGCACACGAGGGGGTGGGTGACCAGCACCACGCCCGGCCGCCTTTGTCTCCCTAGTGGCGATGTTTACACACCGCACTAGGTACTCATTTGAGGCTGAGTCGACCTAGGGGAGGCCCAGGACCGGTTTCAGAAAATCGTCACTGGTGTTGGCCGTGAGCGGGATTCGAACTCGGGTCGCCAGATTCGTAGCCCAGTGCGCTAACCACTGGGCTACCGCTCCCCACCCAGACATACACACACATACACACACACATACAAACGCAGCTGCATCACCACACGTGGCTGCGTCAGTGACCCATCAATCAATGCATCACCCGAGACCGAACGACCCAAGGTGGGACTCTGTCATCTGCTGAACCCGTGAGCCAGCGTCCGCCGCCAGGTTTTCAACCACCGTTCCCAATGCAGCCATCAGCTGGGAGAGTGGCAAGCGTCCCAGCCATTAGGCTCTCCTGCCTGCCACGCTTAACGCTGACGGATACTTTCCTGTGGTTAGACAGTTCCGAGCACTGGGCCATAAACAAAGGGGATAAAACTTTTTGCCAAATCGTGGAAGTAATGGGGGCTTAATGGGCGGTGCGAGAAAGCCACGGGGTCGGCAACACAGCGCGTCGCGGAGCCGGCCACTGCTCAATTCACGGACTCGCCGCTCGATCCGCTTACCGAGCAGTCGGGGAATACTTCAACGGGAAATGAACGAATGTCAGACTCGAGGCGTGTTGTATTCTGCCCGCATGCCACCCTCCCGCGCCATCCCCCCACCACCCACCCACTCACCCAACGAATGGAGTGTTACCTTATCGCAGTTCAGGGGTTTGTGTGTTCCAATGAACCCCAGAGCTTTGTCGGATGGAGTCTAGCACTTAGGGTCTCCCTTGGTGAACAGGTCTGGAGTCTAGCACTCGTGCTAGGGTCTCCCTTGGTGAACGGGTCTGGAGTCTAGCACTCATGCTAGGGTCTCCCTTCGTGAATAGGGCTAGAGTCCAGCACTCATGCTAGGGTTTCCCTTGGTGAACAAGTGTGGAGTCTGGCACAATTTAATACTGTAAATTCGTTGTATCACCCTGCGATTTTATATATTGGCTGCGTTGGTTTGTCCAAATGCTTGTTGTATCGCAGAAATCTCACATCCAGAGCTGGCAAGCCCACTGAGTATTTTCTTCTGTAATAGTAAAAATCTATTGCTTTTTAGCATGAACGATGTATAAACGTTACTACCTCTGTCGTCGTAAATGTTATTATTATTATTACCTATGTATATTTCTCGTCACGTTTTAAAACCTTCCCCCACCCTCCCCCCATTTTTCCCCAAGCGGCACATTTTGGGATAATTTTAGAACGAATATTGCACAGCCTTTGAAGATTTAACGTCTGGGTTAACATCCCTTTGAAATGACAATCCACGTTACGGGCCAGGCGCTGGTGACCGCGCTCACAGGGGCCTCGACTGACAGCGAATGGACGCGCTGCCGGGAATGAGCGGCGAGAACGGACGCTCCCAGCGTCTCTGGGCAGCGACAACATCCCAGCAGACACATGATCGGACGCCAGTCCATCGCAGGGCATCGGGGGCAATTTAGTCCGCAGGCCAATTAACCTATGGAGCAGCATGGCTTTGGACCGTAGGAGGAAACCGGAGTGCCCGGTGAAAACCCACGCGGACACGGGGAGAGAACGTGCAAACTCCACACGGAAAGGCACCCGAGCCGGGAACGGATTTTCCCGATTAATTCCGAGACGTCCCCCTCTATACCCCGCTACCCCCTTCCCCGCACCCCCTCCACCCATAACCTCCTCCACCATCCGCCGCCCCCCGTTGATGGCTTCAGTCGTGTGGGCTCGCAACACAAAATAACAAGACATACGACTGGAACGCGCTGTCCCCCCCCCACCTCAATTTGGCCGAGTTTGACACCGCTGCCCTGTGAGGGCCTCTCCCAGGCGAGGCGGGATGAAGCGAGGGGGGTGGGCCGCTGCGTTGTTGTGCTGACCTCTCGCGCGCTGGTTTGTCGGGGGTTTTTTTTGGGAGGCACTTGCCCCCCGGTGTCGTTTAAACGAGCGCGATTATTGCCGGGCTTGCTCGGCCCGCGCTCGCAACCACAAACTCACGCGGCTGTGGTGCGGCGGTAACAGAGAGAAGGTCCGGACCGACGCGGTTCGATTCGCGCCTCGGGCGTCTTGCTGTGCGGAGTTTGTGTGTTGTCGCCTCCTTTTCTGCGTGGGTTTCCTCGAATTGGCTGATGACCCTGTACAGGATTAAGCGGTTTCTCACAAGGAATTAGTGAATTATAATATATAGGACACAATGTCCGGTGTGTTGGCGCCGGCTGACCGCGTGGCTGACTCCCCACGCCCTTCTCCGAGTCGTCCTCTATTCCATTTAAATATCTTCAACATTTAACCAATACTGCGCGTTTTAAATTGTAAATTGAATTAAATTGTGAATTAAATTTAACGCAGACAGCTCTGAATAATAAACTGTGGGGACCGTCTTGCCATCATACAGATCACGGAAAAAAAAAGTCTAACGCTCGTGAGGCAAGGCCACAAAGAAGGCTGTCTGTGGCGCGGACCAATCAGTTTCAAGCACAACGCGTATATTATCAAGGCATATCGTTTGCATGCTTTACTACAAGCGTGTGTGGTTATTGCAAACCTGATGCCTTGTGAAAATTGTCTATTTGGTGTCTAAACATCTTAACACCTGTATAATTGCCAGAAAGGGTAAATATTTTTCTCCTTTGAATTACCCCAGAAAAATATTTTTTTTAATGTAGAATTAAAAGTTTCCACGCATAAATAGTTTTTTAATCGGTTTTCGGGATGATCTCAGAACGATATTAACGATTCTTCGCTCGGGGACAAAACCCGCGGCCGTGCCTGCAAAGTCGTCCTTTGTCACAACGCGTTCGCCACAAAGACGCTTTTTTTTTTTAAATCGCGCGGACAAGCGCAGGGTTTCAGAATTAAACTCCCGCCTTTATTCATGCGACTCCGGGCAAAACGATTTCGTCTTGTGGGTTAAAAGATCTTATAAATGCGGAGGTTGGTGGGTCAGCGGGGCGACGCCGTGGCCCATGGAGCGGGTGCCACGAACCGGGGGGGG
>JAZEWU010000038.1:5552913-5596804 GCA_036362915.1 Geotria australis | reverse complement strand
ATACACCGACTCACAACAAACCGACTGAGCGAGGCACCGCGCCCCCGAATCAACGGGCGCAACGCGCCCGAAGAATATGCACATGTTATAAATATATTATTATTATGTTTGCTCATTACAGGCTGAGTCGAGCTAGGGGTGGCCCCGGGACCAGTATTGGCCGTGAGCGGGAATAGAACTGAGGTCGTCGGGTTTATAGCGCAGCGTGCTAGCCGCTAGACAGCGGCACCAACACCAGTACAAACCGCGCGTTTGTACTGGTGAAAAACCGCGCGGGCGCCAGGGGTCATTACAAGTGACGACACGTGCGGCGCGATGGAGGTGACACGGGAGACGCGGGGGACTCTTGCGAGACGCCTGATGTCATGCTCGCTCCCCCGGCCTCTCCTTGGTTCATTCACTATTCATTTGGTGTCCGCGCGTGAGTCACGGCACGCCGGGTCGGTCACACGCTCGCGAATGTTAAGCCCGTCTAGCAAACGCACCTCGGCCCGTATGGACGCAATTATAAATTATAATTTACGGCTCGGGCGGCACGGTGGCGAGGTGTGTAGCGCTGTCGCCTCGCAGCAAGAAGTACCCGGGTTCGAATCCCGGTTTGGATGGCTTTTCGTGTGGAGTTTGCATGTTCTCCCCCGTGCCCGCGTGGTTTTTCACCGGGCACTCCGGTTTTCTCCCACAGTGCAAAGACATGCTGCACAGGTTAATTGGCCTGCTGACTAAATTGCCCCCGGTGCCCTGTGATGGACTGGCGTCCCATCCTGGGTATAGCCCTGCCTTGCGCCCTGTTCAGGATTAAGCGGTTTCTGACAATGGACGGATGGAAGGAACCTTTGAACTACGTCCAGCAGGGAGGGGCAAGCAAGTTATAACATCTCAGGGCACTGGGGGGCAATTTAGTCAGCAGGATAATCGACCGAGGAAGCATGGCTTTGGACTGTGTGAGGAAACCGGAGTATCCGGCGAAAACCCATGCGGACACCATGCCACCGAAGAGATGGGAATTACCCACACTTTAGCTCACCACGCGTGAGGCTAGTGAGCGTGATCTCTCTCGACGAATCGTTGTGTTTCTCACGCCGCGTTTTATTTTCATTCCGAGGGGACAGCGGCCAGCACCGCGTGACTTTTGGAAACCCGGCCGAGCTTTAATCGGACAGGTAAATCAACACTCGGTCGGTGAAAATGCAATTCTGACAACAGGGTTAAAAACAAGCAGGTACCTTCCCGAAGGAAGGTGAGCTGTGCAAAGGTCAGCCATACATTCCATAAAACACAATCGCGCGACTACTGACAAACGAGCGGGCCTCCCGTCCGTGGCAGAAACAAAATGAAAGCGTTGTGTTTATGTGTTCTGCTCCAGTCCATAACCCGCTCGAAAGTATCCAATATCCCCCCCCCCGGTTCGTGAAAACGTAGACAGTTGAACATCGGTGATGAAGTGCCGGAGCCGTACAGAAAGCATTTCGTGAAAAAAATATACAATCTCCACTTTGTTCTTTTATGAGGTTGCAAGGGTGTCCCGTCATGTTTACAGCGATGGAGACGATGCAATTTGTAGTGCGCGCAGAATGTTGCGCATGTGACCAAATGTGCGGGAGGGGGGCTGCAATTGCCTGGCTTGCTCCGTGGGTAAGGCCGCTGGTGTTTGGTACCATTATGAGGATCCGACAAGACGAGTGAATGATGTAAATATACAAAGGTTTTCACCTTTCTGGCAATTATTCAAGTGTTCTTCTTCTAGCTACCATATCCGATAGGATGTTGGTGACAATGGTCTTCCACAAATCTCTGTTCTTTCAAAAAGTGAAATTGCACCAAATAGACACCTTTCACAAAGTGTCAAGTTTGCAATAAACCACACGTGCCTGCGGCAAAGCATGCAAACAAAATGCTTTGATAATGTATGCAATGTCCTTGAAACTGATTTGCCCACGCCAGAGACGGCTTTCTTTATGGCTTAGTCTCAGCAGTGTTAACCGAGTGTTTCCAAAAGACGAACAGCTCAGGACAACGCATATATGAATGCATTAGTCGCTCAGGTGCTCTGTGATGGACTGGCGTCCCCTCCGGGGTATAGCTCTGCCTTGCGCCCTGTGTCTGCCGGGATAGGCTCTGGCTCACCGCAACCCTGTACAGGATTAAGCGGTTTCTGACAATCGATGAATGAATGATTGAAAATAGTAGCTCAGGTCGAGCTGTTATATCTACGGAGACCTTTTACCAGTACACAGATCATCTCTGTACTGACAAAGAATGTATCCGAAGATAAGACTAGGGAAGCGGGTGAAGCTTGCTACGAACCTCTGTCACGGTTACCTTCACTCTAGGCTCGGATCACGTCGAGCTGCTTAACTCCACAAGCGTGTAATTCTTTAGGACAGGCACGGAGCCATTTGAGATGCGTAGCTTCCGCATCCTCGTCACTTTGAAACTCGACGCCACCCAGATGCTACTGCAGGTGCTTCCGAGAGATCGAGATGATAGAAATCATCGCGCTCATCATCATCATCATCGTCGGTGTCAGCCACGCTCTGTCCACTGCTGGCTAGCGGCATCCTCAAGACATCGCCACATGTCACGGCGTCACGACGACCCGACCGCCTTTATCCGACACAGGCTGATGTCATACACAGGGCGCAAGGCAGGACTATGCCCAGGACGGGACGCCGGTCCATCACAGGGCACCAGGGGCAATTTAGTCTGCAGGCCAATTAACCTATGCGCAAGCATGTCTTCGTACTGTGGGAGGAAACCGGAGTGCCCGGCGAAAACCCACGCAGACACGGGGAGAGCATGCAAACTCCACACGACCAAGGGTGAAAGTCACGTCATTGTGTTTAGAAGCATGCGTTGTTTTTGGTTTGAAAAGAAGGCGCTTTATTTTATTTTGTACGGTTCTTGGCTTTGCCGCCGCTTAGGAGACAAAGGAAGACAGATGTGTAGGTGGGAAGTTGGACGCAGGCCCACGGTTTAATTTACTCGCTCCCCTGTTCAAAGAAAGCCGTTCGACAAACGTAACTAAATTTGGCAGTTATATGCAATAGTCGCCAACATTTATATCTTTCTTTTAGCTTTCCGTTGTTTGTATTTCACTGATTCCAAACTATAATACAATATCTAAATGTTATAGCTGCCATCCAGACACCTACGTTACGGCCTTGCCGCAAAATCACCGGTAAATTTTGCAAGGTCTAAAGATATAAACATGTAGCTTTTCACGGCTCGATGTATGGAAGCATCAGTAGGAGGAATAATCGCCTGACGATGCCTCCAACGTGAGAGGCGAAACGTCGTCAAGGGGGAAAGGAGGAACGCTCGACACGGCTATACCGAAAGAGCAGCTCTTGAGCGTGATTCTCAAAGGCTTAACAGAAATATCCTCGCACGACGATACAAAGTGTATATTTTCTCTGAAAAAAAAAAACCCCTCCAATATTATCATGAATCATAATATTGGCCGTGAAAGCCCACGTGTATACATTAACAAATAATGAATGTAAAGTTAATGTGAATACTCTTAATTAGCTTACAATGTGCAATGGTTGATATCAGAGCAATGGCAGGGCCAAAATTATGAAGACGAATTACGTGCCCTTATTCAGCTTGAAACCGCTTTGGCCTGCATCCAAATGTGTAAAAGTTATAATTTATTATGTATGCGATGTGTTTCCAATGTATTACTTCTTGGCTCTGGATTACAATGTTTGTTTAAACATCACAATAATAATAGCATTAGATAGAGCGCCTTTCACCCGAGAGTCACAAAGCGCTGCACAAGGGCATCACAGAGAACAGCATGTCAACAACGACAGGAAAAAAAGCAGCTAATAAAAACCAAAGCAACGAAAATTAAATTATGAAGGCTGCTTCGAATACACTGAAAGCTCGTGAAACTGGCAATCTTAAGAGCGGCAAAAATCTGCCAGCGTCCCCTGAGATGGTCGTCACTTCCTTAAAGACAAACACGGAGGGAGACAGGGAGGGTGAGCAACAGGGGGAGACATAGGGACACAGAGACAGGAAGACAGAGAGACAGACATGAGGGGGAAACAACGCCAAGAACATATACACAGACACACGTAACATTGGAGTCTATGGGATAATTTAACATTGACGTCTGTGGGATTATTTAACACTGAAGTCTGGTATTGCATTGTTTCAAACAAGTCAAAGTCTTATCCACAATCAATCTACACGCACGTTGTCTAGACAACAACCGTCGTTCGCGACTTCGTGGCGGTGACATCTCCACGGCGCCTGTGCCAGGCCAGGTGCACGCAGCGCGACCACTTTCTCAGTACCCTTCATAAGCGATCACAGAACACGGGAGGATTGTGCAGTTACACAAAAAACAAACATTAGTGACAAGTCCATCAATCCATCCATTTTCAGAATCCTGTACAGGGTCGCGGTGAGCCGGTGCCTATCCCGGTAGTCACAGGGCGCAAGGCATGGCTATACCCAGGATAATACGCCAGCCCATCACAGGGCACCGAGAGCAATTTAGTCCGCAGGCCGATTAATCTATGCAGCAGCATGTCATTAGACTGTGGGAGGAAACCGGAGTGCCCGGCGAAAACCCACTCGGACACGGGGTGAACATGCGAACTCCAAACAGAATGGCTCCGAGCCGGGATTCGAACCCGAGGCCTTCTTGCTGTGAGGCGGCAGCGCTACTCACCGCTACGCCACCGTGCCGCCCTTCAATTTATTTCCTTTTCGGATTAATTCGAAGTGCAAATACTTGACGACATGTGACGCGGGAGCGTTAACACGTACGCCCCGCTACAAAAACACAAACCATTTGTGGTGTCTAGCAGCGACACAAACTTTAGGTGAAAGCAGCTGTGGAAACTAAATACTTTAACGGGGCAAAAAAACACATTTAGCGGGAGATGTGATTAGACAAAACGACGACTGGAGGGAGAGCTGTGACGTGGCTCGCTGGGAGCGGAACAAACGCTTTCGTGAGCTCATGAGAAGGGACAGCTCGTTGGAGCCGGGACATCAGAGTAGAACGGGAACAGAGGTTTTAATAATAATTTTAAATGTATAAATTTATGACGCTGCGTGGCACACGTCTTGGAAGAGGTCCCAGTAACCAGGGGTTAAATTGATACCAGTGGAATACTACGCATAATAAATGCTATTTAGAACGCGTGGCACATATTCATTCAACGTCGAAGGTATTCATTCGACGAGAGAACGACTCAGAGGCTCAGCGAGGAAAGCGCAGCCACACAAACAGCAGCAGGCAAGGCTGTTGCAAACCACATTTACAGTTCCCAGAGGCGAGACTTTGCAGCAGTGAGCATTGGTAACTATACTGTGGTGATGAGTCCTAATTAGGTAATAACCGAAAGAACGAGATCGCGGATACAAACGGCAGAAATTAGGTTTCTCCGCAGGGTTGCAGGGCTCACTCTCCGTAACAAAGCGAGGAGCACAGAAATCCGGGACAACCTCAGCGTAGAGTTGCTGCTTCTTCGGATTGAAAGGAGCCAGTTGAGGTGGTTCGGGCATCTGGGAAGGATGCTCCCCGGAAGGCTCCCTCGGGAGGTATTCCAGGCAGGGCCCACTGGGCGGAGACCCAGGACACGTTGGAGGGATACAATCCTGGGAACGCCTAGGAATCCCCCAGGAAGAGCTGGAATCTGTTGCTGAGGAAAGGGATGTCTGGCCTGCTGCCACCGCGACTCCCCCCAGGACAAGCGGTTTAGAAAATGGATGGATGGGATGGTCCACAGTTGTCCATAACTGCATCATTGCTGCTGTCCGTTCGTAACACTTGCTCAAATGCCTTTTGATGGTGAAGACAACGGTACCACAATTCTGGCAATAAATAGTATTGAACCGAGAAGAGATATCGATGACAAATGTGACTCGCTTGTTAGATGATTTTACGTGGCTATGTTAAAAAGCTTGTCCTGTTTTTCAGGATTTTCAATCCAGCCGAAACATCTTTGTCTCCTGAAGCTGTCTCCAATGCGGGAGGCGCAACGTCACGAAGGAGAAGAAAAATCAACTTCTGACATAGCGTCTCTTCAGTGTTTTTTTTTATTACTTGTGGGGCGACGAAACGGGCGCCACCGTAGTCTGGGTTGGAGCGGATTCCTACACGATGGCCACGTGGAGTTTTCATGTGGGGGGATTTAAGCGGCGGTGCGCGGGTGCGGTTAGTGGTCTTGTGCGTGTGAGCGGATCGAGCGCGCAGAGAGAGAGAACTGCACGCCGGAATAGAGTTAGCTGTGGAAAGAAACTGTCCTGACTGAGAGTGAAATTTGCGATGGTGGAGACACGCCAGGGGCAGGCGCGCACGCGTATCAACGCCGCGAGGATGAGTCTGCGGCCAGTGAGGGGATCGACAGGCAGAGAGAAGAGAGTTCGGAGTCATGGAGCGGAAGCTCGGGAGGCGAGTCAGAGCCTGACAGCGTGACCCCCAAATACTTATCATCATTCGTTTGAATACCAGAGCTAATGCATTAACGACTTGAACATTTGTTGGAAAGCGTTTAGTATTTCAGAGCTCCAGACCCAGCGTAGCTCAGTGGGTCAGCTGCCTATGCTTACAACTCAACACCCTGGGTTCAAATCCTGGTCTCCCAAAGGCATTATCTGTTTTAGATTGTTCAGTTTCCGTCAATGTCACCGACGCCAGACAGAGTTTTTCAAATTTCCAGAACAAGGGCTCGTCGAGTGGCCGTGTGACCTGGTGGGCGAAGCTGCTTGTCCTCCAATCGGGAGGCGCGGGTTCAAGTCCCGTCTGAAGCGTGTACTATTTAATAATAATTTCAATTTATATTGTATGGTATTACCGGTCTATGAAATCCGTTTTGATATTACTTACGCTGGAAATGTTTATGAGCTATCCACGTGTTCAGCACAGCGGGTGGCACTGTGGCTCAGCGGTAAGAGTGCCTGCACTCTGCATTGTGAGGTCCTGGGTTCGCTTCCAGGTTCCCCCACGTAGTTCTTTTTCAAAGTGTACGGTGATTGAGACCTTTTCAAAGTGTACAGCGATTGAGAGCGCGGCTGGATCCCTGTGTGGGGCGAAGCCGCGTTCAGTGTTAGCAGAACGCGGCGTCAGAGCCGCGTTGCGTCTCTATACTTCTCACGAAATTCAGAGCGGGTGGCATCATCTTATAATACAAGTGCTGCGAGGGAGTAGTTATAACATTTCCAGGGTTCATCGAGTGGCCGTGTGGCCTGGTGGGTGAAGCTGCTTGTCTTCCACTCGAGAGCCACGGGTTCAAGTCCGGTCTGGAGCGAGTAATAATATTGTTATGGCATTTTCAGTCAATGAAAGCAATTTTAATGTTACTGACGCCAGGGATGTTTATCAGCGATCCGCGTGCTCTGCACAGCGAGTGGCACTGTATACATATCTACAGACACATATACGGAGACTCAGAAAGAAACACAACAGGTTGCCAACTCCTGCTCTGCTTGCTCGTCGCGCGGTTGTCGCTGCCGACTGTGATCAACTGGTTGCGCAATTCCCCCTGCAACTGGTTTCCAGAAACCCCCCGCGTGCAGCTTAATGACTCTTGCGTATATCTATCTATGTATATAAAATCAAGTTGGGTTTGTTTGCTTGCTTGGTTGATCACGATGCACTCCGCCAAATCGCAACCAAATCACGCGGGACTTTCGCACAACGACGCCACTCAGTCCAAGTCACCAACCATAGAGTTAAGGAGCAGATGAAAAACGACAAATGTACAACAAATTAAAAGCTAAATAAATACGTTTAACACAGGAAGCAGCAGCCCACACGCCCCCAGCACGCGGATGGAATTGAATTGAATTAAGCGGTTCAGCGACTTGCAACCGAGTTGAATGACCATGATTGCTCGTTGGTGTTGACCCGACCTAAACTCCAGAGGATATGGAACGCTAATTACCGCGTGATGTCAGCAACTGGCAAGCAACTTGTCGCGCCGAGTTGCAGACGAACGTCCACCTAGTTGTCCAGTTAAAATAGCTGTAGCATCGGCGTGTCTTTGGACTATGGGAGGAGGATACCGGAGTACCCGGCGAAAACCCACGCGGACAACAGGGGGAGAACATGCAAACTCCACACAGAAAGGCGTCCGAGTCGGGATTCGAATCCGCGTCGTTCTTGCTGTGAGGCGGCGCCACTTTGTCGCCCGTGTTTAAAATAACAACCCGTATATATTTCCTCATTTGTTTGTTTATTTAATAATTTATTTACGTACCTATTTCACTGGACTGATACGGATGCATACACCATCGAAGAACGGCCTGTAGCGAGGAGCTTATGGGCTCATGAAAACTCACAACCCGGAAGAAAACAATTCCGTAACGGGTGTCACAAGACACGTGGACCACCCTGTGTGCAGCACATCACCGTGGAAGCTACACGCCAAACGGACCAGACGTCACCGCTACAAACCCTCCGAGCAGATAGACCCGTGACACTTGAAAAATCCCTACTTCGAAATGTTAAATAACACGTCTAATGCAAAAAAAATACAGCACAACCAACACAGTTCCCGAGGATGTGCGCTGCGGCCCATCTCGACTTGACTATCGACCTAACCCCCTGCACATCTCAGCGACTGACCGGGCGATTAGTTTGAGCTCACGCCGACAAAGCGGTGATGGGGAGATACAGACACCCGCGGGCCGGTTTCGCCATGATTGGGCTTCATCAGCATGGTGTAAGGCACGATACTCACTGCTGCCAGGGCGGCCTCTGGAAACACGCAGAGTCCATGCGTCCACGGAACGATCTTAGTTCCGTCTCTGCTGCGTAACCGGTTATGGAACCGGTTGTGGAACCGGTCACGCAACCTGTCGCTCGGGTACTGAAGGGAGGAGGCGGCGGTTGCAATCACGACGCAATTTTAGGATCGTTTCTTTATACACGCCTGTGATGGAATGGCGTACTATCGTGGGTGTAGGACTGCCTTGCGCGCTGTGTCTGCCGGGATGGGCTCCGCGGCCCTTGTGCAGCGCTTTGTGACCCTCGGGCGAAAGGAGCTCTATAAAATGCAATTATTATTATTTCAGTAGGAAATGCCCTGTGAGCTTGCAAGCTCTGGAAGCGGGATTCCTGCGATGCAACAAACGCGCTCTCGAACACTGGCTCCTATCTCTAACGCTGGCAGATTGATGTTTGTTGTCTGTTCGCTTCAGAAAGAACAGCTATGGAGAAGCAATTCTCGTCGATAGAAAATGACAGTTGCACAAGGGCCGCGGAGCCAAAGAGAAAAATCCTAAAGTGAAACACGTTCATGTACCGTGTATACACGTATGTTTTACGTTATCACTGTAGTGTACTGATTGTGTGTGTTGTGTAATTGCCGGCCATAAGTAATATACGGCCCTGCTATCCTCAATATATATTGTAATAGCAATATTTTCGCAAATGAATAACCATTCCCAGTGACTGGCGTCAGAATTCCAGAACTGTTTCCTGTTTTTGTGAAAAACCGTTTCGAGCACATTATAGCCAAAATATCCCACTTTCTGAGAAAAATCTAACTTCTTGTCCAAACTCCGCCGATAGATGTTATTCTACCGGATTAGAAGTCGTGACGCATTCCTTGGGAAGTATTTATATCTTTGCAAATTTTTGCTCAATTTCACTTACGACATTTTTATTTCAAGGCTATCAATTTTTCACCGGTTTCTCTTTTCACTTGCGTTTTTATCTTTTGTTTAAAAAATAAGGCGTGTGGTGAAATACAGGTCATTAAAATATATGCCTCGAAACGTGGCTTTGCAACATCTGTTTCCAATGACAGATTTTATCGCTGTTTAGAATCAGTTTCTGGGCAGCACGGTAGCGCGGTGAGTAGCGCTTCCGCCTCACAGCTAGAAGGCCCCGGGTTCGAATCCCGGCTCGGGTACTTTTCTGTCTGGAGTTTGCATGCTCTCCCCGTGTCCGCGTGGGTTTTCTCCGTGCACTCCGGTTTCCTCCCACAATCCAAAGACATGCTGCTGCGTAGGTTAATTGACCTGCTGACTAAATTGCCCCCGGTGCCCTGCAATGGACTGGCGTTCCTTCCGGGATATAACCCTGTCTTGCGCCTTGTGCCTGCCGAAATATTCTCTGGCTCACAGCGACCCCTGTATAGGATGAAGCGGTTTCTGACAATCGATGCATGGATATATGCTGGACCTGCAAGGCTAGCTGACTCGGAACGCGGCGTGTGAGAATGTGGAAGAACGTGGCGTTCACGGCTCGACGCGTGACGGTTGCTTTTTTCAAAGCTAGCTCTTTCGCGATAGCCGCAGCCGGAATAGCTGTGGTGCGGGAGAGAGGGGGAGCGCTCGACACGGCTTTCCCGAAAGAACAGCTTTTTGTAAAGCGATTCTCAGTCAAATTATTTGTTGGAGCTGAAAGGCTGGCCGACACTGAAGTCGGCGCGTGAGAATCTGGCCTCCGATCGTTTGGGGAGCGAAGGGAGGCCGACAGAGAGCGCCGTGTTTGCGTGTTGTCCCGTTCGTTTACGAGGCGTTTATACCCTGGCAGCGATGTGACTGAAAAGCCAACACGCGCCGAGTGGCAATTGCCCTCAAGAATTTACACCAAACTCCAAAATGACTGAGAAATGTAAACGAAGGGTGGTGGCACGGTGGCCGGGTGGGTAGCGCTGTGGTCTCACGGCAAGAAGGTTCCGGGTTTGAATCCCTGCTCGGGTGCGGCCTTCCTGTGCGAAGTTTGCACGTTCTCTCCGTTGTCCGCGTTAGTTTTCGCCGGGCACTCCCGTTTCCCCCCACAGTCCAAATACATGCTGCTGCATAGGTTAATTTGCCTGCGGACTAAATTGCCCCGGGTGCCCTGTGATGGACTGGCGTGCCATCCTGGGTATAGCCCTGCCTTGCGCCCTGTCTCTGCCGGGATAGGCTCTGGCTCATCGCGACCCTGTACAGGATTAAGTGGTTTCTGACAATGGATGGATGGATGGAAATGTAAATGCGGCAAATTTCTGCGCGTCCAATCAAGCAAAACGAAATGGGCATTTAGTACCGATCAAAATCCATATACTGTATTTGGTACGTTTCAAAAATGCCCCCCGTACAATTTGATCACTGCAATCGTACTTCAGTGTTCTTGTTGTTGTTGTTATTAAGGGTTGCGATTGTGTCAGTGTCATGGCACACGCCTGAATCTGACAAGATCAGGACATTTTGAGTTTTCCTCCTACGACATTAACCTCGCTCAAGCGCTTTGTAAGAATCCTAATTTGGCCGCCGCGCCGTGAGAATTCTCTGTAATGTATACTGTAGTCTAACGACGACAAAGCGGGTATTCCGCAGACCGCGCTGCTTCTCTGTGTTCACTAATCTCAGCCCCCTGCAGGTGGTTTTTGTTAGCCTGGATTCTAAAGGGGTTATCTCGAACTGCGAACAGTTTCCTTTTAGAATTTAGGTAATAAATATTTTTTTTTCTTTCTCTGGAGCTAATCTTTCTGCCCTGCCCACCCCCTCACCGCCTTTGAGCTAAAACCCTGAACCTTTCAATAGGTCACATAGGGGCTATGGCCTAGTAATAGGGGCCTGTGTAGAATTTTTCAACAAAACGCCTGGAACGTTTCAGCCACAAGACCGCTTCTGTCAGGGAATTGTCAAGGTGACACAAAGGTCAGAGGTTTAGCTGGGCTGACCCCCAGTGTTGCCCATGAGGAGTGATTTAATAGTGCCAAGTCTACGGCATTTTCAGAGCGGGGGTGCGGAGGGGTCATTGTGACTCAGTAAATGCACTTGCCATGGCTACTGCCAGTTGCAGTAAAACTTTCGGGGCCAAAGTTGCTTCGGTTTTACAATGCATCCACAGGGAGGCTCCGTGCATTGCGATAGTCTGACAATGCGTCCGTGGAGAGGCTCCACGCATTGCGAGACTATTACGCCCGCACTTGTATAGATTATTTTGTTTTTAAAGAAAAGGAAACCAAAGTCAGTTTGGCTCTGGAGAAGAAAGCTGTGACAAAAAAAGTATCCATGTAGGTTATCACGGCTCGCTTCATGATGATTGCTCTTCAGAGCTGTTCTTGCGGGATAGCCTCCCACGTCGAAGGCCTCCAACGTGGGCGGCGAAACGTCACGAGGGAGAGCGCCCGACACGGCTATCCCGAAAGAGCAGCTCTTGAGGGCAATTCTCACACATCCAGCCGTGACAAACCTACAGCGTGACCTCAGGCAACACCCTCCAACGCAGCAACATCAACCAATCAACCTATTCCAGGCTCGTTGAGGGAAGCTTTACATGCTCTGGTAAACACTGCCTTTTTGTTGCTTTTTCCGAAGGGTCAGCACGGGAATAATTCTAAATCGAGATTGTTTAAACGGAAAATCGTTGCGCGCACAGTTGCAGGTTACAGCAGGAATGACGTTCACAACACATTACGCCGCTCGCCTCAGGTGTATTTAACAAACGTGTTATTCACAATTTAACTCGGAATGCCCGAATGCGGCCGAACGCCTAAACACGAGAATTCCTGGAAATCGCGCAATGGAATTTCGTTTCCTACATGGATACGGTTCACACGTGCCATTGTAGGTCAGTGGTTAGCGCGCTGGGCCACAAACCTGGCGACCCGAGTTAGAATCCCGCTCACGGTCAACACCAGTGATAATTTTCTGAACCGGTCCTGGGCCTCCCCTAGGTCGACTCAGCCGCAAATACCTAGTGCGGTGTGTAAACATTTAGACACAGGGCACCGGGGGCAATTTGGTCCGTGGGCCGATTAACCTTGTCAAAAACTTCAGTTTCGTGTAATTCTGCGGTTTTTTTTCCGTAAATAAGTCTCATTTTCTGTTTTTCTGAAGCTTGCAGTGCTTTAAGTGGCAGGACACCCCACCTACCGTTAGTAAGGCCGCCTGCTGAGTTGATTCAAACGCTGGCAGCGGTTTCTGGGAACGACGTTGTGTGTTTAACATGATCTTCCGAACGTCGCTCTCCGCGCTTGATTAAGCACGTGATTGCAGTTCTCACGGGAGGTCCCGTCGCTTACTCCATCATGATTGGAGCGAGATTTAAATGAAAACATGATCGGGGCTGAGCGCGGTTTGGCTCTCGGTCATCCACAGATGCGACGCAGCCTCAGTCGCTGCTCGTTCAATCAGCCATCCCTAGGCTGCAACAGCTTAATCCTGTACTGGGTCGCGGTGAAGCGGACACTATCCCGGCAGACACAGGGCGCAAGGCAGAGCTAAATCCAGGATGTGACGCCAGTCCATCACAGGGCACCGGGTGCAATTTAGTCAGCAGGCCAATTAACCTATACAGCAACATCTATTCGGACTGTGGGAGGAAACCGGAGTACCCGGCGAAAACCCACGCGGGCACGGGGAGAGAACACGCAAACTCCACACAGAAAGGCGGCACCCGAGGCGCGAGATTCGAACCCCGGGGAACCTTCTTTGCTGTGAGGTGGCGGCGCTACTCACCGCTCCGCCACCGTGCCGCCCGCGAAATAATTCGCACGGTGGAAACAAAGACACGCACTTGGGTGGTGCAACTTTTTGTTTCGATTCTCCCGGCGACACAGAGCGGCGCGTCCCACAGCGCGCTGTGGGGACAACTGTGTGCCGAGCGGAGGCTATTGAGCGGCGGGCGGGTGAGTGGAACCCCGCTGGAGCCCCCACAACGTGATCACACGGAATGCCGAATGAGGCTCTGTGAGCCGAGCCACCACCCTCCCCCTAATACGCGGCTCGTCGGAGGCAGCGACTTGGAACGGTCACCGCTGTGAGCCTCCGTGGGTGGCGAGCGCTGGCTCCGATTGGCTGATGATGCTCGCTCGGGCGGTCGGTCGGCGAGTGAGTCGGCTTGTATTCGTGGGAGTCACGGCGGTAAGGATGGCAGTGCGTGTTAGAGACGGGAGTCACAATGTTCGAGATGTCAGTCAGGGCGTTGTGGAAGGGTGTCACAGTGTTGGAGATGGGAGTGAGTGCTATAGACGTCATCCACAGTGTTAGAGATGGGAGTCACAGTATTATACACGGGAGTCAATGTGGAAGATGGGTCAGTTAGTTTGTACTTAAGCTGGAAGGAACCGTTGATCTGTGTTGCTCTTTGTAACAGTTGTCCAGCGGGGAGGGGAAAGCAAGTTAAAACATCTCAGGGCACCGCGGGCAATTTCGGCAGGACAATTAACCTAGGCGGCATGTCTTTGGACTGTGGGAGGTAACCGGAGTACCCGACGAAATCCCACGCAGACACGGGGAGAACACGCCAACTCCACACAGAAAGAACGGTGGCACGGTTCAAGATATTAATCACCGGTGTTGGCCGTGAGCGGGAATCGAACTCGGGTCGCTGGGTTCATCTCTGTCTCCCTCCGTGTTTGTCTTTAAGGAAGTGACGGCTATCTTAGGGGACGCTGGAAGATTTTTGCCGCTCTTAAGATTGCCAGTTTCACGACCTTTCAGTATATTCGAAACAGCCTTAATCATTTAATTTTTGTTGCTTTAGTTTTTTTTTCCTCTGTCGTTGTTGACATGCCGTTCTCTCCGCGGCCCTTGTGCAGCGCTTTGTGACCCTCGGGTGAAAGGCGCTCTCTAAAATGCTATGATTATTATCATTATATGGCGGCACGCTAACCGCTCCCAAACGCACACAAACCACACACTGGCGCGTGCACTCAGCCACTGACGAGGGACCTGTGTGGAATAGCGAGAGAGAGAGAGGGAACAGCGCCCAGAGTGACAGTGGGAAACCCAACACGTGGCTTCGGACTCTCATAATAATTTACGGTGATTGGCAGCTGTCGTCTGTCTCTGGCTCGAGCCGAACACACGAATTGCGCGGATCAGAGCAGCGGACGCGGGAAGCCACGCGCAGCAAGCCTGTGTTGCTCAGCGAGAGTGTGCTTGTTGGCTTTACGTCTCTGTGTGTCTCCGGGTCTCCCTGGGTGGATGTGAATTGATGGGGATGTGTTGACGTACGGGGCGGCACGGTGACGCGGTGAGTAGCGCTGCCGCCTCACAGCAAGAAGGGCCCCCGGGTTCGAATCCCGGCTCGGGTGCCTTTCTGTGTGGAGTTTGCGTGTTCTCCCTGTGTCCGCGTAGGTTTTCGCCGGGCACTCCGGTTTCCTCCCACAGTCCAAAAAACATGCTGCTGCATAGGTTAATTGTCTTGCGGACTAAATTGCCCTCAGTGCCTTGTGATGGACGGGCGTCCCATCATGGGTATAGCACTGCCTTGCACCCGTGTCTGCTTATCCCACCCCACCGAACAACGGTTAAAAAGCGCTACATAGCTCAACGGCTCTTTCCAGCTCAAATGTATGTCTTTAAATCCCGACTGACGTGTGTTTATATGAGTGTGTTTATGTAGGTGCTACTCTCTAACAGCACTTGGCCCTACAGTCCGTTAAGACTATACGGGGTGTCTTTGTTACAGCCAGCTGTGCACCAAGCCAGGTGGATGAGCGGGAGAGCGAGCGACCCGCAATCGAAAGGCTACGAGTTCGAATCCACGCTGGGTTTTGACTTATGAATCACCCAACGGGGAGTCTATAAAATAGGTACCACTCTGCCCAAAAGTCACCTGTGGTTGTCATATCATTCATTCATTCATTTTCAGAAACCGCTTAATCCTACACAGGGTCGCGGTGAGCCGGAGCCTATCCCGGCAGACACAGGGCGCAAGGCAGGGGAACACCAAGGATGGGACGCCAGTCCATCGCAGGACGCCTGGGGAAATTTAGTCAGTACGCCAATTAACCTGGCAGCATGTCTTTGGACGGTGGGAGGAAACCGGAGTGCCCGGCGAAAACCCACGCGGACACGGGGAGAACATGCAAACTCCACACAGAAAGGCACCCCGAGCCGAGATTCGAACCCGGGACCTTCTTGCTGTGAGGCGGAAGCGCTACCCACTACGCCACCGTGCCGCCCATTGGTTGTCATATAATAATAATAATAATAGCATTTATAAAGCGCCTTGCACCCGAGGGTCACAAAGCGCTGCACAGGGCTGCGAAGAGAATGGCACGCCAACTACGACAGAGAACGGAAAAGCCGCAACATTTTAAATTTTTTAACGGTTTTTTTTAAAATCTGAGCTGTGGAGAGATCGACATGTCAACAACATCAAGACATATGGGGTGCGTCGCCCCTGGTAGAGGAATGTAACATTCCCATCACCGCAAACAGGAGACGAGCAACCACCTCTTTGTGACACGTGGAGCAAGACACCACTGAGACTCAGCTTCATAATAATAATCTATTGTTGTAACGCGCGCATATTCTCCGGGCGCGTTGCACCGGTTGATTTGGAGGCGCGGAGCCCTGCTCAGTCGGTTTGTTGTTTTCAGTCATTTACTATCAGTAATGACATTGTACTGATGTCGGTTTGCACGGCTCGATTCGTGATGGTTGCTCTTCGGAGCTGTTCTTTCGGCATAGCCGTGTCAAGCGATCTCCCTCGCGACGTTTCGCATCCCACGTTAGAAACATTGTCAGTCTTTCAACCTGGGAGGCGCAACGATAAACATCTATCTACCTATCTAACGTTGTTAATTGCCCGTGTCAGCTCGTAGAAATGATAAAAGCACAGTAGAAACTCGATTATCCGTCACTCGTTTAACCGTCAGTGTCTGTTAACCGCCAGGGCCATCGGAAAATACGTACGCTGTAGCTGCGCCGCATGTGGAGCCCAGCGCGGCTGCTGATCGTCCTCTTTCAAGAGGGACAACTGATCACCCACAAACAGAAAGTCACTCGGCCATCCTTAGAGACGTCACAGGCTCTTTAACATCCACTTTAATGCACCTACTCCGTTATCCGTCTATTCGAGTATCCGTCACGGCCGCGGTCCCGACCCCTGACGGATAATCGAGTTACTATTGTACAGCCTCCGGTGACTCCACCGCTGGATACCGCGCGCGCCGGGCCATACCGGTGCCCACGACCAGGGGAGGGGTGTTGAACTGTGGAAGCCGGGTTCACGGCGCGGCGTGTGAACCGCCGCTTCCACTGATGCGCTTGCGTGCGTGGGCGCGTTTTGTATGTTTACCCGCGGAGCGGTGTGGGGCCCCCTCGCTCCTCGCTATGTGTGGCCTTCCCTTCTGTGTCACCAATTATCCGGCTCTCTGTCTGTCTCGTAAGGCCCCTAATTCAGCGGAGGCGGTATTTAGCACACACACACACGTACACAGTGAGCGGACTCACACTCACGCGCACACAATGTTTAGGTATTTACCATGGCACAGTGGGGAGTCTGTTTTCAAGAAACTTAGAGGCAATTCACGGCAGACGTTGGTTTGTATTTCTGCTAAGTGAGTTTTTTTTCTAAACGCTGAAGCAACCTGAAGGATTTATGAGAAGGTTATAATTGTCATCCGTACATCCGTGCAGGGTCACTCTGAAGCGGTAACATCTGCGCCTCACAGAAAGAAGGGGTCCTACCAGAGACGGTTCGACTCCCGCCTCAGGCGTCTTTCTGCGTGGAGTTTTGCGTGTGTTTCCTCCGGGTTCTCCGGTTTCCTCCCACAACTAAAAAAGAACCACATTAATTAATTAGCAAATACTATGATAAGAAAATAACGCAGTGTCTGGCCGGTTGGCACTTTCTGACCGCGTGGCTTCCTCCCCCCCACCTCTCTGTGGTTTCCAGCAGTGCCTTGGGCCAGACCTCTTGGTGAAAGGCACTAGTCTATAAATGTAATTGATTATTACAGTTATTAAACGCGATCACTGCACAGTAAGTATAACAGTTGAGGTCTCTGCACAGCTGCTTATGCTAAGCACAGTTTGCCTTCAGAAAAAATCTAAAAATAAACATTATGTTATTATTAGAATGAATATTTTCATTCGTTAAAAACCCACGCAGCGATTACAAGAGGACAAACAAACGCTGATGCAACATCAAGAAGTACAGAAGTTTACATTTGGGAAATGGTCACAGTATCGCACTTGTGTCGGGTTAAATAAATGGCCTTTTGATCATTCACTTCGGGATAATTAGCCGAGTAATGTTAGGCTGTCTGTTGTATAATTGGCAATAAACAGTCTAAATGCCGTCCCGTTAATTCGCCTCCTGAATCCTTGCTTCTCAAACTGGGTCTCTTTTCCCAAATCCTTAAAAGTTCCATAAAAAAATGTAAAACTCTATCGCTTATCTGTTACACATGCAACAGTTGCTGTTTGTTGCTGGCCCCCCTGTCGTTTTGAGGCTGTTAGGCCTGTCTGTGCTCAGCGACTGGCATTAGCGTATAAATATTCTCACGTGGAAACCCGTAATAAAACGTGAATTTAACGGCAAGGCAATAAAAACCCGGGGAACTATAAACACAGAGAAGAGAACATGCGTAAATAGGTCACCAGGAGCCTTATACGCTGTGTGAGTTTAGCCATCGTGTTGATTTATTTGTGCTGAGTGTCAAACAAAAGGCCCTGGAAAGATAGCCCAGGAGCTCACGGTTTAACGGCATTGCTGCACTCCATCCATCCATGGCCAGAAAACCCACGCGGACACGGGGAGAGAACATGCAAACTCCACGCAGAAAGGCAACCGAGCCGAGATTTGAACCCGGGACCTTCTTGCTGTGAGGCGGCAGCGCTACTCGCCGCGCCACCGTGCCGCCCCATTGCTGCACTCGTGAAGTGACTGTCAAGAAAAGGGCCAAGTTGCAGTCCTGAAATGTCTCACTCACGCCACTGCGGCTGGAACAAACCTACACTAGAGGGAGCTATAGAGAGCCGCTATTGAGAGGACGTTAGAAACGTGAGCCAGCGTTACAAATAGGAACCACTGTTAGAGACAGAAGCCAGTGTTAGAGACACGAGCACGTGTTGTATCGCAATTATCCCGCTTCCAGAGCTCGCGATCTCACTTGGTATTTTCTGCTGCAATAACAAACACCTATCTATCTCTATATCTGCTTGCCGTGAGAATGTCATGGGGATAGAAGCGTTCACGTCGCGATCCCTGTCAGGTAATACGTTGGTATTGCCTGCGAATTCTACCAAACACTTCGAGGCCGAGCTGAAGGACAACGATGTCCAGACGCTGACCATAGTGCTTCGAAGAATCGCAAAGAAGAAGATCTCAACGTGACCCTGCTAGGGCGGTGACGGCAGTACACCTCAGACAAGTAACACGATGATGGTGGTGGCGGTGGCGGTTGTTATGGGGGCCGTCTCGGTGCGTGTCGCAACAGCCACGGTCGCGGCGACTGAAACCTCGCGTATTCTCTTAAACAGTCGCGAAATTCGATACGGCTCCCCGCTGCCGGTGATGAGCTCAGCATCGTAAACCCCACCACCGCTTGTCTCGCGGACGAGTGAGTTAATCCGCTTGGCCCCATGGCGGTGGCGTGCAGAGAGGGGGGCGGAGCGGGTGACGGCCCCGGGCATCCATTTCAGAGGGGGCATCCAATCAAAGAGTGACATTAAAGAGTCCCACAAGCTGGTGTGAATGTGGATCCGTGTTTTAATAAGCGAGACCAGAGTAGAGAACCTGTTACGGGGAAATAGTGTGCGTAATGCCGATTAACTCTTTCAGTGCCCTGTCGACGCCGATCGACATTATTTTTCATCATCCACTTTGCCCTGTCGACGACCGTCGACACGTTATAGTACTGAATGATAGTTCCCGAAGTTGTCTTCCTTTCTCACATTTCTCAGTACTGGGCCCTATTCTTGAGTCTTGGGGGCATACAATCAAGGAGTCGGAGTTGGCCCCGGGCATCACCAAACCTCTGCACGCCACTGCCCCATTGCCATCAAAGAGTCCACGACACTTTACCCAACGACGGAGGGCCTTCACACGGCGCGGGATCGAGTGACGAGAATCGCCGTGTCGCCGCTAGCAGGGAGGCAGCCCACGGTGATGTAAACGGCGAGACACGGTGGCGTAACCGTGAGCAGCGCTGCTGCCTCACAGCAATGAAACCCCTGGGTTTGATTCCCGGCTCGGGTGCCTTTCTCTGTGGAGTTTTGTGTGTTCTCCACGTGTCCGCGTGGGGTTTCGCTGGGTGCTCCTGTTTCCGACCCAGAGTCCAAGAACATTCTGACCAGGTTAATCGTCCTGCTGACTAAATTGACCCCCCCCACCGTGCTCTGAGAGAGTGTAAGTCGATGGCGCGTCCCCGTAGGACAACTGTTAAAAAGAGCTGCAAAGCTCAGCGGTTCGATTCATTAATTCATTGTCACAAGCCGCTTAATCTTGTACAGGGTTGCGGTGAGCCGGAGCCTATCCCGGCAGCATGGGACGCCAGTCCATCACAGGGCACCGGGGGCGATTTAGTCCGCAGGTCAATTACCTATGCAGCAGTATGTCTTTGGGCTGAGGGAAAAAACGGGAGTTGCCGGCGAAACCCCACGAGGACACGGGGAGAGAAAATGCAAACTCCACACAGAAACGCACGCGGGCCAGGATACGAAACCCGGGGAACCTTCTTGCTGCGAGGCTGCAGCCGCTGCTCACCGCTACGCCACGACCGTGCCGCCCCCCAGCTCAGCGATTCCATTCCGGCTCAAAAACAAAGTGACTGACTTCTGAGCGATGAGCGTCCTCGCTCGTGGCTTCGTGGCGAGAGGAGTCGGTGCGCGTTGTCAAAGCAAACGCGCGGCCCGTGCCGGATGATGTTTCACATCGCTCGACCATCGATGGAGAGATGGGCGCAGTTACGCAACGGGGATCTTCTTCCGCGCCCGGATCATGTTGACGGAGAGCGACTGTAAATGTTGCGTTAAGGCGCTCGGTTCGGTCACGCGATGATTATAGCGATAATGTGCGACTTATAACGCGCGGGGCGGCACCGGTGGCGCGGTGAATAGCGCTGCCGCCTCACGGGTTCGAATCCCCGGCTCGGGTGTCTTTGTGTGTGACGTTTGCATGTTCTCCCCGTGTCCGCGTAGGCTTTGGCCGGGCACTCCGGTTTCCTGCCACACAGTCTAAATACATGCTGTTGCCTAGGTTAATGGGCCTGCTGGCTAAATTTGCCCCCGGTGACCCGTGATGGACTGGTGTCCCTTCTTGGGCACAGCCCAGCCTTGTGCCCATACATGAAACACGCACAAACTGCACAGAGAGAAAAACGGAACCGGGAGGGTCTAGCTGTGAGGCGCGTAGTGTCACCATTGCACCAGCGTGCCACGAGCACGCGAGTTGTATCGCCGTGATCAAGCCCCTCCTGTGCCTATGAATCGGGAATCGAGGCATGATATGTCCCGCGGGCCCGAGTTTGAGTGATCACAGTCGCAAACCCATCGGGGAGTTTTAATTCCGCACACGTGGCGTCGTTACGAATCCACTTCTGCCGCCGCCACGAGCTGTGCGGAAGCGGTTTGTGGCTGTGGAAGATCGAAGGCCCGTCACCCCGCGCGGAAGATCGAAGCCAGGGACACGCGTGGAACATGCAACGACGCAACATTATGTTCTAGTAGTTGTACTCACGTAGGTTTGTCGCGGCCGGATGCTGTGATGAGAATTTGCTCTCAAAAGCTGTTCTTTCGGGATAGCCGTGTCGAGTGTTGCGTCTCTCTCCTTTGCGACGGTTCGTTTCCCAAGTTGGAGGCAGGAATGCAGGATGGTACCGCCAGTGTGGGAGGCGATACGCGCGCGATGGACTGGCGTCCCATCACAGGGTATAACCCTGCCGTGCGCCCTGTGTCTGCCGGGATAGGCTCCGGCTCACCGCGACCCTGTACTGGATTAAGCGGTTACTGACAATGGATGGATGGTTTTGAATTGGTGGCACGGGGAGGGAGGTGATGACCTTCTTCTGGCCTTCGCTGTTACCTGACAATCAATGTCACAACTACGGCGACCGAACGTCACTCATCGACCTCCCGCTCAAAACATTCATTAAAATCATTCCACAGTATTCCCTCGAAACACTTACAATAACAGAAAACGGTGTTTTCATCAGAGACACATCTCGCGAAACTACACGGGGAGGCAGGAGAATTCTGATATTTTTTAATTGCACTCTACGTGGATTTGAAAAAAAAAAAACGCACATTTCGCGATTTTTTTTTCTTTCTCGGGTAAATAACAAGAAAATTGCGATTCTCGGTGTCCCAAGAGTGATGGTGGGGTGGAGGGAAGGGGGGAGGATCACCTCCACGCTCTCCGCCTATCCGACTCCACCGCTGGCTTTAATCAGTCGGCACAAATCCCAAAACGACAACGAAGGAGAAGTCGAGGTGGCTGCAGCGCGGCGTCAGCCCTCCACTGACAGCCGCCAGCGGGCTTCGCGGAGGGTCAGGGTTCGAACCCCACATAGGGTTGCCACCTGTCCTGCGTTTCTGTCCACGCATCGTCCTCTTTTTATTTTAACGAGGCAGCTGTCCCGGCACATCGGTACGTCTCCACGGAACACGTCGTTCACTTGGAGTCCGGGGATTTTTTGTCTCTCTCTCTCGCTCTGTTTGGCTCCAGGATATGTTCCGGTTTTGTTAGTGTGTCCGAGGCGACAACGCCATCCCCACAGCGAGAGGAGCGAGAGAGAGTCGCTGTGTGTGGCGAGGACCCTCCTGAACCCCATTAATTGTGCCCCCCAGCTCCATAGTGTCGCCCCCCCTCTCTCTGGGGAGCGTGTGTGGCAGGGGGGGAAGGCAGGGGGGCACCGCGCGGCCATGACAGTGTCAACAAACACGCAGTTTTATCAATCAGCATGTCACGCAGCCGCTCCTCCAAAGGCCGTCGCCTTACGACAAGAAGATGCCCGTGTTCTATTCCCGACTCGTCTGCCTTTCTGTGTGGAGTTCGCACGTTCTCTCCAGGTGTCCGTGTGGGTTTTCGCCGGGTACTCCGATTTCCTCCCACAGTCCAAAGACATGCTGCTTAGGTGAATTGTCCTGCTGACTAAATTTCCGCCGGTGCTCTGAGATGAATGTAACTTGCTTACCCCTCCCCGATGGACAGCTGTTAAAAATATTTGCATAGCTCAACGGTTCCTTCCAGCTTGAATATGGATCGACCTGGATAAACGCTCGACACCGCTATCCCGAAAGAACAGCAGTTGAGAGCATATTATTGAATACTACTAAAGTGTTGATGCGGTCAAGAAACTCCAAGTAAATATGATTAGACCTTAGCTTTCTTTCAAATTATTGACAAACACTACTCATCTTTCACTAAACGACAATAATAACAACGTTAGGTATCGGTTCAAAAGGCAGCAATAATCCTGTGCTTCCGGAAAGTATTATATTTGTTTTTGCTTTACAGAATGTCAGTGTATTTTATTAAACAGTAAACTGTGGGTTTTTAGCAGTGGTCATTTTGCTAAGTTAGAGACAGGAATATTACATCTCCTGCGCAGGGCAAAACGCATTTAATATATGGGGACATCAAAGCAGTGCTTCTAAAACAAAGGTTAGCACAACATTGCATGTAAAGTTAGCTATCTGAATTATTAGCTTCCATTATCGGTGCTCTAAATCGAAAGGAAATTGCAGCTTCAACATAAACACAAGGCGAAACCACTGCGTAGGCTGTGTAGTAGTGGGGAGCGGCGGCGCCGCGGTTAGCACACTGCGCTTTGAACCCAAACACACCCGGGTTCGATTCCCGCTCACGGTCAAGACCAGAGATGTTCATCTCTGGTCTTGTCGAGTCGAGATGACAAAGGCTACTAGCGATGAACGCCACCTCCTTCATGGACGTCCATCCCCGGCCCAACGACTGACGTCAAGAAGAAGCTTCCTCAGCCATGTGCAGCCCCTAACAATATCTCGAGGGGAAACCAGACTCCAGCTCTGGACAGAAAAGCTTGAGAGTGACCCTCCTCCAACTGGCATGGGAATCCCACCTGCTGAAGACTTCCCTCCTGGCTCAGATGCACCGTGGATTCAGTGGAAGACACTCAACCGCCTGAGAACTAGAACGGGACGACCAAAAGATGCTTTGGTCAGATGGGGCTACAAGACCGGCCCAACCACCTGTGAATGTGGAGAAGCAGACCATACTATGGAACACTGCCTTGTCTGTGCTCTACTACCGAACCTCTGCAGCTCAAAAGACCTTGCGGAGTTCAATGAAAATGCAAGGGGCTGTGTAAGGAAATGGGAAACTGTAGTTTAACCATCGCGCTTCAAATCATCGCAAAGAAGAAGAAGGTCGACACGGCACACGAGGAGGTGGGTGACCAGCACGACTCCCGGCCGCCTTTGTCTCCCTAGTGGCGATGTTTACACACTGCACCAGGTACTCATTTGAGGCTGAGTCGACCAAGGGCAGACCCAGGACCGGTTCAGGTAATCGTCATTTGTGTTGGCCGTGAGCGGGATTCGAACTCGGGTAGCCCCGCGCGCTAACCACTGAGCTACCGCTCCCCACCTGGGAGCAGAGTTAATGGACACACACCCACTCGCTGAACCACTCACTCACTCACCTGCTCAATTACTCACCCATTCACTCACTCACCCACTCACTCACTGGGGAGCAGAGTTAATGGGCGCGAGTCAGCAATACGGGACATGGTTTGTATTTGTCCACAAGGACATTTGTTATCGGGGCGGCACGGTGACGCAGTGAGTAGCGCTGCCGCCTCACAGCAAAACTCCCCGGGTTCGAATCCCGGCTCGGGTGCCTTTCTGTGTGGAGTTTGCACGTTCTCCCCGTGTCTGCGTGGGTTTTCGCCGGGCACTCCGGTTTTTTCCCACAGTCCAAACACATGCTGCTGCATAGGTTAATTGACCTGCTGACTAAAATTGCCCCCGGTGCCCTGCGATGGACTGGGAGTGCCATCCTGGGCATAGCCGTGCCTTGCGCCCTGTCTTTGCCGGTATAGGCTCCGGTTCACCGCAACCCTATGCAGGATTAAGCGGTTTCTGACAGTGAGATGAGATGAGGACTTTATCCATCCATCCATTTTCAGAAACCGCTTAATCCTGCACAGGGACGCGGTGAGCCGGAGCCCATCCCGGCAGACACAGGGCGCACGGACAGGGGAACACCGAGATGAGAACTAATATATATCTAACCAGAAGGCAATGCAACGAACTGAACTACGTTCCGGCTAACCCCGAGTGAGGAATCGCCGAGCGAGCTGGCTCGCCGCCCGCGCCCGGCCCGTGTTGTGGGGGCCGTATAGCTTTCCGGCGATCGGCTTGTGAGCGCGTTTCCCAATCAGCGCCGCTGTTCCGGAACCGAGTCAAGATTGCGGCTAGCGTGACACGTGATCCAAGACGAGCACGAGCGGTCCGGCCCACGTGCTCGTTTTCCAAATAAGCTACCTCGTTAGCGGGTGTCTTAATTGCGAGGTTCACGTTTCCCCCCTCAGGAAATTAAATGGTCGCTTTTTGGAGGTTTTTTCTTCCCGCTTTTCCTTCCCACTCCCCACCCACCACCCCAGGTCTCGTTCTTCCAACCGGTGGGAAAGTTCGGCGGGAAAATGTTTCGATCGCAGCGGCGCGGGTAAAACTTCAGCGTGCTGACGCAGAGCCGGGGCTCGCAGGACGCGGCCGTGAAACGAAACAGTCACCCTTCTTCTTCAGAAGAACTTTTTTTTCCCCCCAAAAAACATTTCATCGCCTGTTCGCGAGAGCTCCCCCCGCGGAAGCAGATTTATTCCGCGTCGGGTTATTTTCTCAAGATACGCGGCGCGAAGCCTCGCCTCGAGTCGCTCTCGCGTTACCCTCCGATAAACCGCTCAGCATCGTGTTTCGAGTTTTCGAACTCCCCTTATAACGTACGCGCGCGATATCACACGTGTTATTCCGCGTTACGGCACCGCGCGCGCCGCGTGTTTAAAATCTCCGAACGCTGAAACGTAATCTTCAGAGATTTAACAAAAAAAACAAACCCCACTCGCTCAAAAAAACAGGGATCTGGCACTCGTCAGACAGCGAATAATTTCGTTTAAATAAAAGCTTGTCGCGCCGTGTTCAATGTCAACTAGTCAGCGGCCAGGCTCCGAGGCTCGGCGAGCGAGCGAAGTCTTTAAAGTGTTTTTGCGCCGTTGGCTGCCCCGTGATGTTAGCGCTGCCCTTAAGGCGGCCGTGAGGTTCTGGATGCCCCTAGTGAGAGCTGCTGCCCCCGCTCCACAAACCTCATCGAGATCGGAACACGTGTTATTGCCAGAAAGGGTTACAGCTTTGCTGCTTTTTTCAAGCGGCTAATCGACTTTGTCTAAGACCGTTCGTGTGACCAAACCTCGTATAACTAACCCCGTCTAACCAACCCCCGTCTAATTAACATAACGGTGTAATGCTGAAGTTGTAAATGATTGGCACGTTTCGTTCACGTGTCGGGTTCAGGCGGGTTTACGACACATTATTTTCACGTCTTCTTTTTCCTTGCGATTCTTCGAAGCTTCTGGACATCGTTGTCTTTCAGCTCGGCTTCGAAGTGCTTGGTAGAATTCGCAGGTAATACCAAGTATTACTTGACAGGGATCGCGACGTGAGCGCTTCTACCTAGACCCCGATTTTTACGTGACCCAACTCATAAAAAGAGCTATCCCAAGTAAAAAGAAAAAAAAAACCTCGTCTTAAGCAGCCCCATGTAACCACCCCAACCCTATAGAAGCAGCCCTATGTAACGAACATCCGCTGTGGCCGTGACGCGGAGGCCAACGCAGCGTGAGACAAATAACCGGATGAAATTTGCCGCCGCAGCTCTTAGATCCGCTGCTCTGGCCGGGTGACTTTTTGTTTTATCATCTCCGCTTGAAAAAAAAAAAAAATCTCCTTTTTATTAGCATGATGGAAAAATTGGTCCCCACCCCCCCGCCCCCGCAATAATCTCGCGACCTTGACTGAAGCAGATGGTCTTTATTTCCTCCCCGCGTCCCGCTTTTGTTTGCGAACAACGCGCTGTTCTCTGTTGCGCGTCTTTGCCCGTCGACCTGGGCTCACGAGCGCCAATTCCATTTTTTTCAAATTCCACTTCTGTTCCTTAAAGTGCGCACCGCTTGGCCTCCTGCCCCCCGCTTCCACCGCCTCCGAGTCCAGCTGTGGGGGGGGCACGGTGCGGGAAGTGGGGGACCATTCTCCAGCCTGGACACATCGCCAGTGACGCACCCCCGCGTCAGCCTTCGTTAACCTTCATCACCGCGAAACACGTACGATTGGAAAAGCGCGCGTTTCAATACCGCTTTTTGTTGTTCGTTTTCACAAGGGTGCAGACTATTGAGGTTGTGGGGGGGTTTTTTTGGTTTGAAGCTGATAAAATTGTAATGAATTGATGGACTGGCGTCGCATCCTGGGTATAGCCTTGCCTTGCACGGTGAGCCGGGATAGGCTCCGGCTCACCGCGACACTGTATAGGATTAGTGCCCGGCGAAAACCCACGCGGACACGGGGAGAGAACATGCAAACTCCACACAGAAAGGCACACGAGCCGAGATTTGAACCCGGGGCTTTCTTGCTGTGAGGCGGCAGCGCTACTCACCGCTACGCCAACATGCTTTATAAATTATATTTATCATTATTATTACGCGACCTTGTCAGGAATGTGAACTAATGGCTGTTGTCGTATCGGGAGGGCAATCTGGGCTTCTGTCAATCAGACCTGTCAATCAGAGCTCCACTAACAACGCACGCGTGGCATTTATCTGCATGCGGGCTGCTGCTGGGTTCTCAAGGACCGTTATAATAATAATAATAATAGCATTTTATATAGTGCCTTTCACCCCAGGGTCACAAAGCGCTGCACGAGGGCCGCGAAGAGAACGGCATGTCAGCAACGAAAGAAAAAAAACAACCAATAAAAACCAAAGCAACAAAAAATAAATGATTAAGGCTGCTTCGAATATACTGAAAGGTCGTGAAACTGGCAATCTTAAGAGCGGCATGGAAACGCGCGGTCGGGAGACGTCACCAGACACGCCGAGGATCCTCGTGGGGCCACCGCTCCCACCCATCATTCACCTGCTGCTGCTATTCCAGTTGGATGTGACCTGAACAAATCGGGGCTCCGAATTGGACACCGGCAGTAACTTCGCCGGTGAAGAATCAGTGTGACTCGTAGCAGCTGCTGTGGCTGACACGTTCAATTATAATTTATAAAAATAGCATTTTATATAGCGCCTTTCATCCGAGGGTCACAAAGCGCTGCACAAGGGCCGCAAAGAGAACGGTATGTCAACAACGACAGAAAAAAAACAATTAATAAAAACCAAAGCATCAAAAAATTAATGATTAAGGCTGCTTCGAATATACTGAAAGGTCGTGAAACTGGCAATCTTAAGAGCGGCAAAAATCTGCCAGCGTCCCCTAAGATGGTCGTCACTTCCTTAAAGACAAACACGGAGGGACACACGGAGGGAGGGTGAGCGACAGGGGGAGACACATGGTGAGACTGCCACACCAGTTTACATTCAATTCGTTCGTTGGCAGAAACCGCTTAATACCTGGACAGGGTTGCGGTGAGCCGGAGCCTATCCTAGCAGACACAAGGCGCAAGTCAGGGCTATACCCAGAATGGGACGCCAGTCAATCACAGGGCACCGGGGGAAATTTAGTGAGTAGGCCAATTAACCTATGCAGTACCATGTGCTTGGACAGCGTGAGGAAACCGACGTACCCGGCGAATACCCACGCGGACACGGGGAGAGAACATGCAAACTGCACGACAGAACGGCGACACCCGAGCCGGGAATCGAACCCGAGCCGGGAATCGAACCCGGTCCCTTCTTGCTGTGAGGCAGCAGCGCTACCCACCGCACCATCGTTCCGCCCCAAACCTCTTTCACCACATACTTTATAATTGTCATTTGTCCTGCAATCGGTCGTTATCGTCGACCACCTGGCGCGTTACCCTCGCAGCGACTGGTTCCTGCCGGGGCCCCATTCGCCCTCCTCTCGGAACGCTCCATCAAATATCCCGTAACGAGAATGGCGAGGAATGGGGGGTAGTGTGTGTGTGGGGGGTGGAAGGAAGGTGGTCAGCGAAATCTCCACTTGTAGCACTCGACCACCTATTACGGGCAAGGCGATACCGGGCCGTGTCTGCGGCGCCGCCAAGTTATTGGCCTGAGCCGAGTGCCCGCCGATGGCCCCCGGATTCGGTTTCAGACAAATGCGCCTTTTAATTAGACGAGAGCCACCCGCTGAGGCGAGGCCGGTTGCCGCGAAGGGTCCCGGGTAGAAAATGGGCGGTTTTCTGAACCGGTCCTCGGCCTCCCCTAGGTCGACTCAGCCTCGAATGAGTACCTAGTGGGGTTGTGTAAACATCGCCACAAGGGAGACAAAGGCGGTCGGGCGTGGTGCTGGTCACGGGGGAACTTTGTCTTTGGTTACGGCTGATAAATTACAACGAACCTGCTCTTGGGCCAAACAAAGGCCGCGCTTGATTTGTTTCAACGCGTATCGTTGCGCGGAAGGAGGCCACAGAGGCGCCAAAGCGGCCGGCGACGAACGGCGCTGTGGAACGCGCGGCGCGGTTCGGAGTTGACACGTTTCTTGAATTACGCGCGCTGATTGTAACAGCATGCTCCGCCGGACAGGGCGAGGGAATTGAAAAGTGGAGCCGTTTTGAGGGATGAAGTTGAAGGAGGATGGAGGTGACCCACAAGATGGTCCAGATGTCTTGTGACCTCGCCCTCCCCCCACCCCGTTTAATTGACCCCTAACATTTGTTTTTTCCTTCGCGCATTAAGTTCTGGTTTACATTGACCCTCGCTCATTTATCGCAGATTGGTAAAGCTTGCGTCTGTAATAATAATCATAAGAATATCAATTCATGTAGCGCCTTTCATCCGAGGGTCACAAAGCGCTGCACAAGGGCCGCGAAGAGGACGGCATGTCAACAACGAAAGAAAAAAACAACCAATAAAAACCAAAGCAACAGAAAATAAATGATTAAGGCTGCTTCGAATATACTGAAAGGTCGTGACGCCTAGCATTTGTTTTTCCCTTTGCGCATTAAGGTCTGGTTTACATGACCCTCGCTTATTTATCGCAGATTGATACATTTGCGTCTGTAAATGTGTCATTGCGTACATTTCATTAGACACGCATTGGTGTACAAAAATAGTACGCTTTTGAGAATTAAACGGGGGTCACAAAACATCTGCCCCCCCCAGTAGAGTACGGTGAGAGGGTGAGGCACCCAGGTGGTAAGCCCGCGTCAACATTTTGCCACACGCTGCGTCCTATATATAATAATGTTATCGGTCAATCAATTATAATTGTTTTGTTGTGGGAGGAAACCGGAGGACCCGGAGGAAACAGGGGGAGAGAGAACACACAAACTCCACGCAGAAAGGCGCTCGAGGCCGGGATCGAACCGTCTCAGGCAGGGCTTTCTCTCTGTGAGGCGCAGATGTTACCACTGAGCCGCCCTGCCGCCCAGTTCACGGGACACTAAAACCATAGTAGTAGCGATAGGAGAGAGATAAGGACGTGACCCTGGTGAGCGAGTGCCGGGAGTGAACCGGTGAGTGCTGAATCGTAAATCAGCCTGACCGCTTTACTGCTACACGTAGGTAATAGGAGAGCCAGTTAAATTGCACTAAAATCCCAACACATTCGTCAGTAAGACTGCCCCTAAAGATTAGGATATACGACGGGTGACATTCGGGGCATATTATAGAGACCATCCCTCTGCCGTAAATAATAATTTCACATTTTTCAGCACCTTCTTGGGTGCCTTTCTGTGTGGAGTTTGCATATTCTCCCCGTGTCCGCCTGGGTTTTTTGCCAGGGTACGCCGTTTTCCTCCCACAGTCCAAAGACATGCTGCTGCATAGGTTGATTGGCTTGTGGACTAAATTGCCCCCGGTGCCCTGTGATGGACTGGCGTCCCATCCTGGGTGTACCCCTGCCTTGTGTCCTGTACAGAATTAGGCGGTTTCTGACAATGGATGGATGGATAAACCTCGTAGCCGAATGTGAAGGTCGCTCTATCAATGCTATTATTATTATTATATCTGTTGTGAACGCTGTGAAGCTGTTTGGGACACACAGGCCCCGATGTTTTGGTTCCGATTTTTTTTTGTTTTCTTCGATTCTGTCCGAATTGAAAAACAAAGTGACGTTCCTCCGTCGGCTGTTACATAAGTGGACGTATTAATATTCCCCCACGTTGCGTGTCATGTGTTTTCATCCGACTGTCCGCACTGATTTTAAGCACTCGCTCCGAGCTCGCTGTGAAATGTTTTAAGACAGACTTTATGAAGAGTGACATATTCAGGCCATAAACCCCAGAAGAAATCTTCAGTCGGCGCATTTCGCAAATGGATTCCGCAGCTGTGTCTTCGGTTTTGCCTGAACATTCTCAGATGGTATGAAATATTTGAGAGCTTACGTCTCAGGATACGTTCGAAAAAATAAGATTTAGTTGTAAACATAATACCGGGGCAGTGTTCGCGTGATGAATTACAACATTGTTCTAAGGTTACTCTGGTTAAACACGTGCTGCGTGACCGACGGGACGACCACCGCGGAGATGGAGCGATGATGAGATCGGTTTCCCGCGCAGGAGAGACGGAGGAGAGACGGAGTGGGAGGCGGAACGTCGCCAAGGGGAGATGAGGAACGAACGAGAGAGGAGGAACGCTCGACACGGATATCCTAATGTCGTCTGGCGTGGGGATCAGTCAGTCAGTCTGTATTTAAACGGGATGGAACCGTCGAGCTACGTAGCTCTTTTAACAGTTGTCCAGCGGGTAGGGGTGAGGAAGTTACAACATCTCAGGGCACCGAGGGCGGTTTAGTTAACAGGACAATTAACCTAGGCTGGATTTCTTTAGACTGTAGGAGTAAACAGGAGTAACCGGCGAAAACCCACACGGACACGGGGAGAACGTGCGAACGCCACACAGAAAGGTGGCACCCAATCTGGGAATCGAACCCGTGTGCTTCTTGCTGTGAAGCGGCAGCGCTAGCCACCGCGCCACCGTGCCCCCCTGAGAGATGGAGCGATGAAATCGGTCCTCGTGCAGGAACGAGACGGATCGTGACATCGCACGGCATCGCGGCGGCTCGCGGAGGCCTTCATCCAGCAGTGGACAGACCACGGCTGCTGCCGCCGCTGCTGCTCATGGCACAGACAGAGTTGTTTGCTGGATTGACAGCTGTCAGGGATAGCTTTGCCAGAGTCAGCAGGGAGCGAGCAAGGATACATGGTCCCGTGGTGAGTACGGCTGCCGCCTCACAGCAAAACCAGTCTGGGTTTGATTCCCAGTTCGGGTGCCTTTCTGTGTGGAGTTTGCACGTTCTTACCCCGTGTCCGCTTGGCTTTTCGCCGGGAACTCCGGGATTTCCTCCCACAGTCCAAACACACGCTTTGCCTGAGTTAATTGTCTTGACTAAATATCCCGCGGTTCACTGAGATTTTCTAACCTGCTTACCCCTCCCAGCTGGATAAGTGTTAAAAGGAGCCGCGCAGCTCAACGGCTGCCTTCCGTCTTAAATAAAGGCTGAGTGACATCGTGGCGCGCTCCGGGGTCTTGAGGAGGCTCGACGTGGAGATGCTTGTGAGGCACAACAAGATCCCCCGTGTAGCCTTAACATACTGTAGGGTCAAGTGCCGTTAGCGAGCGGCACCTATGAAGGCCGACGCGACACACGAGGGGGTATGTAGTCAGCACCACGCCCGACCGCCTTTGTCTCCTTAGTGGCGATATTTACACACACCGCACTAGGTACTCATTTGAGGCTGAGTCGACCTAGGGAAGGAGGCCCAGGACCGGTTCGGCAAATTCATCACTGGTGTTGGTGGCCGTGAGCGGGATATGAACTCGGGTGCTACGCCAGGTTTGCGGCCCAGCATAGCGCTAACCGCTGGTGCTTGCGAGGAGCACGCAGGGAGACGCGGCCCTCCGGTCTAATTTCCCACGAGGACAACATCCAGGGGAAGGAATGTTCTGCGAGGAAACCAGAGCAGGGCGCTGGGGATCCACTCTTTGCTCCCCACTGACAGCCGCCCCCCCAAAATTCAACCCCCTACCCAGCCACCCACCCACTCATCGTCAGCTGTCAAACCTATCTTGGATGTTTTGTGTTCTGGTTGATCGCGGCTTTTCACGCCTCCTCCTCCAGTGGCTGTTTTTGTTTGGCATCGTCCCGGCCAGGGCCCGCGCTCCCACTTAGCGGCGTTTGGAGATGGTGTAAAGATTCCTGCTTATCTCCAAGGGCCCCCCCGCCCCCCCGAGGAATTGCTTTGAGGCTGCAACTGATTGACGTTTTGTGAAGGACTGGTGCAGGAAAGCGTTTATAGACGAAATGGTAAAGCGGTTAGGTTTTATCTCAGGATCTGTGCCTTGGCTGGGCGGGGAATTTGTGCGCGTTATAAGTGTATTATTATTATTATTATCTCCTACCCCGGCACAGTGGTCCTGTGAGTAGCGCTGCCGCCTCACAGTAAGAAGCCCCTGGGTTCGATCACCGATTCGGCCCGGTTTCTGTGTGGAGTTGGCACGTTCTCCCCTTGTTTCGTGTACATTTCTACCGGATACTCCGGTTTCCTCTCTCACTTCAAAGACACGCTGCTTCCGAGGTTAATTGGCCTGCTGACTTAATTTCCCCCCGGTGCCCTGCGATGGACTGGCGTCCCATCATGCGTGTAGCCTTGCCTTGCGCCCTGTCTCTGCCGGGATAGGCTCCGGCTCACCATGACCCTGTGCAGGATTAGATGGGTACCAAAAAAGCCGATGTCTCTCGTCCTTCCGCCGCGTGTAGCGCTAGACACACTGAAGAGCGATCATCAAGTCGATAACTCTGGACGGTTTCCTCCCACAGTCCAAAGACAATCTGCTGCCTAGGTTAATTGACTTGCTGACTACAGTTTCTCCCGGTGCCCTGCGATGGACTGGCGCCCCACCTAAGGTGGCGCAGAGGTAACATTCGCGCCTCGCAGAAGCTCTCCGGTTTTCTCGCACAACTTAAAAAAAACCTCATTAATGAAATGGTCGATAACATAATAATAATAATATATAGGGCGCAGTGTGTGGCGATATGTTGGCACCGGCAAACCGCCTGGCTGCGTCCTCCGCCTCTCTGCTCTTTCCTCGCTACGCCTCTGGAGTCGTTCTCTCGTCTGAATGAATACCTTCGACATTGAATGAATATGTGCCACGCGTTATAAACGTGAAACTATTATTAATACGGGATTTTAAGCGGTTTCTGACAATGAATTAATGCTCCTTCTTCTGTTACTGTGTGTGTTCCTCCGGCGGGCGACGTTGTGATGCGAGCGCGTTGGGCTTGTTGTGTGTTGTTTGCCGTGCAGAAAGGGGGGCAGAGCAGAGGAGTCGACGGCCCCGGGCATGCATTTCAGGGGGGCATCCAATCAAAGAGTGAAATTTAACAGTCCGACAAGCTGGTGTGAATGTGGATCCGTGTTTTAATAAACGAGACCAGAGTAGAGAATCTGTTACGTGTAAATACTGTGCGTAATGATGATGAACTCTTCCAGTGCCCTGTCGACGACCGTCGACACGTTATAGTACCGCCTTACAACTCATTTTCTGAATGAATGATAGTTCCCGAAGTTGTCTTCCTTTCTCACGTTTCTCAGTACTGGGCCCTATACTTGAGTCTTGGGGGCATACAATCAAGGAGTCGGAGTTAGCCCCGGGCATCACCGAACCTCTGCACGCCCACAGTCCGCTTGTTGTGTGTGCCCCACGGTCCGGCTGCCACCACAGCAACACCCGGCGGGCGCGCCACAATCCGCGCGTCCCATCGCAGGAAATTCGCGGCACGCTCTTAGGAAGCCGACATTTAGCCGCGGTCCGAACGCTGCTCAGCGTCAGCGAGCGAAATATCGTCAAAAGACGGTCGCTCGACGGAGCGACGCGAAACACACACACGCGCACAAAAAAGGTTGGCAGAAAAACGGCGCATTTCAAGAACCAGACCGCGGGGGCCAGCTCTTAAGGAGGCAAAGTGCGCGCCTGCTCAGCGTCCGACCCGAGGATTTTCCACGCGGACACCACTTGCGTTTCGTCACCTCTCCATTAGGAGAGCTCGATGGCGATTGTGGAGGCGGTTTTGGGGTCTCTCTCTCTCTCTGCCCCCCTCCTCCGCCGCCCCCTCGTTTAGGTCGCGCCCTGTAACGTCGCCGCCTCGGCGCGCGGTCACCTGGACGGAATTACGTTCCGAGCGCGGACTGAGAATGTAAAGCATTTCGTTGGCATGAACGCGACCGATTCACGCCGGCGTGCGCGGGCCCGGTTTGGACCCCAGTCTCTTCCTGCCCTGGTTTCACTCCGCCGTGCGCTGGCGAGTCCGAGGTGCTGTTTTTCTCGAACCGGCGCAGGAAGCTGTGCCGCCACTCCAGCCGGAGCCACCGTGTGTCGCGAAACGTTCAAGCGGACTTTTTTGGTAAAGCGAAAACCGGACACCTGGTACACGACAGGGCGGCACGGTGGCGTAGTGGGCAGCACTGCCGCCTCACAGCAAGAAGGTCCCGGGTACGAATCCCAGCTCGGGGGCCTTTCTGTGTGGAGTTTGCATGTTCTCCCCGTGTCCGCGTGGGTTTTCGCCGGGCACTCCGGTTTTCTCCCACTGTCCAAAGACATGCTGTCAGGTGAATGGGCCTGCTGAGTAAAATTGGGTTTTACTCAGCGGACACAGGGCGCAAGGCAGGGCTATACCCAGGATAGGGCGCCAGTCCATCCACAAGGCACCAGGGCCAATTTAGTCAGCAGATCAGTTAACCTATGTAGCAGAATGTCTTTGGAATGCGGCAGGAAACCGGAGTGCCCGGCGAAAACCCACGCGGACACGGGGAGAACATGCAAACTGCACACAGAAAGGCACCCGAGCCGGGATTCGAACCCGGGTCCTTCTTTCTGTGAGGCGGCAGTGCTTCTCACCGCGGTTCCTAACAATAAATGAATTGATGGAACATCAGCAATGCAGTTGCGTAATATGTGATATATATGCGGTCATCTCTGTTTATCTCTAGCACTTGCTTTATCGTGGGAGGGACCAGCACATGGACTGAATGACAATAAAGCGGCTGCTATGTTTGAGAAATCTCTATCAAGCGGGAGATACAACAGAATCTGGCCGGTGGCTCAGCGGTCGAGCGAGTGGCTTGCGATCTGAAGCGTGTCAGTTCAAATCCGGGTTGCAGGTTGCCTCGGCCCGTCATCGCTCGAGGGTTGGGTAAATTAAGTACACTGTTTTGTGAGGAAGTCAACCATAGATAAATAGATGTTGGATGGTTGGTCTTGAGAGCTGTTATTTCGTGATAGCCGTGTTGAGCGCTCTCCCTCGCGACGTTTCGCCTCCCACGTTGAAAGCATCATCAACGTGGGAGGCAAAACGTCGCGAGGCAGAGTGCTGAACACGGCTATCCCGACAGAACAGCGCTGAAGAGCAACCATCATGAATCGAGTCGTGAAAACCTACATCAGTACACAGATAAGTGTCTATTATAACAGCAGAAAATACCCAGTGAGCTTGCAAACTCTGGATGCGCTATTTCTGCAACACAACAAACGTTCGAACTAAATTGACTTTTTACGTGGATGGACTTGCCCTCGTCATACGAATGTGGATTTCCACCACTGCCTCAAGGCTGTAAGCACGACATGAGCAGCACCTTGATTAAATTCACTTTGTGACTTTACCAGTTCCCCCATTTGCTAAGGTACGCGTTCAAAAATGAGCCCAGCTAATAAGTGTCATTATAAATAACGAGTTGAATAATTATAATATAAACAGGGCTGTGTTTTTTTTCTTTCCGTCTGTCACCGAGAGGAAAAGAAGACCATGACATTTTGTCTGACAGGCTCTCTTCAGGGGGCAATTATAACATTGATAAGCGGGAATTACCCAATCAGACTGTGGAGACCTTATAGGGCCATGTGCCAACACACTGTGTGTTTGGCTTTTGAATCATACGATCCCTTCAGGAGTGCCTGTGTCTTTTATGAGTGGTCCACGTTTTTAATCCCATCCATCCATCCATTTTCAGAAACCGCTTAATCCCGTACAGGGTTGCGGTGAGACGGAGCCTATCCCGGCAGAAACAGGGCGCAAGGCAGGGCTATATCCAGGATAGGACGCTAACGTAATTGAGGAGCAGCCCTGCCATCACTCGCTCACGCATCCGCCGGCAGACAGTCATCCCCTTTCATAGTGAGGTTCTGTTTATGAGTTTAGGTCATGTGGCTTTGGACTCGGGTGCCTTTCTGTGCGGAGTTTGCATGTTCTCCCCGTGTCCGCGTGGTTTTTCGCCGGGCACTCCGGTTTCCTCCCACAGACCAAAGACATGCTGCTGCATAGGTTAATTGGCCTGCAGACTAAATGTGCCCTGTGATGTACTGGCGTCCTATCCAGGGTATAGCCCTGCCTCTGAGTCATTCTCTTGTCGAATGAGTACCTCCACAGTGAATTAATATGTGCGCGTTATAAATGTAAAGTTATTAATTATTAATTCACCCTGTGTCTGCCGGGATAGGTTTAGGCTCGCCGTAACCCTGTACGGGATTAAGCGGTTTCTGAGAACGAAATTGCCTTGAAATCGCGCGCACCCACAACCTGGAACAGCCTGCCACACCTATTGCGTCAAACACAGTCCCCTACAGCCTTAAAAAAACTCTTAAAAAGTCACCTTTTCACCGACTCACAACAAACCGACCGAGCAGGGCTTCGCGCCTCCGAATCAACGGGTGCAACGCGCCCGGAGAAAATGCGCGCGTTACAAAAGTAGATTAATATTATTATTATACCAGCGTTGATTGGATTCCCTGCTTCCTATCTGTTTGCTTTATCTCCAACCGCTTCCCCCAAATGTTTGTTTTCCCTTCCTGGGAGTGTGAGAGAGAAACGAGAGGCCATGATGTTTTGTTGTCTAATGTGACCTGGCTGCCTCGACAACCTGCCCGGGTCAGATTTTTGTTTCCTTGGCTTGGCAACACAGCAGCTTGGATTCTAGAGCCGGTGTAGCCATTATTTATCCACTGCTGGGTCAGTCGGCTAGTTTGTATATAATAATAATAATAATTTAACATTTATAACGCGCACATATTAATTCACTGTCGAAGGTACTCATTCGACGAGAGAACGACTCAGAGGCGTAGCGAGGAAAACGCTGAGAGGCGGAGGAGGCAGCCAGGCGGTTTTGCCGGCGCCATATTGTCACACACTGCTTCCTATATGTTATGATGTTATCGGCCAATTCATTAATGAGGTTTTTTTTAGTTGTGGGAGAAACCGTTGAGCTACGTAGCTCTTTTATTTTACAGATAATTAAGCTACGCAGCCGCGTGTGTTCGGACCATGGATGGAAACTGGAGATGGATTCCTCAGGCGTTGGGTTCCGAGGATGCCTCCAACGTGGGAGGCGAAATTTCGCGAGCGAGAGAGAGGGAACACTCAGTGACACGGCTATTCCGAAAGAGCAGCTGTGAAAAGCAACCATCATGAATCGAGCCGCGAAAGTCTACATCAGTACACACAAACACTTCCTCCATGAAACAGATTTTGTGGACGCTTAGATAATGTTGCGGGACATTTGTAATGACTGTTGGTTGAGTGGACAGGGCGGCACGACAGCACAGTGAATAGCGCTGCCGCCTCACAGCAACAAGCACCCGGGTTCGAATCCCGGCTCAGGTGCTTTTCTGTGTGCAGTTTGCACGTTCTCCCCGTGTCCGCGTGGGTTTTCACCGGGCATTCCGGTTTCCTCCCACAGTCCGAAGACACGCTGCTGCATAGGGTAATTGGGCTGCAGACTAAATTGCGCCCAGTGCGCTGTGATAAACTGGCGTCGCATCCTAGGCACAGCCCTGCCTTGCGCTCTCTGTCTGCTGGGATAGGCTCCGGCTCACCGCGACCCTGTACAGGACTAAGCGGAGAGAAAGACAAAGCCAGGCGTGGCGCACGTGTCAATCCTGTGATCCGCTGTGAAGCACGGAACCCAGACTTAGAAGCCCCACCTCTGTGCCTGTGCCGCCAACCCGCCAATTAAGCCGCCATAATTGCCGAACTCAAACGCACACTCGAGCAATTTTCCGACAACTGCGGAGCCCATCTTGTCGAAACTGACGCGGCAGGTTTATTTTAACAAACATTATTACTTATTTACACTTCCAAAATTATGAAAATCTGCGAGAGAGTAAAATAAAACGAAGGCCGCGCGTTAACACGGCACTTACCCTTTCAGGAGGAAACGTTCTCGAAAGATGATTGAGTCCGAGGATTTCGATGTCACGGAAGGGTCCCAGCGTTTGAGGCACGTTTCGCGATGGTGTTTTTTAAAGTTGTTTATTTTTAGTTTCCCCTTGGCGTTAATTATGCTTCAGTGAACTCGTCTCAGTTGAAAATACACTTTGAAGTGAACGGTTACTTTTGGAAAGCATGGCATTAAAGGATTTGCTTATAGGATTCTCAGAGGTAGCTCTGTGATATCCGCTTCTGCGCGCCTCTCTCCAACACGAAGGGTTAAAGTCTTCGACGAGACACTAAGCCTAGTAGCGTGACGCCCACGCAGCGTTTGGGAGTACATTTTGGCAAATGCTGACGAAATAACCCCTTTGACAGTTGCTCTTTAGAGGTGCTCTTTCGCGATAGCCGTGTCGAGCGATCTCCCTCTCTCCCTCCTGACGTTTCGGCTCCAACGTGGGAGGCATCTAGAGAGCAATTTTTGCACGTCGAGCCGTGACAACCTACATGAATGTACAATAACGTGTTTTTAATGTTAAGGCTTTGGACGGGGGCCTTTCTGTGTGAGAGTTTACATGTTCTCCCCGTGTCCGCGTGGGTTATCGCCAGGCACTCCGGTTTCCTCCCAGTCGGAAGACATGCTGCTGCATAGGTTGAATGACCTGCGGACTAAATTGGCCCCGGTGCCCTGTGATGGACCGGAGTCCGATCCTGGATATAGCCCTGCCTTGCGCCCTGTGTCTGCCGGGATAGGCTCCGGCTCACCGCGACCCTGTACATGATTAAGTGGTTTATGACAAAGGATAGATGGATGGATTTGGACGGAAGCCACTGGGCATCAACGTGATTTCATAAAGAGCTGCTGCTTCTCTCTCTGCTTCTTCCACTGCACTTCTCACTCTTGGAATTCCCTCCCGTTGTCTTTTCTCGAAACCGCTCTTATAACGTTCCACAATTAAAGCGCTTATCTGTTACAAGCGAGATAGTGCTGTTTGTTGCTGACCGACTGGCATTTTTTCCCCCAACGGCCGTGCTAGATGCATAACTATTTTTTTTAAACGTAGTTTTACTTTGGTTAATTTTTCACGTATTTTACTTTCCTGTTTGCTTGAGGTTAAATAACTAAGATGAGGACAATGTATGGCAAGTTCAAAGCTCAAAGGTCAGAGGTTATAGATATGGCTTCCTGGGTCGGAGGCCACATGGGCCCTAGACATTTTGGTCGAACTTTTCGGACCGAGCGTTAAAACGTAGCGCAGCATCTGGACATCGTGCTGGTTAGTACCCCCTCACCGGATTTAGTCCATAGCGTTTGGTCATTTAACTGAGCAATTCTCTCGAAAAGGAAAGTGATGGGACATAGCATGCAAAAACTAGACGCGATTTAGTACATTTAACTCGAAGGCTTTCAGGACCAATGTTACCCATAGTACAGCTCTTTTTATGAGTTTAGGTCACGTGACATTTATTACAAATCGGACACAGCTTTCGTACACACGCACACACCACAAACGCGCGGGCGCGCACAACCAGGTAACACTGTTAAAGCACGGTGGAGAACGACGCTGTGCATTTCATGCTGAAATGTTCTTCTTTTTAGAGTTCACTTTACAACGTAACAAGACCGACCCATTGGTCTTGTCACCGAATCAAGCACGTGTGCCGCCTCGGGCTATGTGGGGAAAAAGGTTGAGGCTTTCGCTTTGATTGCCTTGAGCAATCGCAGATTCATCATTTCGCGGCAAATTCATTGATTTTATTTTATTAATACCCCTTCCCCCCGCCGCAGCGTAGCGCACGCAGCAGTGGTTTGGCTAATTGGCCTAATTCAGGCTCCGTTTGGCACGGTGGAGAAGCGGGGCTGATTCAGCCGCTCTCGCCGCAGCTTCGACCCCCATTCAACTCGTGTCCCACAGTCCCTTCATTAACCGAGCCTTTTGTCGAAATTGGCAGAAAACGTTTTTTTTGTGAGGGCCATTTTTAACCCCCCCCCCCCCCGGAGTTAATGTTTTGCATCAGTTCTCCCTCATTAGTTACCCACTGCTCTTTTTTGCGCGAATCGAAAGGTAATAATAGCAAAAATAATAATAATAATAAAAAATACCCTTCAAAAACTTTTTAACAACTTCATCACGTTTCAGTATTTATAAATCTAAAAAAAAACGCGCGCGGTTTTCCATCCAAACCCGCCCCCCCCCCAACTGCGGTGAGGCCGCTTAAAAAGGTAACATGCGTCTCTCGTTCGGTAACAAAAACCTCGAAACATTCATCAACAACACTGCCCTAAAAGGAAGACGTAAGTACGTGTGATCAGCTACGTTTAAAATACGTTCAATAGGAATGACCCAGAGGGCGGCGCGGTGGCGCGGTGAGTAGCGCTGCCACCTCACAGCAAGAAGCTCCGAGGTCGAATCCCGGCTCGGGTGCCTTTCTGTGTGGCGTTTGCACGTTCTTCCCGTGTCCGCGTGGGTTTTCGCCGGGCACTCCGGTTTCCTCCCATAGTCCAAAGACACGCTGCTGCATAGGTTAACTGGCCTGTTGGATAAATTGCCGCCGGTGCCCTGTGATGGGCTGGGGTCTAATCCCGCGTATAGCACTGCCTTGCACCCTGTGTCTGCCTGGATTGGCTCCGGCTCACCGCGACCCTGTACATGATCACGCGGTTTCTGACAATGGATGACCGAACGTATACTCTACGCGACAATCATCCCCTCCTTTTGGCATATTAATTGCTCCAAGGCCACTTTTGTAAATAAGATTTACCAGGGTCCCGTGGGTTCTCACCTGGTCAACCAAGGTAAACGCAACACTTCCCTCTTCAGGCACATTGGAATGCTGGTTTACACTTAAAAAATAATTTTCCATTAAAAAAATAAATCACTCAATCCCGTGTATATAAGCGTATCTCGGTGGTGCCGACATTCTCGCCAACACAGCTGGTGGAATAGGGGCGGTGGTGAAAGTAAGCCGGTACGGACTGCTATGGCGCCCCGGCAAGAAAGGGGCCGAAGCGTTTGATATGGTAGAGGTGGGAAGGGGTGTTGCGATTCGACCGTACCGACATTTCAGTTGCGTTCACCGCTGCATCGGGGTAAGAAACGTGGCCAAGTGCTGAGGAAACACTGCTCGTGTTTTATATTAATCCTGGGTTCCAGGCGTTCAAGTAAGTTGAATTGATGCTCTCTCAACTCAGTCAAAAACCGCACACAAAAAACAACTGCGCGAAAATGTAACTTCCGGCGCTCAATCAGTCCGCTCCTGGATGAAGGCCTCCCCCGCATCAAGCCAGTCATAGCGGCTGTTTGGCCATACTTCACCATACTTCAGAAAGTTTACCACCACACTGGTGGTAAAGTCGGTGAAAATGGGCGCCCAGTACCACATCTGATTTCACTCGCCACTAACGTTAGGCTTGGCCGGGACTAGAACTCTGGTCGCCGGGTTCGTCGTGCCACATGCGCCAACATGCGTGCCTTCGTGCAAAATAATAATAATATTAGCAGGTGTTTGTATTTCATCTTGTGAAAAATAACGGCAACGGTGAAAATGGAAACATAATTGTGTATAAACTTAAATAGATAGCGTTAACATTAAACAAACCCTTACATTGACCATGCATTACGATGCTTTCAGCAATAACATTTAAAAACTGTTTAAAAGCCGGTGCCGTGCAGACCTTTCTGGGTGGCTGGAACGAGTTTAGTGACCCCGCACACACCACCACATTTACACAGCGCGACACCCATGCCACTGGTAGGCACCCACGCCACCAGTGTTCACGTGTACCACTGCTAGGCACGCGTACCACCCATCGGTCATAAGCACCCATCGATGGGCACGTGCACCACCTGGTAGATACCCAGACCAACATTAAGGCATGTGGTACCATTGGTAGGAACGTGCAGCACACACGGGGCTGTGCAGAGGGGGGCTGGTTGAAGGGGGCGGGGGGCTCACTCCGTCTCGCCGTGAACGTTCTCCATGTGAACCTTCAGGTAATCGTTGCGCGTGAACTTCTTGTGGCAGAGGCGGCACTCGGCCATCGGCCGGTTGGGGTTGTGCGTCAGCTTGTGTCGGATCAGCATCTTCTTCAGGCTGAAGGACAGGTCGCACACCTGCACGCCGACACACGCGGACACGACGCACGGAGCGGATTGGCACGTTTTTGTTCACGTGCCACCCCTTTACTAATTGGCTGTGTCGGGTGGAGGCGGGTTTGCTACACTTATATATCTTCGCGTGACCTAACTCATAAAAATAGCTAGACTATGGATAACATGGGTCACGAAAGCCTTCGTGTTAAATCACTTGCCCCATCGTTTATTATTTCTAGACGGCGAGCGTGATGTGAAAATAGATCTGGGAATGGATTCGAAGCCAGCGGTTTAGAGTAATGGGGTTTGTTTCAGTGATGGACACACTACTTAACTGTACCGATTATTGACACTTCACCCGACTCAAGCGCAGAACAATCTGGAAACATTCTTGTGATAGCGGCTGGATGACCGTGCAGTCAGCGGCAGCCAGATGTGAACCCCCGCTGTTACAAACACTCCCATCGAGACACAGTCCTCAGCCACGTTTTATATGGAGCATTATGGTTGGTGGCTGGGTGGGGGTGTTTGTGCGTTTGCGGGTGGGTGGGTGTGTGGATGGGCGCGGCACGGGCTAGAGAAGAGATGGACCGATGCGGCACAGGAGGATCTGGAGCTGGGTGGACTTGCTGAAAGCTGGTACCGGTGGTGTCAAGATCGACCTCAGTGGAGGAGGTTCGTGAAGGACGCTATTGGGCAGTTGGAGGCAGTCGCCCTCCAGCAACAACGGAGGGCGGAGGAGCGACGCTCACAACAGCGAGCCGATCGCCGAGCGGCCAAAGCACAGCAAG